>OY992884.1:112626210-112668710 GCA_963921405.1 Cepaea hortensis | reverse complement strand
CGCTCTACGACAGGGACAGAATCAGGTCAGTAGGCCACCCCTTGCTTGTGTCACGGAGTGTGTTAGACGCGTGCTTGTGTGATGGGCGTTTGGTAGAAGTGTGGAACTGTTGTAGGAGTCTGCGACTTCTAACACTCATGTCCTCTTCTTCTTCTTCTTCTTCTTCTTGTTTATCATCGTCATCATCATCATCACCACCACCATCATATAATCATCACCTTCTTCTTCCTCTTCTTCTTCTTCTTCTTCTTCTTCTTCTTCTTCTTCTTCTTCTTCATATCTTCTTCTTCTTCTTCTTCTTCTTCTTCTTCATATCTTCTTCTTCTTCTTCTTCTTCTTCTTCTTCTTCGTCGTCGTCGTCGTAGTCGCTACCATCATCGTTGACGTCGTCCTAATCCTCCTTCTCCTCTTCTTCTGGCCACTCGCTTGGAGTCAGTCTATATCTAGACTTATGTCCAGAACTTGTTGTATACGATCTTGTCTATTTTAAAGCACGCAATCTTTGCTTTACGTATTGCCTCTTGCAAGCAAAACGTCACGTAGATTGTGTAAATGTATGTCTGAGCGCACGCATACTCACACACACACGCGCACACACACACACACACACACATATATATATATATATATATATATATATATATATTGATATATATTGATATATATATATATATCATCATCATCAAGTGCCGTGCCGGCTGGCGTAGGCGTTCATGGCTCTCCATAGATCTCGGTCTTTGGTTTTCTGGATCAACTCTGGTGCTGATATTCCTCCATGCCACCGTCTGAATCCATCCAGCATCACTTCTGTTGGTCTACCTCTGCCTCTCTTCCCCTCGATCTTTCCAGTTGTTACGATGTTCTCCAATGCCTCTCTTCTCATCACGTGACCGAGGAAAGCTGTTTGTCTCTGTCTTATTGTTGTATATAATGTTCTAGTTTCGTTAGCCTGTTTCAGGCAGTCGTCGTTAGTTACTCTGGCAGTCCAAGGAATTCGCAACATTTGTCTCAGGAACCACATCTCTGTTGCTTCTAATTTCTTCTTAATTTGTTCATTTACATTCCAAGATTCACTGCCATACAGCAAAACTGGTTCTACATAGCATTTCAGCACTCGCTTTCTTACATTCAGTGATAGTGACTTATTGCATAAGATACTCTTCATTTTCTGAAATGCGGCTTTTGCCTGCCCTATTCTGCTCCTAATCTCTGTTGTACATCTTCCATCTGATGTTATAAATGCCCCTAGGTATCTAAAATTATCAACTTGGTTAAGGATTTTCCCTTCTATTTCTATGTCACATTTTGGTGTCACCATTTTCTTTGATATTATCATTGTTACTGTTTTCTTGATATTCAAGGAGAGTCCTTTCCTTGCACTCTCTGTTACTACAACGTCTAATAATTGTTGTAGGTCTGTTGAATTATCCGCCACCAATACTGTGTCATCTGCATAGCGTATATTATTTATATTATAACCTCCAACTAGTATTCCTGGCATCTCTTTGATCCCTCTCATTATTACTTCGCTATAAAGGGAAAAAAGATCTGGTGACAAGACACACCCTTGTCGTACTCCTAGCTTTATCTGTTCGTAACTACCCTCTTTATTTCCCATTTTAATTGCTGCTACTTGGTTCCAGTAAATATTCTTTATTATTCTTAAATCTTTTCCATCAGTGTTGATATCTTCCAACATTTTAATCAGTTCATCATGTTTTACTTTATCAAATGCCTTAGTATAATCTATGAAGCACAAATATATGTCTCTCTGTTTCTCTATTGACCTTTCTATTAGTGTCCGTAATGTATAAATTGCATTGTTTGTGCCCTTTCCTTCCACAAATCCATACTGTTCTTCACTAATTTCCAATTTTATTTTATTTTTGGTTCTTCTCATTATGATTCTGAGTAGAAGCTTAGTGATATGGTTTATAAGGTTAATTGTACGAAAATCTTCACAATCAATTGCTCCTGGTCTTTTTGGTATAGCTATAAATAAAGATTTCAGCATATCACTGGGTAAATATCCACTGCTGTAAATATCATTCAACATTTTGGTTAATATATCTACTCCAAATTCTCCCAATACTTCTAATTCTTCTATTGTGATTTCATCTGGCCCAGCTGTTTTTCCTTTCTTCATACGTTTCATAGCGTCAGCGACTTCTTCTTTCATAATAGGTGGACCTTCTAAGTTACTATCTTCTGTTAATTCTTCCCTTTCTCCTTCATATAATTCTCTTATATACTCATTCCACCTCTTCATTATAGCATCTTCCTCTAATATTATCTTTCCTGTTTTTGATTTCAAACACCCTGTATTTATTCTTATTTTTCTTCCTGTAAGCTCACTGATTTGTCTGTGCATATTTTTTGTATCTTTAATGGAATTTAATTCAATTTTTTTGCATTGCTCGTTTAACCAACTTTCTTTAGCCTTCCCACATTTATCTTTTATTTCTTTATTTATCTTAGCGTATTCTTGTTTGTCATTTTTACTCTGTTTTCTTTTGTCCATCAGTTTTAAGATATCTTCATTCATCCATTTTTTCTTAGCTATTTTGCCTCTCTCCGGTAATACTTCTTTGCTAGTTTGATGAATGGAGTCCCTTAACATTTCCCATTGTTCATCTATACTCTGTATTTTAGTTATTGCATTGTACCTATTTTTCACAGTCACTCTGTATTGTTCTTGCATTTCTTTATCTATTTTCAGAACCTCTTTATTAAGTCGCATGTTCTTAACCATTTTTTTCCCTCTCTTTAATCTTACTTTTATTTGTCCACATAGTGGTACATGATCACTATTCCAGTCAGCACCAGGCATTGTCTTTACATTCATTAAAGCATTTCTAAATCTTTTATTAATTAGTATGTAGTCAATTTGGTTGCGTATTTTCTTATCAGGGCTTATCCATGTGTACAGTCGTCTTTTATGGTGTTTAAACCATGTGTTTCCAATTATCATATCATTGATATTTGCCCATTCTATTAGCTTTTCCCCTCTTTCATTTCTTGTACCTAAACCATAATTCCCCACTACATCCTCCATTTTTCCCTTTCCTACTTTTGCATTAAAATCACCAAGTATTATCTTTATTTCTTGTGATCCAATTTGAGCCATCGCCATTTCTATTTCGTCGTAAAAGTGTTGTATTTCTTCATCACTACTGCTTGCTGTTGGTGCATATACTTGTATAATATTTATGTCTATTGGTTTGCCTTTGATTTTTACCATAATAACTCTATCTGAAATACACCAGTATCCATTAATTGACTTGGCTGTTTTTTCGTCTAATATTATTCCTACACCTTTTTCATGTGTATCCCCTCCAGAATAAATTATTGTGTGATTGTCAGCTATAATTTTGCCCGATCCCTTTCATCTCATCTCACTAAAGCCTAGTATATTCATTTTCATGCTATCCATCTCTCTTAGAACATTGGTCAACTTTCCTAGCGCATTTAATGTCCTAACATTCCATGTTCCTACTCTAAATTTATTTATTTTAGTTAAGATTTTGCCATCAGTAGCTGGATGACGGTCTGGTGTCACCTGTGGCTCATGACTGTCCCTACCGGACGAGGATGCCCCAAGACAGCCATTAACGTCCTTCACTAACTTTGATATATGTTTTGCCATAAAGTCTTGGGAAGATAATGTGGTGGTTTCCCCTTGCCTTCCACATTCACATGGTGGTCTTTTTACCTCTGCCTTTGACAGCCATTTCCGACTGTAAGGACAAGTGAGTGCCCTGCTCTGCTCAGCTGCAGAGTTGTCCACTTATTCCGGTGGATACTCGGTCCCCAGAGCTGTGTTAGCCACACCGTAGTGTGTTTCCATCCTCTACCGCGTGGAGGTGCAGTTGGGATTTTCCCTTCATAAAGTTATGGTCTCTGACCAAAACTCTCCAGTACTTTTAGAGGATATATATATATATATATATATATATATATATATATATATATATATATATATATATATATATATATATATATATATATATATATATATATAAAGGTCAGTATGGCCGAGGGTTAAACTCGCCCACAAATACTGAAACTTCCGGGGAGCTGACGGGAGTTTAACGGTTCGGTCCACCTATGGGTCAGCTGACATCTCGCTCAGAAAGCAATGTCAGGCTACTGGACATAAAAGTGACTTGAAAATCAACTTGGGTTTGATTGCGACGTCCTGCAAAGGCCGTGCAATATTCGTTATTATTTTATTATTATTGTAATTTTATTATTATTATTATTATTATTATTAATATTATTATTATTATATGTATTAAGGAAGTTAAATGTAGAATGGCCCAAGCAAAGACAACATTTCACATGATGAGGAATATCCTCTGCATTTATCTTTGTCGATCTTTGTGAGGAAGAGTTGTTAAGAACTATATTGACACACTCCTGATGTATGGAAGTGAATACTGGACAATTAACATACAAGTGAGGATTATTTGGAAACTGCCGATATGTGGTTTTGATAGAAGAATGATGTGGACGGATAGAAAGAGCATTGAAGACGTCACGAAAACCGTTAACTTATACAGAGAACTGGTTACTGGCATCAGAAGTAGACAGCCCACAATCTTTGGGCATGTCATGAGAAGGGGAAGCTGGAGTGTGTTGTCACAACGTGAAGGTTGCAGGAGAAGAGAGGCAGGGGAGACCAAGGCAGAAGATGCTGGACAGTTTGACATCATGGCATAGAGAAACATCAGTATCAGAAATGATTGGCAGTACACGAGACTGAAGGCTGATGGACAGACATGATCACAAACTCCACACGGCATGGACTATAAGAAGATTGGCAGTACACGAGACAGAAGGTTGTGAACAGACATGATCACCAACGCCACACGGCATGGACTATAAGAAGAAGAAGATTTGTGTATATATTTTTCTCAACATTGTATTTATGACTAATTAGGTCACTCCATCTGCCTGTCCAGGTACCTGATGTCCGGCATTGATATCGGCGTCCACGGCACGGTCCAGGTGACCTTTCTCATCATGATGAGCATCTTCAAATGGGAGGAGTGGAGAGAGAGAAAGAAAGTCCAGAGGGAAGGCTCTAGCAAAGACGCAGAAGTCTCCAAGGAAACTGGACAAATATAATGATTGTACTTGACAAATATAATGATTGTAATGGACAAATAATATTATTGTATTCGACAAATAATGTGATTGTATTGGACAAATATGATTGTATTGGACAAATATTATTGTATTGGTCAAATATAATGATTGTATTGGACAAATAAGATTGCATTGGACAAATATGCTTGTATTGAGCAAATATAATTGTTGTTCTGGGGAAAATTATTGTATTGAAATGGAGACCTGTTGGACACTGTTGATTACATTTTTATTTTACTTTAGCAAACTATATGGCACATCATCTTCAACTGTATTTGAGTTATTATTGTTTGTGTGTGTTTAATGTTTGAACAAAACTTAGTCAACCGCGGATCAGGAAGAAGAAAGATGCATTCCATAAGATCTGAACTTCGAAGAAATCTGATTGATCATCTGTATACGTGTAGGTCGGCATGACCGAATGGATTAGACATTATGCGTGCTGATGCCAAGATAGCGGGTTAAACCCCTACTGGACGAAATTGTTGACCCAATCCAGGTTAGTGTCGTTTTCTCATCATGAGCTCTACATTGGTGATTCTGTCAAAAGATTTTAGTCCCAATACCCTTAGATGCGTGTGCCTTCTGATCCTAAGCAGACACCGAGCCTATCCGCCATGGCTCTTCTGCCAATCCAGCAATCATGAAAGTTTTATATATATATATATATATGAAAACATTATAAACATAGATATATGAATCAGAATATCGCTGGACTCGGGATATTCTAACACAAACTCAGTCCCCTCCTGCAGTATCCAGCCAGCGAAGTATTGACATGCTGATTGTACTTGTGTCCACTAAGTTCTGGTCATCTTGAGAAACGGACGACCTTTAGAAAGCATCACCTAAAAGATGACTTTCTGACAGCATCATCAGAAGGCTACTTTCCTAAAGCATCGTAGAAAGACGACTTTCCCGAAGCATCATCAAATGGCGACATTCCCAAAGCTTCATCAAAAGGCGACTTTCCTAAAACATCATCAAAAGGCGACTTTCTTACAGCATCATCAAAAGGCGGCTTTCCGAAAGCTCTCTCGACTGCTGTATTCAATTCTTGTTCATTTCTGTTCTGGCAATCAATTGTATCTGGGTTCACAGGCCATGTTTTCCTGCACACTGAGTGTCCTCCTGGCCCTCTGCTCGATGCTCGCTGCGTCAGTCTGTCCACATTTTTGTCTTGCTGCATGTTCCACTTGATCCCAGATAACCTTCACCACATCAGCTTTATCATCATCATTATCATCACGTGCCATGCCTATAAACGTGGGCGGTCAGGTTTTGCCATCTCACACTATCACCAGAGTCGTGAATCAGCTCAGTGTTCTTGTCTCGACAATACCACGTGGTCAAGCCACCCATGTATTTACTTCTCTGCCTTCCCCTTGTTCTTTTCCACTCAATCTTGCCAGTTGTCACCAAGTTCTTCTCATAACGTGTCCCTATAATGGTGACTGTCTACGTCTAATTTCTCTAACCAGTTTACGGTTTTCATTTGTTTTTTGTAAGACTTGGTCATTGCTTTTCCTGCCTGTCCGTGGTATTCGTTGCATTTTCCCGAGAAACCACATGTCCACATGTTTTTCAGCTTGTCTGCTCATCGACCTCGTTTCATATCCGTACAAATTTCAGATTTACAAATTATTGTTCTAATCTCTTTAAGGCACATCCCATCAGATATTATGACTGTTGCGAGAAATGCTTACCGATTCACTTGTCTAAGAATATTCCTATTTACTTACTTATTACATCGTGGTATGTCCATCTTCCCAGTGACGGCAATAATCTGTGTCTTTTACAATTTAATTCTAACCCCTGTTGTTCACTGTGTAAAATAACTGCACCTACTAAATGTTGCAGATCCTGTTCATTGTTCTTTGGCATAGAATGACATTAAGCAGCAGCAGTAGTTATAAAGTACTACAAAATGTGTTGGTACAGGTTCCCACAGTTTACCATCTTTGTTATAAGAGGAGTAATCAAGGGTACTTCCTTGCCATAAATCATTAGTGTGGTTATTTCCCCTTGTACATGCAGCAATGAACCGAGAGAACGTTTTGTGACATGTACATTGAAGAAGCAAGCAACTTGTAGGACGTTCTCCTCGCCTACAGGATTATTGAGTAAATGATCAAGTAAAGGACGGTACAGGACACTTCAACCCACATTGAGGTATACTGAGTATACACTAAAGTACAGTAAATTTAAGTGTAGTGGTGTGAAATGACGTGAAGTGAACTGAACTGAAGTGAAGTATCTTATCGCAGCCTAGATGTGTTTTGACAATATGGTCAAGTAAAAGTAATTATAAAGTAACGGAACCGTCTTGCCGCCTTGAGCTGACCTCATATGTGGTTCCGTCAATATCTCTTTTACTCCATCTAGCTAACTCTTCCTGAGTTTGGGATGGTTTGGGATGGTTGCCCTAAATCTAATTTAAAACGACTATGTTCTCTACAAAACCGCGCTATTCGTCTGGTTTCTGGCATAAAGCACGTTGAAAGTAATAATTTGTACAGTCATCTAAGACTTCTACCACTACAAAAGCGCTTCCTTTTCAACAAAGCCAAATTAGTGAATAAAATTATATCTCAAAATACCCCAGAGTATCTTCTGCCGCTGATTCAATCTAATGCAATGAACAGCAAGCGCCTAAATTTGTTACATGTCTCAAAGCCTAGATTGGACCTATACAAAACATGTTTTGCCTATTCTGGTGCTCACTTATGGAATCATCTGCCTCCAGATCTGAAAACTCCAATGAGTCCCTACACATTTAACCGAAAACTCTTTCAATACTTAATCCATACCGACTATATGCCACCATAATTCATTTACTGGTATAATTGTTCAGTATAATTGTTCATTATAATTGTTCACTATATATGTGTGTGCGTGTGGGAGCGAGAGAGAGAGAGAGAGAGTGGGTGTCAGAGAGAGGGAGAGAGTGAATGTGTGTGTGCATGCGTGTGTGTGGAGAGAGTGATTGTGTCAGTGCATGCATTCATACGTGTATGTGTGAGTGAGTGAGGGAGTGTGTGCGTGCGTGCATGCGTTCATGTGTACGTGTATGTGTGAGAGAGTGTGATTGAGAGAGTGAGTGTGTGTGTGTGTGTGTGTGTGTGTGTGTGTAGGATTGTGTGTTAGAGAGTGAGACAGTGGGAGAGTTGATGTGTTAGTGTGTGTGTGTGAGCGCGCGCATGCGTGTGAGTGTGTGTATATGAAAGAATACAGAGAGAGAGAGAGAGAGAGAGAGAGAGAGAGAGAGAGAGAGAGAGCTGAGCAGATGCATGTCATGTAACACGCATGTTATGTAACACGCGAATCCATATGTTTGTGTATTCTCATCTGTCATATTATAAGTTAAATACCATTTGATTTTATCATGTATAATCTAAACTTATGTTCATTACTGTAGTTTGAGTGAGAGAGTGAGTGAGTGTGAATGAGAGACAGAATGAGTGAGCGTGAGAGTGAATGAGTGAGCGTGAGAGTGAATGAGTGAGCGTGAGAGTAAATGAGTGAGCGTGAGAGTGAATGAGTGAGCGGGAGAGTGAATGATTGAGCGTGAGAGTGAATGAGTGAGCGGGAGAGTGAATGAGTGAGCGGGAGAGTGAATGAGTGAGAGTGAATGAGTGAGCGTGAGGGTGAATGAGTGAGCGGGAGAGTGAATGAGTGAGAGTGTCTGTGTGTGTGAGTGAATGAGTGAGAGTGAATGAGTGAGCGTGAGAGTGAATGAGTGAGCGTGAGAGTGAAAGAGTGAGCGGGAGAGTGAATGAGTGAGCGGGAGAGTGAATGAGTGAGCGGGAGAGTGAATGGGTGAGCGGGAGAGTGAATGAGTGAGCGTGAGAGTGAGCGGGAGAGTAAATGATTGAGCGGGAGAGTGAATGAGTGAGCGTGAGAGTGAATGAGTGAGCGTGAGAGTGAATGATTGAGAGTGAGAGTGAATGAGTGAGCGTGAGAGTGAATGAGTGAGAGTGAATGAGTGAGCGTGAGAAGGAATGAGTGAGCATGAGAGTGAATGCGTGAGCGTGAGAGTGAATCAGTGATCGGGAGAGTGAATCAGTGAGCGGGAGAGTGAATGATTGAGCGTGAGAGTGAATGAGTGAGCGTGAGAGTAAATGAGTGAGTGTGAGAGTGAATGAGTGAGCGGCAGAGTGAATGATTGAGCGGGACAGTGAATGCGTGAGAGTGAATGAGTGAGAGTGAATGAGTGAGAGTGAATGATTGAACGGGAGAGTGAATGAGTGAGCGGGAGAGTGAATGAGTGAGCGGGAGAGTGAATGAGTGAGCGGGAGAGACAGAATGAGTGAGCGTGAGAGTGAAAGAGTGAGCGGGATAGTGAATGAGTGAGCGGGAGAGTGAATGAGTGAGCGGGAGAGTAAATGAGTGAGCGGGAGAATGAATGAGTGAGCGGGAGAGTGAATGAGTGAGCGTGAGAGTGAATGAGTGAGCGGGAGAGTGAATGAGTGAGCGGGAGAGTGAATGAGTGAGCGGGAGAGTGAATGAGTGAGCGGGAGAGTGAATTAGTGAGCGTGAGAGCGAATGAGTGAGCGTGAGAGTGAATGAGTGAGCGTGAGAGTGAATGAGTGAGCGGGAGAGTGAATTAGTGAGAGTGAGAGTGAATGAGAGAGAAAGAGAGAGAGTGTGTGTGTGTGTGTGAGCGTACGCATGCGTGTGAGTGTGTGTGTGTATGAAAGAATACAGAGAGAGAGAGAGAGAGAGAGAGAGAGAGCTGAGCAGATGCATGTCATGTAACACGCGAATCCATATGTTTGTGTATTCTCATCTGTCATATTATAAGTTAAATACCATTTGATTTTATCATGTATAATCTAAACTTATGTTCATTATTGTAGTTTGAGTGAGAGAGTGAGTGAGTGTGAATGAGAGACAGAATGAGTGAGCGTGAGAGTGAATGAGTGAGCGTGAGAGTGAATGAGTGAGAGTGAGAGTGAATGAGTGAGCGTGAGAGTGAATGAGTGAGCGTGAGAGTGAATGAGTGAGCGGGAGAGTGAATGATTGAGCGTGAGAGTGAATGAGTGAGCGGGAGAGTGAATGAGTGAGAGTGGATGAGTGAGCGGGAGAGTGAATGAGTGAGCGTGAGGGTGAATGAGTGAGCGGGAGAGTGAATGAGTGAGCGTGAGAGCGAATGAGTGAGCTGAAGAGTGAATGAGTGAGAGTGTCTGTGTGTGGGAGTGAATGAGTGTGAGTGAATGAGTGAGAGTGAATGAGTGAGCATAAGAGTGAATGAGTGAGCGTGAGAGTGAGCGGGAGAGTGAATGAATGAGCGTGAGAGTGAATGAGTGAGCGGGAGAGTGAATGAGTGAGCGGGAGAGTGAATTAGTGAGAGTGAATGATTGAGCGGGAGAGTGAATTAGTGAGAGTGAATGATTGAGCGGGAGAGTGAATGAGTGATCGTGAGAGTGAATGAGTGAGCGTGAGAGTGAATGAGTGAGCGTGAGAGTGATTGAGTGAGCGTGAGAGTGAATGAGTGAGAGTGAATGAGTGAGCGTGAGAAGGAATGAGTGAGCGTGAGAGTGAATGAGTGAGCGTGAGAGTGAATGATTGAGCGTGAGAGTGAATGAGTGAGCGTGAGAGTGAATGAGTGAGCGGCAGAGTGAATGAGTGAGCGTGAGAGTGAAGGAGTGAGAGTGAATGAGTGAGCGGGAGAGTGAATGATTGAACGGGAGAGTGAATGAGTGAGCGGGAGAGTGAATGAGTGAGCGGGAGAGTGAATGAGTGAGCGGGAGAGACAGAATGAGTGAGAGTGAATGAGTGAGCGGGAGAGTGAATGAGTGAGCGGGAGAGTGAATGAGTGAGCGGGAGAGTGAATGAGTGAGCGGGAGAGTGAATGAGTGAGAGTGTGTGTGTGTGAGTGAATGAGTGAGAGTGAGAGTGAATGAGAGAGAGAGAGAGAGAGAGGGAGAGTGTGTGGTGTGTGTGTGTGTGGGACGCGCTGGCATCACTACTTTTACGTCACATACTTTTTATGTACACATTTTTCTCAATGTTTAGCCTTGTTTATGTTTACAACATTCATTTCAAAATGTTTATTTTTCTTCCTATGTAAATGTATAATGCTCTTGATGAACGAAAGACGAGTGATTGGAAGGGCCGAATGTAAGACGGGCCTGCGCGCCCAATTTGTGACCCTAATAAAGTTGATTTGATTTGATTTGAGTCATCCTTTCACTCTGTAACCTGATGTTCTCACGTTTGAAGGGGATTCAAATGAACGCCTTGATTTTTTTTAGTTTTTTCATTTTTCGATGCAGTCACCACTGCGTTCAATGCAAGCCCTCTAGCGCCGATAAACTGCTTGGATATTTGTAGAAAGAAATTCTCTTGGGTCACTACTTGGTGTGTCTGACCAGGTCATGAACAGTATGTCACAGAAGTCACGCCGTTTTGAAACTTCCTACTCCACTCATAAACTTGCTGGACTAACAGGCATGCATCACCATACTGGATCTTCATTCTCCGATGATTATCTATAGATTTCAGTCCTTCGCGGATTAAAATAATAAAGGATAACAGAACGCTGCGCTTCTTTGGTGCGTGTCAAAAGTGAGGCTGCCATCTTTAAACTGTCCTTACGACCTCACCGTCTTGTGTTCGTCTGCACCGTGATGTCACGTGCTAGCACTCTTGACACCCCTAACAACAATATTGACATGCTACAAGACAATAACATGGTTACTGTAATTTATATCACACTTTTAAGGTTCTCAAATCCCTTCGTAGAACGCTCTAGTCGCTGGTTCATCTTGTTCCGTTCTAGTTACATTGAATTCTTTGCTGTTCTATAAGTTAATAATCTGCACACTTTTCCATAGTTTCCCATTTGTCTGTCTATTTCTACTTTATTTTTATTTATTTTTTTATTTTTTTTGTCATCATCATTTGTGGAACTGGGCAACTCCTACGCCATGACTTATGAGGTTAAGTGTGCAGTTCTCGTCACCGCTGCATTTCCATCCTAGACAAGTCACAGATTGTCTGGTGCCTGTTTACCAAGGTGGGGAATAGATGATGGTGGGGAATACCTCATGGCGGGGAATAGATCACGGTGGGGAATACCTCATGGTGGGGAATACCTCATGGTAGGGAATACCTCAAGGTGGGGAATAGATGATGCTGTGAAATATCTCATGGTGGGGAGTACCTCATGGTGGGGAATACCTCATGGTGGGGAATACCTCATGGTGGGGAATAACTCATGGTAGGGAATACCTCTTGGTGGGGAATACCTCATGGTGGGAAGTACCTCATGGTGGGGAATACCTCATCGTGGGGAATACCTCATGGTGGGGAATACCTCATGGTGGGGAATACCTCATGGTGGGGAATACCTCATCGTGGGGAATACCTCATGGTGGGGAATACCTCATGGTGGGGGGAATACCTCATGGTGGGGAATAGATGATGCTGGGAAATATATCATGGAGGGGAGTACCTCATGGTGGGGAATATATGATGCTGTGAAATATCTCATGGTGGGGAGTACCTCATGGTGGGTAATACCTCAAGGTGGGGAATAGATGATGCTGGGAAATATCTTATGGTAGGGAATACCTCAAGGTGGGGAATAGATGATGCTGTGAAATATCTCATGGTGGGGAGTACCTCATGGTGGGGAATACCTCATGGTGGGGAATACCTCATGGTGGGGAATACCTCTTGTGGGGAATACCTCATGGTCTGGAATACCACATTGTGGGGAATACCTCATGTGGGGAATAACTCATGGTGGGGAATACCTCATGGTGGGGAATACCTCATGTGGGGAATAACTCATGGTGGGGAATACCTCATGGTGGGGAATACCTCAAGGTGGGGAATACCTCATGATGGGGAATACCTCAAGGTGGGGAATATTTCATGGTGGGGAATACCTCATGGTGGGGAATACCTCATGGTGGAGAATACCACATTGTGGGGAATACCCAATCCTGCTTTTCCTGAGGGTTAAACCCTGGCGCTATCTCGGCGGGCTAGTCAACTAACCCCTGTGCCACTGCTGCAATGGAACAAACAATATCCAACATTCAAGATGATCCAACATTCAACGTGATCTGTATCAACAGAAACCAAACAAGACCCAATTACAACATTCAACAAAAACTCACACAAGTTTTTTATGACTTTATTTGTGTCTTCATCACCTGACAGTTTTCCTAGCTCTCTAAGTTTAAATTTGTTTCAATATTCTTCAGTTTCAGCAACCAAAATAATCACTGCTCCACGCAAGTAAATTGTTTTCAGATATTTGTCCAATGTCATTTGGTTTCCTATTTATTGTGGTTGTTTTTGTGTAGCATTAAAATTATTTTGTTTGCTCTGGATCTTCTTCGTCAAACAGCCTTGACGTCTTTTCATTTCTGATGTTATTGTTTTGTCCAGAACAATTGTGGACATTTCCATTCAGATGTCATCAATTGGAACATCGTCCACCAAGTTCTGATCATATGTAGAAACGGGAAACTTTCCAAAGACAGGATCAAAAGCTGACTTTCCGAATGCCCTGTCGACTTCTGTATCCAGTTGTCGTTCATTTCTGTTCTGGTAATCAGCTGTATCTGGGTCGACTATGTTCTGGTCATCTGCAGAAACAGGAGACTTGCCAAAGACAGGATCAATGGGTGACTTTCCAAAAGCCCTGTCAACTTCTGTATCCAGTTGTCGTTCATCTCTGTTCTCGTCAACAAGTGGAACATCGTCCACCAAGTTTTGATCATATGTAGAAACGGGAAACTTTCCGAGCATTCTGACTGAATTCTCTGCCTCCGAGTCCGCATTTGTGTTCTGGTCATCAATTGGAACATCGTCCACCAAGTTCTGGTCATATGTAGGAACGGGAAATTGTATAAAAGCATCATTAAAAGGAGACTTTTCGAAAGCTCTATCGACTTCTGTATTCGATTCAGGATCATCGTCAGAAACAGGAGACTTGCCAAAGACAGGATCAATAGGTGACTTTCCGAAAGCCCTGTCAACTTCTGTATCCAGTTGTCGTTCATTTCTGTTCTGGTAATCAGCTGTATCTGGGTCGACTATGTTCTGGTCATCTGCAGAAACAGGAGACTTGCCAAAGACAGGATCAATAGGTGACTTTCCAAAAGCCCTGTCAACTTCTGTATCCAGTTGTCGTTCATCTCTGTTCTCGTCAACAAATGGAACATCGTCCACCAAGTTCTGGTCATATGTAGAAACAGGAAACGTTCCAAAAGCATCATTAAACGGAGACTTTTCGAAAGCTCTATCGACTTCTGTATTCGATTCAGGATCATCGTCAGAAACAGGAGACTTGCCAAAGACAGGATCAATAGGTGACTTTCCAAAAGCCCTGTCAACTTCTGTATCCAGTTGTCGTTCATTTCTGTTCTGGTAATCAGCTGTATCTGGGTCGACTATGTTCTGGTCATCTGCAGAAACAGGAGACTTGCCAAAGACAGGATCAATAGGTGACTTTCCAAAAGCCCTGTCAACTTCTGTATCCAGTTGTCGTTCATTTCTGTTCTGGTAATCAGCTGTATCTGGGTCGACTATGTTCTGGTCATCTGCAGAAACAGGAGACTTGCCAAAGACAGGATCAATAGGTGACTTTCCGAAAGCCCTGTCAACTTCTGTATCCAGTTGTCGTTCATCTCTGTTCTCGTCAACAAATGGAACATCGTCCACCAAGTTCTGGTCATATGTAGAAACAGGAAACTTTCCGAGCATTCTGACTGAATTCTCTGCCTCCGAGTCCGCAACTGCCTGGATATTTGTAAGATAAAAATGACTAGCTGAGTCCAGAACAGAATTTAGTTAATGAATATTGTATCTGACTAGTTGGGTGAAGAACACAATGGAGTTAATGAATATTGTATATGACTAGTTGAGTGAAGAACAGACAGGAGTTAATTAACACTATACATACGTAGAACTGACACTATTAAGGATAACATTGCATAAGAATGTACGACAAACCTGTTAATCCTTAAGTGACATGATATTGCCCTATATGCATGATGTATATGTCTCTGATATTCATATGTAAATACGTTGCATGTCCTTTTGCAAAGCCCCATGATCCAATTTATTGTAATTTTATGTTCAGTATTTTGAACCAGTTGAAATTTAGTTTGGTGCTTCCCGCGACGTTTGATAAGAATACAATACAAACTGTTTGATGTACTATACGACATATGGATGTAATACACGAAATATTGATGTAATATATGAAATATTAATGTAAAATACAGATGTAAAGGGAACATTTCAAACGAATGATCATCATCATCATCAAATGTGTTGCCGGATGGCTTAGAGATCACGCTTCTCATTTCTTGCGATCACCAGCAGCATGTATCAGTCCGTGCACTCATACTCCTCCGTGTGATGACACAAGACTGTCAGGTTCCCTCAGTGCCATAACACAAGACTGTCAGGTTCCCTCAGTGCCATAACACAAGACTGTCAGGTTCCCTCAGTGCCATAACACAAGACTGTCAGGTTCCCTCAGTGCCATAACACAAGACTGTCAGGTTCCCTCAGTGCCATAACACAAGACTGTCAGGTTCCCTCAGTGCCATGACACAAGACTGTCAGGTTCCCTCAGTGCCATGACACAAGACTGTCAGGTTCCCTCAGTGCCATGACACAAGACTGTCAGGTTCCCTCAGTGCCATGACACAAGACTGTCAGGTTCCCTCAGTGCCATGACACAAGACTGTCAGGTTCCCTCAGTGCCATGACACAAGACTGTCAGGACCCCCCACCCCGTGCCATGACACAAGACTGTCAGGTTCCCTCAGTGCCATGACACAAGACTGTCAGGACCCCACCGTGCCATAACACAAGACTGTCAGGACCCCACCGTGTCATGACACAAGACTGTCAGGACCCCACCGTGCCATGACATAAGACTGTCAGAACCCCTCTGTGCCATAACACAAGACTGTCAGGACACCACCGAGTCATGACACAAGACTGTCAGAACCCCTCTGTGCCATAACACAAGACTGTCAGAACCCCTCTGTGCCATAACACAAGACTGTCAGGACCCCACCGTGTCATGACACAAGACTGTCAGGACCCCACCGTGCCATGACATAAGACTGTCAGAACCCCTCTGTGCCATAACACAAGACTGTCAGGACCCCACCGTGTCATGACACAAGACTGTCAGAACCCCTCTGTGCCATAACACAAGACTGTCAGAACCCCTCTGTGCCATAACACAAGACTGCCAGGACCCCTCTGTGCCATAACACAAGACTGTCAGAACCCCATCATGCCAAGACACAAGACTGTCAGAACCCCATCATGCCAAGACACAAGACTGTCAGAACCCCTCTGTGCCATAACACAAGACTGTCAGGACCCCTCTGTGCCATAACACAAGACTGTCAGAACCCCTCTGTGCCATAACACAAGACTAGACTGCCAGGACCCCTCTGTGCCATAACACAAGACTGTCAGGACCCCACCGTGTCATGACACAAGACTGTCAGGATTCCTCACTGGCTATCGTCCTCTATCTTTCTGTCCACTAAAAAATATTATAACCACAGGACAAGGACAAGAGGAGTTAATGAAAGAATTAGTCGTGAGCGTTTGCTTATCGTTAGCGGCCCTAATTTCTGACTGTCCAACCTTTAAGAGTTACCGTCCTAAAAAGATGAATATATAATTTAGTTGAGTGACCAGCTGAGTGGCCACATGAGTGGTCAATCAATGACCTGCTGAGTGATCGCCTATCTGACCATCTGAGGGACCATCTGAGTGGCCACATGAGTGGTCAACTAATGAACTGCTGAGTGATCTTTTGTCTGACCATCTGAGTGACCAGCTGAGGAACCATCTGACCAGTACATATGACTTACCGACCATTTTAGTTACTGATCATCTGCGTGACCGACAATCTCTCTATCCCTCTCAATCTCTCACATATTCTTTCCGACACACTCTCTCTCTCTCTCTCTCTCTCTCTCTCTCTCTCTCTCTCTCTCTCTCTCTCTCTCTCTCCGAATCTTTCGAATTCACTTTCCTTCACTCTCTTTGCCAATCTCTCGAATTCACTCTGTTTCTCTCTCTTAGCCAGTGGCAGGTTGAGAGAATATGACCAATGCTTTAAGACAATAAGCTTGCTTGTTGCGGGGCTAAAAAGTCATCCGATGCGTGGATCATCATCGACACTAACACAACCTTTACGCCAAAATATATCGCTTTTTGAAATGTGTACTTCCTTGGAAATTACCATGTATTCAGTTTTGGTAAACTTTAATTATAATCAGGCTTGTCCATGGGACATATTTTTCTTGTCCATTCCATCCCATGGTAATTTATGCCTGTCCCATCCCATCCAATGGGACCTTTCCCATGGGAAGAACATTCCCATGGCCAAGCCTGATTATAATCCCTTCTATAGCTCGGACACATTGATTAGAGTGGTAAAGGCATACAAATTGAGATGGACCAGTTTTCACGCAAGGAGGAATTTTAAGGTACATGAAAGACCAACTGACACTCAATGACTGATGAGGTATCTCTCTCACGCATTTGTTTAATTTCTGCAGATCCTTTTTTCGTTGAGAGCTTCTCTCTCTCTCTCTCTCTCTCTCTCTCTCTCTCTCTCTCTCTCTCTCTCTCTCTCTCTCTCTCTCTCTCTCTCTCTCCAGTTTGCTGACATTTCTTCAATTTCTCAGACGCTGCAACATTATTCCTGCGGTTATTCTGCTGAGGAGTTTATATTGGGTTTAATAGCTTCTGCTGGAACACCATCATGTCCAGCAGTTTTTCCATCCTTCGGGAGTTTGACTGCTTTTCTAACGTCTTCCGTGAATGGCTTCTGGCAGTTTAGCCCCACTCAATGCCACTCCAGTCGGTTCTAGTTCCGCATAAATTACCCGGCTCCGGATTTTAGAAAGGATGGAGCATGATTTTTTTTTAACGTATACATACAATAGAGTTGTAACTTATATAACTACAAAAGATGTATAAAAGTGAAACAAACCGTATCTTGTTGATAGCTGTCTGCCAGGATGGCGAGGACAACGGTCAAGGTGAAAAGTTGTAGCATGATGGTGCCTGGTTGGAATATCACACTGCCGACACATTAGAGATAACACGTGACACTGTAGTCAAATAGATCCTGTCTTGTAGTAACATTGTAACACTAGTCAACTAGACCCTGTCTTGTAGTAACATTGTAACACAGTCAACTAGAACCTGTCTTGTAGTAACATTGTAACACTAGTCAACTAGAACCTGTCTTGTAGTAACATTGTAACACTAGTCAACTAGACCCTGTCTTGTAGTAACATTGTAACACTAGTCAACTAGAACCTGTCTTGTAGTAACATTGAACACTAGTCAACTACACCCTGTCTTGTGGTAACATTGTAACACTAGTCAACTAGACCCTGTCTTGTAGTAACATTGTAACACTAGTCAACTAGACCCTGTCTTGTAGTAACATTGTAGCACTAGACAACTAGACCCTGTCTTGTAGTAACATTGTAACACTTGTCAACTACACCCTGTCTTGTAGTATTATTGCAACACTAGTCAACTAGACCCTGTCTTGTAGTAACATTGAAACATTAGTCAACTAGACCCTGTCATGCAGTAACATTGTAACACTAGTCAACTACACCCTGTCTTGTGGTAACATTGTAATAGTAGTCAACTAGACCCTGTCTTGTAGTAACATTGTAACACTACTCAACTACACCCTGTCTTGTGGTAACATTGTAACACTAGTCAACTAGACCCTGTCTTGTAGTAACATTGTAACACTAGTCAACTAGACCCTGTCTTGTGGTAACATTGTAATACTAGTCAACTAGACCCTGTCTTGTAGTAACATTGTAGCACTAGTCAATTAGACCCAGTCTTGTAGTAACATTGTAACACTAGTCAACTAGACCCTGTCTTGTGGTAACATTGTAACACTAGTCAACTATACCCGGTCTTGTGGTAACATTGTAACACTAGTCAACTAGACCCTGTCTTGTAGTAACATTGTAACACTAGTCAACTGGACCCTGTCTTGTAGTAACATTGTAACACTAGTCAACTAGACCCTGTCTTATAGTAACATTGTAACACTAGTCAACTACACCCTGTCTTGTAGTAACATTGTAACACTAGTCAACTGGACCCTGTCTTGTAGTAACATTGTAACACTAGTCAACTAGACACTGTCATTCAGTAACATTGTAACACTAGTCAACTAGACTCTGTCTTGTTGTAACATTGTAATACTAGTCAACTAGACCCTGTCTTGTAGTAACATTGTAACACTAGTCAACTACACCCTGTTTTGTAGTATCATTGTAAAACAAGTCAACTAGACCCTGTCTTGTAGTAACACTAGTCAACTAGACCCTGTCTTTTAGTAACATTGTAACACTAGTGAACTAGACCCTGTCTTTTAGTAACATTGTAACACTAGTCAACTAGACAATGTCTTGTAGTAAAATTGTAACACTAGTCAACTAGACCCTGTCTTGTAGTAACATTGTACCACTAGTCAACTGGACCCTGTCTTGTAGTAACATTGTACCACTAGTCAACTAGACCCTGTCTTGTAGTAACATTGTAACACTAGTCAACTAGACCCTGTCTTGTAGTAACATTGTAACACTAGTCAACTAGACAATGTCTTGTAGTAACATTGTAACACTAGTCAACTGGACCCTGTCTTGTAGTAACATTGTAACACTAGTCAACTAGACCCTGTCTTGTAGTAACATTGTAACACTAGTCAACTAGACAATGTCTTGTAGTAACATTGTAACACTAGTCAACTAGAACCTGTCTTGTAGTAATATTGTAACACTAGTCAACTAGACCCTGTCTTGTAGTTACATTGTAACACTAGTCAACTAGACACTGTCATTCAGTAACATTGTAACACTAGTCAACTACACCCTGTCTTGTAGTAACATTGTAACACTAGTCAACTATACCCGGTCTTGTGGTAACATTGTAACACTAGTCAACTAGACCCTGTCTTGTAGTAACATTGTAACACTAGTCAACTAGACCCTGTCTTGTAGTTACATTGTAACACTAGTCAACTAGACACTGTCATTCAGTAACATTGTAACACTAGTCAACTACACCCTGTCTTGTAGTAACATTGTAACACTAGTCAACTATACCCGGTCTTGTGGTAACATTGTAACACTAGTCAACTAGACACTGTCTTGTAGTAACATTGTAACACTAGTCAACTGGACCCTGTCTTGTAGTAACATTGTAACACTAGTCAACTAGACCCTGTCTTGTAGTAACATTGTAACACTAGTCAACTAGACCCTGTCTTGTAGTAATATTGTAACACTAGTCAACTAGACCCTGTCTTGTAGTAACATTGTAACACTAGTCAACTAGACACTGTCATTCAGTAACATTGTAACACAAGTCACCTAGACCCTGTCATGTAGCAACAGGTGACACTGTAGTTAACTAGACCATGTCATGTAGATGTTTGTGAGGCGTGCAGTTTAGATTTCATTGTACCAGTTTCTCCCCCCCCCCCCATGAGGCTCATTCTCCTTCCGCAGCGCGGATAGCGTCGCACAAAGCATGAACTCCGTAGCTCCAGCGAGGACCCTTAGGAGTAACAGAAAAAATGCACTCATGAACCGAAGGACGCGGCCCGGAATGGAAACCACAACCTTCGGAGCCCGAGTCAGACGGCTTGACCACTTCGCCAAGGAGACTCCCTGCACTATAGTGTACGTATCTTATGTATACCGACACCTTCCCGTCATGACAGATGATAGTTTAATTCACTGTGCTTCAAACAGGACACAATAATTACAACCCTTGACGGGGAACAAGCATAGAGTTATACCCTCGTATGGCACAAAACCTCGGGCTAAATTATAGAGACCATGTGTTGCCCATGCAGCACGATCCCTCTCTCGGCCTGCCTAGTTCACTACAGAGGAAAGGCAACACCCCTACATCTGGAACAAGACAAGCTGCAGAAGCTGCCGGAATAGCAAAGTAATGCTCTAACTGTCCGTCTGTCGGAGCTTCCATCCTAGACCAGTTGCCGGCCAAGGCTTAGGGCCTTGTTTGCCCTGCCATAACATTTAGTTTTTTAGGCTGCATTTCGTCGCACCGGGATTAGACTTGTACCCTCCCAATGAAGCTCCTCCGCCCGAGGCAGTTTTCACAACATCAACATTCGGTGCTAACAGAAAGCTGGTAGTACCGTTCAATGTCATACGGTAGCTCAACCGTTTCTATTAGGTTACCTATGGATACGGGGGAGGTGGTCGTGGGACCAGGTGGAGAAAGTGGAGGGAACAGATTGAGAGCCCGCATGTGGACAGGAAGAGATTGCGGGGGACAGGCGGGGGTTCTGGTAGAAATTCAAAACTGAGAGGGAAGATCAGGAGAACTTTCAATCAGATAGCGGTGGGAACGATTAGTAGTACGACTCTTCGCTGGCTGTTGAACGAGGGGACTGAGCGCGTATGGAAATGTCCTGGGTGCAGTTATGTCAGTGTTTAGCTCGGCTAAACTCACCTCAATTCAATTCCATTAGGTTGGTATGAAGGTAGGTAGGTAGTTAGGTAGGTAGGTAGGCAGGGCGATAAGTAGGTAGGCAGATAAGTGGGTAGCTTGGTGTGTATGCATGCATGTAGGTAGGTAGATGTCTGTCTGTCTGTCTATCTGTCTCTCAGTCAGTCTGTCTGCGTCTCTGTCTGTCTGTATGTATGTACGCAGGTATGTAGGTAGGTAGGTAGATAGGTAGGTAGGCAGGCAGGTATGTGGGTAGCTTGGTGTGTATGTATTCATGTAGGTAGGTGTCTGTCTGTCTGCCTGTCTGTCTGTCTGTCTGTCTGTCTGTCTATCTGTCTCTCAGTCAGTATGTCTTCCTGTCTGTCTGTATGTATGTATGTATGTACGAACGAACGAACGAACGAACGAACGAACGAACTTTATTTTAAAAGGGTAACAAATTGGGCACGCAGGCCTGTCTTACATTCGACCCTATCAATCACTCATCTTTCATTCATCAAATGTGCATGTTACATTAACATAGGGGAAAAAACATTGTCAAATGGATTTTGTAAGCATAAACAATGCCTATTACGCATGATACATTCACATGAGAAAACAAAAAGAAAACATCAAATGAAGGTTGTAAACATAAACAGTGCATATTACAATGTTGTGAAACACATCCCCCATCCAACCTCATATCCCACAGCCACCAAAGCATCCCCCACCCACCAAACCTCCCCCACCCACCCACACATACCTCCACGCACTCACACAGAACCAGGCAAACATACATGCCGCCACCCACACACTGATCCCCCACCCACACATATTTCCCCGCCCACACACATTTGCCCCCCCCCACACACACACGCACACACACACACACACACATCCTCACACACCAAGAAGAAGAAGAAGAAGAAGAAGAAGAAGAAGAAGAAGAAGAAGAAGAAGAAGAAGAAGAAGAAGAAGAAGAAGAAGAAGAAGAAGAAGAAGAAGAAGAAGAAGAAGAAGAAGAAGAAGAAGAAGAAGAAGAAGAAGAAGAAGAAGAAGAAGAAGAAGAAGAAGAAGAAGAAGAAGAAGAAGAAGAAAAAGAAACCACACACACATACCCACACATCCCGCACCTATCCACACACATATCCCGCACTCTCACAATTTTCTCCACCCACCCACACACACATCAGCCAACCTACACCCACTCACCCATCCAATATTCGCCACCTCTCAACTACACATCGCCACCTATACACACATCTCCACACACACACACACACACACACACACACACACACACACATCCCCCACATACATTCCCCATACACATCCCCGCCCACACATCCTCCACCTACAAACATCCTCACCACCCACACATACATCCTCCACCCACTCACATATACCCCATCCACACTCACACACTCCTACACACACAGACATATCCCATTCACAGACACCCCCACACTCATCCCCCACACCCATTACACACCCATCCCCCAACCCACACAATCTCCTACACACCCATTCACCCACCCAAACACACACTCCCTACCCACACCCCCTTCCAACCCACCAACACCCACATACTTCCAACTAACCTCTCAAATACCCCCCCCCCACACACACACACATATCCCTCACACACACATACATCCACCACCGACTACACATCCCTTCACACATCCACACATCACCCATTAACCCATACACATCCCCCACACACAACCCCTCCACACATACTTTCCCCACATCCACACACACACACACACATATCCCTCACATACACACCCATACACACATCCTCACATCTAGACACATACATGATGCCTCACATGATCACTGAAACTAAACGCAGGTATGTAGGTAGGTAGGTAGATAGGTAGGTAGGTAGGCAGGTGAGTGGGTAGCTTGGTGTGTATGTATGCATGTAGGTAGGTAGGTGTCTGTCTGTCTGTCTATCTGTCTCTCAGTCAGTATGTGTGCGTCTCTGTCTGTCTGTATGTATGTATGTATGTACGCAGGTATGTAGGTAGGTAGGTATGTAGGTAGATAGATAGGTAGGCAGGCAGGTAGGCAGGCAGGTAGACAGTGTGACAGGCAGGCAGTTATGTAGGTACAAACGTACACAAACAGTCAGACTACTACCACAGATCAGCTAGTCGTACTTACACGTCTGTCTCAGATCTCCAACACAATCAGTTTGCGCCAACAGAAATCCTATATCCAGTCCAACCAAGTACCCAGAGCCATAAACACACTTTATTGCTGTACAATAACAGGGGCGGCGCCGAGTTTCCTCACAGTAAAGTTGTGGTAATTAATATTGCTACAGTCGGTGTGATTCAGGGGATAGTGAGACGCAGTTCCAAAATTCCCCGTCGTACGGATTCGAGGGTTCGACATCAGCACGGGAGATTTGGAGGAAAATTGCTTTGCGTTGATTTCCATGGTCATGAGGCGTCGGTCGATCCGAAAGCATTGGTAAACTACTGAACTAACAATACCTCATAAATTAGAGACGATAAATACTGGGGTAGATTGTACGTCCTGTAAAGGAAATGCAACTAACTTTTAAATAATAAGCATCAAGTGCCCTGCCAGCTGGCGTAGGCGGTCATGTCTCTTCACAGATCTCGATCGTTGCCGTTCTGGATCAACTCTGCTAATGATACTTCACCATGCCACCGTCTCAATCCATCCAGCATTATTTCAATTGGTCTGTCTCTGCCTCTCTTCCCCTCGATCTTTCCAGTTGTCACGATGTTCTTCAATACCTCTCTTCTCATCACATGACCAAAGAAAGCTGTTTGTCTCTTTCTTATTGTTGTATATAGTGTTCTAGTTTCATTAGCCTGTTTCAGGCAGTCGTTGTTAGATACTCTGGCCGTCCAAGGAATTCGCAACATTCGCCTCAGAAACCACATCTCCGTTGCTTCCAAGTTCTTCCTAAATAGTTCATTTACATTCCAAGATTCACAGCCATAAAGTAAAATATGTTCTATATAGCACGTCAGCAACCTTCTTCTTACATTCAATGATAGTGACTTATTGCATAAGATACTTTTCATGTTCAAAAATGCAGCATTTGCTTGCCCTGTTCTGCTCTTAATCTCTGTTGTACTTCTTCCATCTGATGTTATAATTGCTCCTAAGATATTTTACATTATTATATTGTGTTTTTATTTTTTATTTTTTAGTTTGTTTGTTTGTTTGTTTGTTTGTTTGTTTTGCTTTCGCTCAATTTGAACTCAAGCGTAGTGCATACATGTGCTACTACGTAAGTGCACTGGACTGATTTTTGCGTGTAGATTAGCTTTCCCTATTACCAGTGTCCCTCGCCATCAAGCAAACCTACTCCGACATCTAAGGTACTTGCAATTTTGTCACCGAGTCGAGGACAAGAAGTCAACATTTTAGTCCAACTGTCCGTTGTAGGGGTTGAACCCGTTATCTTGGCATCAGCGCACCGGACGTTTAAGAGTGTGTTCTTATCCATTCGGCCAAGCTAACCACTTTACTGCGTCTAAATAACACCAGGATAGGCCAGTTCTTCTGAACTCATAAGCAACAACTAGACAACCAGGCAACTAGACAACTAGGCAGTTAGACAACTAGACAATTAGGCAACTAGATAATTAGGCAACTAGATAATTAGACAACTGGACACTATAACTACGCAACTAGACAATTAGACAACTAGGTAACTAGACAACTAGGCAAATAGACAACTAGACAACTAAACAGCTTTTCAACTAGGCAACTAGTCAACTAGACACAGATGGTATCCAACTAAATGTAGTTGATGACCAAACGATGCACTGTAAATAATCCACATGTTTGAAATGTAAGAAGACAACACATGTCTTGTAAACAAGACAAACACAGCTGACATTAGAGGGATACATGAAACGGTCTCATGCGAAGTGGTTAAGCCGCATGTCTCGCACTCCGAAGGTTGTGGGTTCGATTCCGGGCTACATCTTTCTGTTCACGAGTGCATTTTCTCGGAGACTCCTAGGGGTCGTCGCTGGAGCTACGGAGTTCGTGCTGTGTGCGACGCTTTCTGCAGGCCACCCTGCGGAAAGAGATCGAGCCATATGGGGTAAAACCCGGTGTAATGAAGTCGATTTTCTCGCCATTAAACCTGTTGTAAGTATGCCCGCAGTAAGAATTTAGCAAATGACTGTAATTTATAGTCTGGTTGTTAATTAGCTGTAGCAGACGAAAGCATGCTGCTACGAAAAACCAGTTCGCAGTAGGGACAATAAACTTCCACATCCTTTGACTTATGCGGGAGAGACTGATTCTTTCTAGGCTTGCCATGAGTCCACTGACGTCGATTCTTCTTTTCTTTCTGCTTCTTCTTCGCCTTTTATCTTCTTCATCCCCACCTCCCACCCTCCGTCGTATTCTTCTTCTTTATCCTATACTTCTTCTTCGACATCATCATCAGCAGCAGCAACAGCAGCAACAGCAGCAGCAGCAGCATTAGCATCTTCTGCGATCAAAAACAATTTGACAAAGTTTTTTTTTTTTTTTTCCATGAGTTAGCTGAAGGCATTTGCTTCACTGGCAGATGATCAGTAATCAGTTATCAGTTGGGGTATCTTCATTGCACTCCGAACAGGTCCATAAGTGCTCAGATCCTTCCCCCCCCCCCCCCCCCCAGCATATGCATCAGCGTCCGGTGGCTAATAGTGCCAGGTCTGTGTTGGTTGACGAGGCGCTTTATTTTCCCGATGTACCTCTTGCGTCTGGCCGTGCCGATTCTTACTCCCAAGTCTTTCATCCTGGACAGCGATGTGGATTTACTGACGTCAAAGACTTCTGTTCTCGACTGGCAGATGAAAATCAGATGAAAAAGCAGGAATGAAGGGAAACGAGACGAAAATGATGTGATGAGGATGATGATCAGTAGAAGAAAAAAAGGAGCAGACTTTCACAGTTATCGATAAGTGATAAGTAAATAGCTTCACAGGCAAATACAAGGGGCCCCATACAGTACACGCCTCTGCAGACTGCCAACGTTGACTATACAACATAGTTACGTCAGCCACTATATTCTCTCGCTACAACCACAACTTTTACAAGGCGACACCCGCGGTGCTCACAGACTGTAAAGCAATTCTCAGATCACGGAAACCATGTTGAGCCAGTCCAGGTGCGACTGTCCCATACAGGCTCACTTCCCGCCCACTTGAGGCACCACACCTGGTAGGTCGCCATGCCTCGAGAGTGCTTTCATCACATCGTGGTAGATTGCTGCGGACACGTTTTGCTCGAATGGGCGGAAAGTAGGAACACATAGTAGAGGCAGGAGGTGGGAACAAATAGTAGAGACAAGAAGTAGGAACAAACGGCAGAGGCAAAGGGTAGGAACAAAAAGTAGGAAGAAAAGGAAGGAACGAAAGTTAGGAACAAAAGGTAGGAACAAAAGGTGGGAACTAAAGGTAGGAACAAATGGTAGGAACAAAAGGTAGGAACAAAAGGTAGGAACAAAAGGTAGAGACAACAGGTAGGAACAAAAGGTAGAAAAAAAAAGGATAGCAACAAAAGATAGGAACAAAGGGTAGGGAAAAAAGTAGGAACAAAAGATGGGAACAAAAGATGGGAACAAAATGTAAAACGGTACGAACGAACGAACTTTATTTTCAAAGGTTTAAGAATTGGGCACGCAGGCCCGTCTAACATTCTGCCCTTCTATCACTCTCTTTCATACATTATTTCATTCACACATCATTCAAGGCTAACTAAGAACAACAACAATATAAAAGATATGCATTACAAAGGCATGTAAAAATGCAAAAATCACTACACCGTGACTCACTGAAATACACCAGTATCCATTAAGTGACTTGGCTGTTTCTTCGTCAAAAATTATTTGTACACCTTTTTCAAGTGTATCCCTTCCAGAATAGATTATTGTATGGCTGCAAGGTATAATTTTGCCCGATCCCTTCCATCTCATCTCACTTATGTCTAGTATTTTCATTTTCATGCTATCCATCTTTCTTAGGACAATGTTTAACTTTGCTAGCTCATTTAATGTCCTAACATTCCATGTTCCTACTCTAGTCTGGTGTCACCAGTGGCTCATGACTGTCCCTACCGGACGAGGATGTCCTAAGACAGCCATTAACGTCGTTCACTAACTCTGAAATATGGTTTGCCATGAAATCTTGGGAAGATGATGCGGTGGTTTCCCCTTGCCTTCCACATTCACCTGGTGGTCTTTTAACTCTGCCTTTGACAGCGATTTCCAACTGCCAGGACAAGTGAGTGCCCTGCTCTGCTCAGCTGCAGAGTTGTCCACTTATTCTGGTGGATGCTCGGTCCCCAGAGCTGTGTTAGCCACACCGTAGTGTGTTTCCATCCTCTACCGCGGGGAGGTGCAGTTGGGATTTTCCCTTCATAAAGTTACGGTCTATGACCAAAACTCTCCAGTACTTTTAGAGGACCAGATCTCTTCTCCTTATATAGCGAAGTAATAATATGAGAGATTAAAGAGATGCCAGGAATAGTAGTTGGAGGTTATAATATAAATAATATACGTTATGCCGATGACACTGTATTGGTGGCAGATAATTCAACAGACCTACAACAATTGCTGGACATTGTAGTAACAGAGAGTGCGAGGAAAGGGCTCTCATTGAATATCAAGAAAACAGTAACAATGGTAATATCAAAGAAAATGGTGACACCAAAATGTGAAATAGAAATAGAAGGAAAAATTCTTAACCAAGTGGATAATTTTAAATACCTAGCGGCATTTATAACATCAGATGGAAGATGTACAACAGAGATTAAGAGCAGAATAAGGCAAGCAAAAGCGACATTTCAAAAAATGAAGAGTATCTTATGCAATAAGTTACTATCACTGAATGTAACAAAGAGAGTGCTGAAATACTATGTAGAACCAGTTTTGCTGTATGGCAGTGAATCTTGGAACGTAAATGAACAAATTAAGAAGAACTTAGAAGCAACAGAGACGTGGTTTTTGAGACGAATGTTGCGAATTCCTTGGACTGCCAGAGTAACTAACGATGACTGCCTGAAACAGGCTAATGAAACTAGAACACTATATACAACAATAAGAAAGAGACAAACAACTTTCTTTGGTCATGTAATGAGAAGAGAAGCATTGGGGTACATCGTGACAACTGGAAAGATCGAGGGTAAGAGAGGCAGACCAAGAGAAATGATGCTGGATGGATTGAGATGGTGGTATGGAGGAATATCAGCAGCTGAGTTGATCCAGAACACCAAAGACCGAGATCTGTGGAGAGCCATGAATGCCAACGCCAGCTGGCAGGGCACTTGATGATGATGATATGACTCACGAAAATTAATGAATGATGTGGCAGTTGTTACTGGCTATGGGGAACATACTGGTCTACCAAAAATGGACTGGCTGTTATACTAGGGTTTTATTATTATTATTATTATTATTATTATTATTATTATTATTATTATTATTATTATTATTATCATCATCATCATCATCATCATCATCATCATTATTAAGAGGGAAAGTATTCTGTACTGAAATAGTGTTCGAATAATATGCGATTATATGTATATGGATTGGTGATGTCTTTGATTTCTTTTGCAAGATTGTTCTACGGCTGTGCTGCGGAGTACACTAAGCTTGTTTGGTATAATCTATCTTAGGCTTCGGGATGTGTAATATATTTAGTCGTTTACAGTGTCATTAATTATATTTAAATAATGGCCTAAGGTAATTTGGGCTATTCCGATATATGAATTTGCGAATTATTTTAGCCTTGTTGAAAAATAGGCTTTTGCGGAGTGGTAGTAACTGAAGGCGTTTTTTGTAGGCTAGGATTATCAGTTACGTGTTTACTATACATTAAACTCATAGCCCATATCTGGAGTGAGTAAAGTCGCTTTGGTGATTGAATTGGAACAAACGTCCCAGATTGTAGAGGAGTAGTGAAAATGTGTCTGTGTATGAGAAGTATAGAATATATTCCTTGTGTCTTCATCAAGTAAATTTTTCGCTGTTTGTTTAACGAGCGCTTGAACATGAGAATTAAAGGTTCAGTTTCTATCAATGAGGAATCCTAATACTTTGTGCTCAGTTACACTTTCTATTGGCACGTTACTGATGTGAAGTTAAAGTGATATGTTTGAGTTTAGAGTCTGAAGTATTTGTTTGGTTGTTAATAACAGCGATTTTGTTTTAGTGATTTTAATTTGCATACTGTTTGCATAGCTCCACATAATTACATTATTTCATTCTTAATGCAATGAAGACTCAGCAAATCACAGTTTTCAGCGTTTGTATACACTGTACAGTCGTCTGCAAATAGATTGCAGGACGACGAAAGGTACAGCGGTAGATTGTTAAATATGGCACATAAAAGAGGGCAAAGAATAGAGCTTTGAGGTACTCCATTATTGAAGGTAGTGGTTTGAGACAAAGATTTGTTGTGTGATACTACTTACTTACTGTTTGACAGAAATGATTTTATTAGTGTCACTACAATAGGGCCAACTTTCATTGTTTCTAGTTTGTTTTTTTTTAAATTAAAATAACATGGTCTATCATATCAAATGCTTTTCTGAAATCGAAAAACACTGCTCCGTATAGACTGTTGTTGTTTATATGCAGGTGTCAATGTAGAAACAAACAATAGGAACAAAAGGTAGGAACAAAAGGTAGGGACAATAGGTGGGAACAACAGGTGGGGACAAAAGGTAGGAACAAAAGGTAAGGACAAAAGGTAGCGACAATAGGTGGGGACAAAAGGTAGAAACTCTTGGTATGAACACAAGGTGGGAACAAAATATAGAATAAACAACTAGGAACAACGGGTAGGAACAAAAAGTTAAAGCAAAATGTAGGAATACAATGTAGTAACAAAAGGTAAGAACAAACTGTAGGAACAAAATGTAGGAATAAAAGGTAGGAACTAAAGGTAAGAATAAAAGGTAGGAACAAAAGGTAGGAACAAAGCGCAGGAACAAAAGATAGAGTCAAAAGGTAGGTATAAAGGGTAGAGACAAAAGGTAGACTGCCCAAATTGAGGAACACAGAAATTTCAGTGGGGGATCCCTGTGAGTCCACTCAGTTAACCAAGTACCGTCTCCACTATGAAGGTTGTCTGCAATGAATCTCTAACACTGTCTGTGGGTCTGTCAAGGGTGGATGGGGAGAAGTGTGTGGTGTGTGCGTTGGGGATATGTGTGTGGTGTGTGGGTGGGGGGGTGTGTGTGTGGTGTGTGGGTGGAAGTATGGTTGTGGTGGGTGGGTGGGTGAGGATATGTATGTGGGTGTGAAATAGTGTGGTGTGTGGGTGGGGATGTGTGTGATGGGTGCGAAGAATGTGTGTATGGGTGGGGGGCTATATATGGGTGGGGGATATATGTGGGTGGTAGGGGATGTGTGGGTGGGGGATGTGTGGTTGAATGGGGGAATGTGTGTGTGGGTGGGAGATGTGTGGGTGGGGTGTGTGAGTGGCTGAGGGGTGTGTAGGTGGGTGAGGGATGATTGTGGGTCGGAGCGGGATGTGTGAGTGGGTGGAGGATGTGTATGGGTTCGGGTATGTGTGATCGATAGATGTGTGGTTAGGGGATGGGTAGTTGTGGGATTGGGGTGTGTGGGTGGGTAGTGGAGGATGAGTGGGTGAGTGAGTGTGTGTGGGTTGGTGGATGGGTGGGTGGTGTGTTTGTGTGTGGGTGGGTGGGGAGATGTGTGTGGTGTGTTGGTTGGGGATATGTGTGTGGTGTGTGAGTGGGGGATGTGTATGTGGGTGGGGGATTTGTATGGTGTGTGTGTGCAGGGGATTTGTGTGATGTGTGGGTGGGGGTATGTGGGTGCTGGGTGATTGAGGATATCGGTGTGGGTGTGGGTAGTTGTGGTGTTGGGGTGTGAGTGGTTAGTGGAGGATGTGTGGGTGAGTGAGTGTGTGTGGGTTGGTGGATGTGTGTGGTGTGTTGGTTGGGGATATGTGTGTGGTGTGTGAGTGGGGGATGTATGTATGTGGGTGGGGGATTTGTATGGTGTGTGGGTGGGGGATTTGTGTGGTGTGTGGGTGGGGGTATGTGGGTGGTGGGTGATTGAGGATATCTGTGTGGGTGTGGGTGTGGGATATATGTGTGGTGTGTGGGCGGGGGATATTGTTTGATATGTGGGTGGGGGATATGTGTGGTGTGTAGGTGGTGATATGTGGTGGTGTGTGGGTGTGGGATGTGTGGGTGTGGGTGGAGGATATGTGTGTCTGGTGTGTGGTTGGGTAATACTGTGTGGGTAGGTGATGTGTGTGGTGTGTGGGTGGGGATTTGCGTTAGGGCATGTGTGGGTGGTGGGGTGTGTGTGAGTGGATTGGTGATGTATAGGTGGGTAGGGAGATGTGTGTGTGTTTGTGGGTAGGGAGATGTGTGTTGGTGGGGATGTGTAAGTGTATGATGGATGTGTGGTTGTGTGCGGTGTGTGTGGGTTGGTGGGGAGATGTGTAGTCGAGGGAGGTGTGGTTAGGGGATGGGTGGTTGGTGGGTGTGCATGGTTGAGTAGAGGATGTGTGGTGGGGGATGGGTGTGTGGGTTAGGATGTGTATGTGGGTTGGCGCGGGATGTGTGGGTTAGTGAGGGATGTTTGTGTGGGTGGGTGAGTGTGTGTGAGTTGGGGAACGGGTGGTGGAAGTGTGTGTGTGTGGGGATGTGTGTGGGAGGGGGATGGGTCGGTTGGTGGGGTATGTCCCTGGGTGTGTGTGTGTGGAGGGGGGGGGGGTTGATGTGTGGGTGGGAGGTGGGCCTCATAACATGGTAATTTGCATTGTTTATGTTTACAACATTCATTTGACAATTTTTTTTTTCTTCCTATGTGAATGTATAATACACTATTGATGAACGAAAGATGAGTGATTGGAATGGCCGAATGTAAGACGGGCCTGCGTGCCCAATTTGTGACCCTTTTAAAATAAATCTTAATTGAATTGAATTGAATTAAAATTGTCTCTCGTCTTGACTGTACATTCCGTTCGTCCATCTCTTGATGTTATTTTCCCACTTGTATCGTTGTCTACCTCTTGTTCGCTTGCCGTCAACCTTAACCGCCACTATGGTTTTATAAGAATGTTATGGCTCCGTGGCAGTTCGTAATCTCGCATACTGCATTCGAAACACAGGTGCGGGCGATATGGCAACAGACGCCTCGTGTTGTTTTTATGAAATGGTATGGGTGCCGCTCGTTCAGAAAGCAATGGCAAACTACTGGACGTAAACTTGCCCATGAATCACGAATAGCCAAGAAATGTTGGGGTTGACTGCTAAGTCCTGTAAAGAATATGCAACTAATTTGTTATGTCTTTTAACGTGTCCAAAATATTTCACTTGCCTCTTTTTTAAAAAATCCCTTTCATCACGTCTCTTTTGATTCCAAGTTATTCTAGAACCTCTGTATTTGATGGTTTTTGTTTCCATGAAATACAACCTATTCGTCTCCACGGCCTCCATTATTGAAGATAGTGGTTTGAGACAAAGATTTGTTGTGTGATACTACTTACTTACTGTTTGACAGAAATGATTTTATTAGTGTCACTACAATAGGGCCAACTTTCATTGTTTCTAGTTTGTTTTTTTAAAATTAAAATAACATGGTCTATCATATCAAATGCTTTTCTGAAATCGAAAAACACTGCTCCGTATAGACTGTTGTTGTTTATATGCAGGTGTCAATGTAGAAACAAATAATAGGAACAAAAGATAGGAACAATAGGCAGGAACGAAAGGTCTGAACAAAAGGTAGGAACAAAAGGTAGGAACAAAAGGTAGAGACAAAAGGTAAGGGACAAAAGGTAGAGACAATAGGTGTGGACAAAAGGTAGAGTCAATAGGTATTAACAAAAGGTAGAAACAAAGTGTAGAATTTAAAAAATAAAATTAAGAACAAATGGTAGGAACAAAAGGTTAGAATAAAATGCAGGAATACAATGTGAAACAAAAGTTAGGAACAAAGGGTAGGAATAAAAGTTAGTATCAAAATGTAGGAACAAAAGGTAAGAACAAACTGTAGGAACAAAATGTAGGAATAAAGGGTAGAGACAAAAGGTAGACTGTCCAAATTGAGGAACATACAGAAATTTCAGTAGGAGATCCCTGTGAGTTCACTCAGTTAACCTGGTACCGTCTCCACTATGAAGGTTGTCTGTAATGAATCTCTAACACTGTCTGTCTCACGGCTTGATTGTACATTCTGTGAGACTGCTTTTCGTGCATCTCTTGACTATATCTTCCCACTTGTATCGTTGTCTGCCTCTTGCTCGCTTGCCTTCATCCTTAACCGCCAGTATGGTTTTATAAGAATGTTATGTTTCCTTGGCAGTTCGTAATGCCGCATACCGCGTTAGAATCACAGCTGCGGGCGATTTGGCAGCAGACGCCTTACGTTGTTTTTATGAAATGGTATGGGTGCCGCTCGTTCAGAAAGCAATGGCAAACTACTGAACGTAAACTTGCCCATGAATTACGAATAGCAAAAAAGAAATGCTCGGGTTGACTGCTAATACCTGTAAAGAATATGCAATTAACTTGTTATGTCTTTTAACGGCCACGGAAGTGGAAATCCAGCAACTAATTCAGGATAATGCTCGCCCGGGTGATGTAATTATATACACAGATGGTTCGGTGTTGAGAGGCAGGAGAAGTGCCTGGAGGTTCTTAGCAAAAGCTAATGGTCGACGTTTAGTGCAGGAGAGTCTGGCGTATGATGCCACATCTAGCTTAAGAATGGAGGTGGGGGTGGCCTGTGCAGCTTTCCGCTGGATGGAGAACACGATACATACACACATTGTGATTGTAACTGACTCAGAAAGCATGCTGAGGAGGGTGAGGACAGGCATGCTTCGTGCAGAGTGGCTTTGCTTCCCTTCGGAGGTCATGGGTTGCAAGCATCACCTTGATCTTTTATCCGGGGCATGCCGGTTTGCTGAGGAATGAACAGGCGGACAGATTGGCTGGCTCTGCAAACCTTGGTGGAGTATTGATGCATGACAAGGCAGACGTGGCTGCGGCCTTGTGGGAGCACGTGTACACCTCGGAGGAGCAAATGGATCACCATGATCTGGCAAGAATGAAACAACGAGGAGTGACTAGGGTATCTGGCCGACGCTCGACGCTCAGAGGAAAGGCGAGACGGACATATAATCAGATTGCTGCTTGAACTATTGGTGTTGGAACTCTTTGCTGGCTGCTGAGGATGGGGACGGAGCGCTTATGGGAATGCCCCGAATGCTGTGATGTCGGTTCCTAAATCAATCAATCAATCAATCATTAACGTGTCCGAAATATTTCACTTGCCTCTTTTGTATTCCTTTCACCAAATCTCTTTTCATTTGAAGATATTCTTGAACCTCTGTATTTGATTGTTTTTGTTTCCATGATATACGACATATTCGTCTGTATATCCACATCTCCTGGGCTTCTATACGACTTTCTAATTGCTAGTTTAATGTCCAGGCTTCCGCGCCGTATAGCAGTATTGAATATAATACCTTTTCACAATTCTCAATTTAAATTCGTTGTTAATCTCTCTAGATGTTAATACAGATTTCATGATGTTGAAAACGTTTTTGACCATTCCTATTCTTTTTGTTTCTGTTTCACCACTGCCATCATCTGTTATTACATGTTAAAGACGTGGTAAACGTGTTGCTGTGAGGCTACTGTTTTGAACACTTGCGCGATGAATTGGATTGAAGTGATGAAGAGTTTCGCAATTTGTCGACCTCTCTCGCCTGAGTCCATCTGAATCCAGTGTCAAGACAAGTCAAGAGACGAATACAGGTGCAGTGGATGACCATCGCGCTCTATGTGCCTTGCTGTGCTCATCGCGTTCCACAACGCTTTGCAGGTAAACGCTGTCTTGCCCGTTGAATCATTGTTTCCTCCGCGCAGTCTGCCGAATCCTGTCTTCACATGCCTAGTTCAGCGATTGGTTTGAGGCCGAATCGGCTACCAACGCCTGGTTTTGCCAGCCTGTCACATCTGTTGCCCGGGGGGGGGGGGGGCGCTGTCGCATGCTGACAGTTACTAGGAGCCACATTCTTGAGCTGGATGTCAGGCTTAGACCCGTGGGGAATGGTCCCTGAAAAGGGAATGACTGTGAGGCTACTAGACACTTCATAAATAAATGCCTAATAGTAGACGAAAGAAGCAGAGACTAGAGGGCAGACTTGGAACCATAAACAGTGAAAGCTACAGTTAAACAATCGTGATTCGAACCTGTCTCATTCTATGACAACAGCGCTCGTTGTAGGAACAAGTGCACTTCGACGCTTGACAAACAAGACACCCTACGTGGAGCTTTCCTGCAGCGAGGGGCAGCCGTCAGTGGGGATGGTTGAGTCAAACCCTGGTTGGGTAACTACAGCTTTCAATGTTTATGTTACCTAGTGAGTTCTGTAGTCTCTCCTTCTTTCTCCTACTTCAATGAGAGCCAAACAATACATGTGAATGTATTTATGAACTGTTCAACACGGGTAGCCAGTTTACTCAGATAAGGGATAAAAAAGTAAGCCCTTTTTGCAGTTTGTCCCTGATAAAGAAAACTTGGCTGATCCTAATCGCAAAGTTAAAGTTAGTTGCATATCCTTTACCGGAAACTGCAATAATCGACTGATCACATATACCGAAGCATTAGTGATTAAGCAATTCCAGCTGTTTTTATGGAAACAGACTTGCGCTTTAATCTTAAGACTTCCGTGGCGATAACGCCCTCCACATTAGAACAATATCAGCGACTATGTACTTAGTATTTTATTTTACCCAAAATATTGTTTATTTGCCCGCTTCATATGATATGTATCTCTGTTATGCATACAGTTTGCACCTGACGAGATGCAGCGAAATATGCCAGGCAATAAATCGTGCGATATTTTGTTTATGACGTCTGCGTTTAATTTCACTAACAAAGTACAATTGTTTCGAAATAATAATCAACCACTTATTACAAGTTTACGTTCAATAGTTTTCCATTGCTTTCTGAAAGACAGGCATTCATACCATTGAGTTAAAACCATCGCAAAGCGGTCTCCTTCCAAATCGCCCGCAGTTGTGTTTCGAACTCTGTTTTAAAGATTACTAATTGGTTCGTACCTCCTTCACCGCAGCGACCTGCTTGTTACAAAAAAGTTAATTGCATATCCTCTACAGGACGTAGCAGTCAATGGCAGCATTATTTTGGCTGTTCGTGATTCCTCGGCAAGTTTACGTTCAGTAGTTTGGCATTGCTTTCTGAACGACCGGCAACGCAGGTCAGCATGGCCGAATGGATAAGAGGGCTTGTTCTTAAACATCCGGTGTGCTGATGCCGAGGTAAGCGGTTCAACTTCTGTACTGAACAGCTGGACTACAATGTTGACCTATCGTCTTTGACTTGGGGACGTAAATTACAAGTACCTCTGAAGTCGGAGTGAGTTCGCCTGATGGCGAGGGACACTGTTTACAAGGAAAGCTAATCCACACGCAAAATTCAGTCCATCACTGCTATAAATAAAGTGAAATGACTACGCTTGAGTTCAAAGCGAGCGAGCGCCAAAAAAAAACGACCGGCACCCATACCATTTCATAAAAACACCAACGCAGCTGTGTTTCGAACGTGGTATGCAGGATTACGAATTGCTTCTGTAACGCTTTAGCCACGGAGCAGATGATGTGCTTGTATGTGTACTTTAATAACAGCAGACGGGAGACCGCTTGGCCACGGAGACTCCCTATGTGTACTTAAATAGCAGCAGACGGGAGACCGCTTGGCCACGGAGCCTCTCATGTGTACTTTAATAACAGCAGACAGGAGACCGCTTGGTCACGGAGACTCCCTATGTGTACTTAAATAGCAGCAGACGGGAGACCGCTTGGCCACGGAGCCTCTCATGTGTACTTTAATAACAGCAGACAGGAGACCGCTTGGCCACGGAGACTCCCTATGTGTACTTTAATAACAGCAGACGGGAGATGTATTAAAGAAGTTAAATGTAGACCAGCCCAGGCAAGGGCGGCATTTCATTAGATGCTTGCTTGTGTTCGTTGGCTTGAGTTCCAACGCGAAGTCCTGTATGTCGGATGAAGACATCCTGTTGTCCAACATCAGTGTGATGTCATACCGGACTGAGGTTTGCATGAGTATCCGTTGTCCCATGTCTGGCTTATTGGTGTGCAGACTGGTGGTTCCTCGCCGTGCAGGCAGATAATCTCCGACTTCGGAGGAATCGGCGATCCTACTGACTTTAGCCAGGACCCTGAAGAGACCTGTTGACCAGGACGCTCGACGAGGACGCGACAATAGGTCTTGGCAAGTATATAACCAGGCCCTGGTGTCTTGGAAACACCTCTGCGTCCCATTTCATTAGATGAAGAATATTCTCTGCAATTGATCTTTTTCTATCGACATGAGCAAAATAGAATTCTTAAGAACTATAGTGAACCAATCCTGATGTACGGAAGCAAATCATGAACAATTAGTAAATCAGACATTGAGTGAAAGCTGTGGAGATGTGGTTCTATAGAATTTGATGAGATCACTGTGGACAGATAGACAGAGCGATGAGGATATCTTGACATAAGGTCACTCACAAAGAGACCTGGTTCTCGCATCAGAATAAGTCCATATTCTTTGAGCGTGTTATGATAAGAGGTAAGCTGGAGTACGTCGTCACAACGGGAATGTTGGAGGAGAAGAGAGGCACGAAGAGACTAAGAGAGAACAGAAATGACTGGTAGCACAAGGGACAGAAGGCTACAGACAAACATGATCACCAAAGCCACATGTACGGACAATAATATGAAATAATTTTTACTGAATGCTTGGGTCATCTCATCTCATCGTGTTCCTCTTGTACCTTGCGGTGTCGAAGTGAAGCAAACACATTGGGAGAGTGCCCGTTTATGGGTTTGATATGTCGAGATTCCCGTGGATTCTGTTATTCCCTCTGTCCATCGTTTACATGTTCGGCCACTTCTTCTGGTTCCGTTTCTTCTGTACATCATTGCTTGTGGTATACTGTTAGTTGGTAGCCTAGTTATGTGACCGAACCATTTAACTTACTGTTTTCTGAAAAAATCTAGCGTTGCTATCACCCCATCTTTAGTACTGATTTCTTCATTTCTGATCTTTCTCTCTTCTTGATACATTTAATTTTCTTCTCATGAATCTTATTTCTGTTGTAATTTTATTTGTCTTTTTCTGTCATTGTCAAGGTTGGGCATTGGTGGTATAGAGTTGATATGAAGATTGTGTTGTAGAGTATTTGTTTAGTATCTACTGATACGTGCTTGTTCTTTAGTATTGGTGCCATTTGTCCGATGTGTTGGTTTGCCTTTTTGCATTTATTTTCAATCTTGTCTTCTGAATTGCAATTTGATGACATTATACTTCCTAAGTACGTGAAGCTCTTTACTTGTTTCAGAGGATGTTCTTTTAGATGGATCTGTGTTGTTGTTGTTGTTATTGTTTTCATTATTGTCATTACTTCTGTTTCGCTGATGCTAATTGCCATGTTATTTTTCCTTACACACTTCGTTTAGACCAGTGTTTCCCAACGTGGGGCCCACGCCCCACAGGGGGGCAATTCGATTGTTAAGGGGGGGGGGGCAATTCGAAAATGGAAGAAATCGGCTGGATATAACAAAACGGGGAGACTTGAGACTGAAGTTAACTACATTGGAACCTGATAAATCTCTTTGCAGCAAGCATCAAGCTCAAGGATCTCACTAAATTTAAATAATTACTAATAATTAAAATAATATAGAAAAATATTTCATTAAAATTATTTTGTACTTGAATTTCAGTTCTCAATTATATGTCTTGAAAATTTACTTACTGTGTTTGCTCAATAATTCCCTAGTGATTTCTTCCTAAAAACCTATCGGTCCTTTGGCTAGGATCGGGTGCATTTGCTGCTCTCCCCCCAGTAATGCGCCTGGTCTGGTCGGGGGCCGGGATGATCAAATAAAAACGCATCACATATCTTCACCTTAGATGTGGGCCTGGTGGACCACTGTGGGCAATAGCTCACAGTGAGACTAAGGGTCCACGCAAAAAAGGGGGAGGCGGGGGAACCAGCTTGTAACCGCCAAACCACACAAAAAAAAAAATTCATCCAACACAACCGACACGCGGGACCTGGGGTGGGGGGGGGGGTGGCTTCTGCTCTGGCCCCTCTGGAAACCGTGAGCCCTTCTAAAATAAAATTCAAGTTTCTTTAGTGAACATTTTAATTTTTGAATATTAAAAATTATGCATATATTGGGGGGGGGGGGGGGGGCATAAGAATTTTAGAAAGGCTTAGGTGGGGCATAGCACAAAAAAGGTTGGGAAACACTGGTTTAGACTATTTACGTGGACTTGTAGTTCAGCTTCTGATATTGCATGTAGAGCTTGGGTACGCTGGGTAACTGCTGTCTTCATTTAAATATGACGTGTTGTCACCCGTGTCTTCTTTCATAGTATTTTCTTAAGTGGGTTTTAAGTAGGCTCGGAGAGGTCGAGTGTCAGGCTGATGAACACTTGACCTTGCCAGACGTGTCTTCCAGAAAGCCTGGCCCTCGCCGAAGACGGTGGTGTGTAACAGATCTTCTTTCCACTCTTTCTTTTCTTCATTCGGTGGCCATTTTAACTTCCGTTGTCTCATTCGACTGTTAATTCATCTAACGCTTTCAGCTTCATTCGGCTTTTATTTTAACTAACTCTTCCAGCCTCGTTTGGCTGTTATTTTAGCTAAAACTTTCAGCCTCATTCGGTTGTTATTTTAACCTACTCTTTCTGTCTCATTCGGCTGTTGTTTAAATCTACTCTTTCAGCCTCATTCGGCTGTTATCTTAACTCGTTCAGCCTCATTCGGTTGTTATTTAATCTACTCTTTCAATTTCATTCTGCCGTTTAAACCTACTCTTCTAGCCTCATTCGGCTGTTATTTTAATCTACTCTTCTAGCCTCATTCGGTTGTTATTTTAACCAACTCTTTCAGCCTCATTCGGCTGTTATGTTAACAAACTCCCTCTGCGATATTTAGTAGTTATTTTAGTTGGTGCGGAGTGAAAGGTCAGTAGCTTCAGTCAACCTGTTTCAATGAATACGATGGCGACTTATTTGAATTGTGAGATACCGGGCTCTCGTGACGACCCAACCTATAATAATGACCACACAATAATGACCAGGTCTGGCAGCAGCAACCTGTGTAGACCTGACTTATTGGAAGAATTGTTTGTGAAGTGCCAGAACCATTCACATGTGTAGACCTGACCCCATGCAAGAGTTGATGGCCAGTCGTTTCCTCACTCAGCGAACGGCGAGTGCAGGCAGGGGAATTTTCTACGGCCAGGCACATATCTCTCTCTCTCTCAATCTCCCACTCTGTCTCTCTTTCATCCTCTTTCCATCTCTCTCTATCTTTCTCCCACTATCTCTCCCCTTCTCTATCTCTTACAGCTCTCTTCCTCTCCTTTATTTCTCCCCCTCTCTCTTTCTCCTGTTATCTCTCTGTCTCTCTCCCTTCTTCTCCCTATATCTCTGTGTGTTTCTATCTCTCTTCTACGGCCACGCACATATCTCTCTCTTTCTCTCACCCACTCTGTCTCTCTTTCATCCTCTTTACATCTCTCTCTATCTTTCTCCCACTATATCTCCCCTTCTCTATCTGTTACCGCTCTCTCCCGCTCCTTTATTCCCCCCCCCTCTTGCCCCTCTCCTCCTCTATCTTTCACCCGTTATCTCTCATTCTCTCTCCCTTCTTCTCCCTATATCTCTGTGTCTCTGTCTATCTTTCTTCCTCTCCTCTTCTATCTCCTCCTCTCTCTTCCTCTGTTTCTCTTCCTCTATCCCCCCGCTCTCTCTCTCTCTCTCTCTCTTTCTCTCTCTCTCTCTCTCTCTCTCTCTCTCTCTCTCTCTCAATTCCTTCACTTCTTCTCACAGTTAAACCGAAGACACAAATATTTACAAATAAGCTTTGCGTTTTATATAACTTGTACATATTTGCAATAAACCGCTCCAAGCACAATATCAAATCATGTATTGAGTTGTACATAATTCCAAGGCACTGAAGATAACAACAACAACAACAACGACAACAGCAAACATTGTCAAACAAAGACAACAACTGGGGCACGAGGTGCCCAGGTTTAGCAGCCGCTGAGACAGGAACAAGGCACTGCACTGCGTTAAACAGACTGTAGATTTTCAACGGTTCACAAACTGTACAAACACCCGTCCTTCTCTCACAGACCACAACTCTTATAGAAGTGTACATATATCACACACACACACACACACACACACACACACACACACACACACACACACAATACTTTCAATGTCATTTCGTTCGCTAGCTTTGGAACTCGAGCGTAGTTCATACTGGAGTGATTGTTGAGTGTGAGCCAGCTTTCCCTATTACCTTTATTCGCCATCAGGCGAATCCACTCCGACTTCTGAGGTACATGTAATTTACGTTTCCAAGTCAAAGAGGAGAAGTCGACGTTTAAGTCTAGATGAACGGTTTGTGAGAGAAACCCTTACCCTGCCATCAGCGCAGTCTAAGAGCGAGTGGTCTCAACTTTTCGGCCAACCGACTTAAAAGTATTCAGTTTACTTGTTTTACTTCCTCTATTATTACCCCCCCCCCCCAAACCCCCCCCCCCCCCCCCCCAGCGCAGCTCTGCCCAGATATTCTCCCTCAACTCTGCCCATGGTCTCCCTGAGCTCTGCCCATGGTCTCCCTCAGCTCTGCCCATGGTCTCCTTCAGCTCTGCCCGTGGTCTCCCTCAGCTCTGCCCATGGTCTCCCTCGGCTCTGCCCGTGGTCTCCTTTAGCTCTG
>OY992884.1:112573710-112623710 GCA_963921405.1 Cepaea hortensis | reverse complement strand
ACACATAATAGACAAATGTGTTGAGGAGCGGCTGGCCGAGTGGCTAGAACGCCAGACTCTCATTCGGAGACCCGGGTTCGAATCCTCGGTAAGGTGTGGGATTTTTTTCTGTCGGGGGCAAAAAGAAAATCCTAACCTGCACAGTTCGCGGCGACTGCACTAGCCAGGCGGCCTTAATACCTCAGGCTCAAAGACCCCTCTGCCATACACCGCAAGGTACTATATTGGCAGTAAATGACAGTTTCATTTCGCACACCTTCACACACTCACACACAGAAATATTCACACAGTTGAACATCCACACAATCACACACACACACTACCTTACACACATGCATACTAACTCACAACCACAAACACACTTACACATTCACTATATATTCTCTCTCTCTCTCTCTCTCTCTCTCTCTCTCTCTCTCTCGCTCTCTCACTCATATATGTTCAATCACATAAAGTCATACACGCATACACAACACTCCTTCACACAATGAGACAAACTAATATACAAAACTCCCACAATTTCACGCACACACACACACACACACACACACACACACACACACATGCACTGACAACCATAAAGAGAGTGAGCGAGAGAGAGAGAGAGAGAGAGAGAGAGAGAGAGAGAGAGAGAGAGAGAGAGAGAGAGAGAGAGAAGACGAAAGAGTTTGTGTGTATTTACACGGCCATCTTGAAACACCTCCTGTATGTTTGATCACCACTTTTATGTATCACCTGTACGGATAAGATTTGTTCATCACCAATATGGATCAGATTTATTTGGTTTTTTATGAGAATGTTGTGTCTTTTCACGTAGCCGAAATATTTCACTTACTTATTTTGTTTTTACATTTGTTTTCTTATTTCTTTCATCAACTCTCTTTTCATTCCCAGTTTTCATAGAACCTCTATATTTGATTGTTTCTGTCTCCATGAAATACAACATATTCGTCTGTATATTCACATCTCCAGGGCTTCTATTCGACTTTCTAATTGCTTGTTCCTTGTCCAGGCTTCCGTGCCCTACATCCTGTTACTGGATGTGACAATGGCAGAAGGCACCAGACTGTGGCTGGTTGTGTTAGGTAGGGGATTGAACCCCGAAGTTCGGTGGGTTACTCTGAGTTCGCTTAGGTTAAGTCCCTTAGATTAAAGACACGTGCCGAAATTACTGGGACATATGGTGACTTCACTGGCATATATGGCAAAATTACTGGCACATAAGGCGAAATTACTAGGTAAAGCCGGAAGTGCCTCGATGAGTACCGAGTATTGGGCAGTAAATGAGGGCGATGAGATATTGATGACGTCATCCCTGGAGTGCCGACTGGCCAATACAAACTGAACTCGAGCACCATATGTCCAATATCATCAAGCGTGGAGAAGGATCGTTAACTTTTTACTTAAACTTAAAAGTCCAATTTATTATATTACCAGTGACCCCCCAACCCCCTTTTTGTTTTCCTCCATCAGAAAAACGTACCCCGACTTTTGTGGTACTTGTAATGCAAGTCCCCATTCAAGGAAGCAGACTACCTTGTGTTGGTTTCCATACAATGGTATGAGTACCAGCGGTTCAGAAACTATGGAAAACTACTGAACGTAAACTTGCCCAGACAACATAAACAGCCAACAAATGCTGGTGTTGACTGCAATGTCCTGTAAAGGCTATGCAGGTAACTTTAACTGAACTGTAATCAAGGAAGCGTGCAATGCCCTAGCGTGACTTCAGTTGCCAGAAGAAATGATCCTCTGCTCTACACGAATCATGCTAATCCCAGATTTATATGTAAATTCTGTTATGCCAATTTCTGAAATGGTATAACAAGAAACCAGTACTGGCAGCTGGCACGCCAGACAGACGATAACTTGTGATATTGTGCTGCACAAAAGGCATAACAACTACAACCCATGGTGGTTGAACAGAGATGGGGTTATACCTCTCCATAGACAAGACTGGGCTGATTTGTATAAATCACGTGCTACCATGTTGTATGATCCCTCTCTCTCTCTCGGCCTGCCTAGTTTACTCCAGAGAAAGGGAACAAGACAAGCTGCAGAAGCTGCCGGATCAGGCAAAACAATGCTCTAACTGTCCGCCTGTCGGAGTTTCGTTCCTAGACCAGGTGTCATCCAAGATTCAGGGCCTGGTCTGCCCTGCCATGACATTTAGTCCATAGGTTGCATTTCCTCGCCCTAGGGTAAGACTTGTACCCTCCCAATTGCACTTCTTCGCCCGAAGACGTTGGCACAATATGGGATCGGGTTTGGTAAGCGCCGCCCAACATTCGGCGCTAACAGAAAAGAAAAAAAATTTGTTGCGTATCCCTTACGGGACGTTGCAGTCAACACCAGCATTTTCAGCTACTGTTGATGTACTAGGCAAGTGTTACTTTCAGTAGTTTGGCTAACAGAAAGCAGGTAGTTAATTCTGTAGTGACATTATGCACAGTATGCCAGAGCGGGCTGTTGTTTGTCGAGACTCCTGTCTTTTCCACTTTTCACACGGGGCAGTGAGGAACATTTTATGTGATATTCACTGGCACAGGAACGGAGCATAATGGGGACGACCCGTCATATCTGGGACACCGTTCGTCTGGAAACAACAAGGTAGACCAATAGAGAAAGATACAAAAATACACGAAAAGAGTGGTAGAGACAGATATTAATAAAATGGACAGGACATGAGCAGAGCGGAATAGGATAGCTCAGGAGAGAGGGGCTGGGAGTGGGTGGAGACATATGGAACAGCTTCTTCTTCTTCTTCTTCTTCTTCTTCTTCCTCTTCTTCTTCTTCCATTTAACCCAGTGAAGTGTTGTGGGAAAAGGGGGGGGGGTGTAAAAATCTTTTATGCGCTCTTTCTAATGCTGTTTGTAAGTTGGTATTTATTTCTCTAAGGTTGTTCTTGATTCCATCAATCCATTTATGTAGTCATCCCCTTGCTCTGTATGCATTATATATCTTTAGTTTGGCTCTTTGTGGCAGATAGTATCAGGGCATTCTAGTGAGGTGACCAAACCATTTAAATTGCCTTAATCTATTTGATTTATCCGATTTATTTTCATCCATTTGACCACATACAAAGGGACAAAGGAGAGAGAAGAGAGAGGAGAGAGAGAGAGAGAGAGAGAGAGAGAGAGAGAGAGCGGAAGGGAGAGGGAGAGAGAGAGGGAGAGAGAGAGGAGAAAGAAGAGAGAGTGAGAGAGAGAGAGAGAGAGAGGAGAAGAGAGAGAGGAGAAGGGGTAGAGAGAGAGAGAGAGAGAGAGAGAGAGAGAGAGAGAGAGAGAGAGAGAGAGAGAGAGAGAGAAGGCTGATTTGTGGAGGATGTCCACTAGAGCAGAAGGGACCCTAGTGTCCGGGCCAGGCAGATGTACGTGGAAATTAAAGGACCAATGGCTGCCCCTGAGCATCTCCAGGGGCGTAGAAAGGTAGGCATCTATGTAGGTAGGTCGGCAGGTAGGTAGGTAGGAAGGTAAGTAGGTAGGTAGGTAGGTAGGTAGATGAAGTGATCGACAGGCAGACAGACAAACAGACGGATGGGCAGACAGACAAACAGACGGACGGACGGACAGACAAACACACACCTGTACTCTAGCTTCACTCAGGCTGACCCGCCTGGCCAACTCCTCCCTGACAAAGGCGTCGGGGTAGTGGGTCCGCTCAAACACCCGTTCCAGGGCGGCCAGCTGCGTGCTGTTGAAGGTCGTCCGGTTTCTCCTCTGCTTCCTCTTCCGTTTACTCTCACTGTCGCTCTTTTTGCCATCGTCGCTGTCTGAGAATAGAAAGAATATTGAAGTACTGTGTCCATAACATCGCGACAACGGGGGCAATCAGTGGCGAAAAGAAGCAGAAACAGACAAACATAATTTTTTTTTTTTATTGTTTGGAGCTCGCTCGCTTTGAACTCAAACGTAGTCCATACACATTACTTCTAATAACGGCTGACTGAATTTTGCGCGTGGATTAGCTGTCCCGATTAACAGTGTCCCTCGCCATCAGGCAAACCCACTCCGACTTCATAAGTACTTGTAATTTACATCCCCAAGTCAAGGACGATAGGTCAACATGTTAGTGCAACTGTTCGGTGTAGGGGTTGAACCGCTTACCTCGGCACCAGCGCACCGGGTGTTTAAAAAGACACGTTCCTATACATTCGGCCATGCTGATCTACACCGAGAGAAATGATGCTGCATGGAATGAGACGGTGGCATGAAGGAATATCATCAGCAGAGTTGATCCATGAATACAAACACGGCAGCTGGCGGGGCACATGATGATAATGATGTCCATAAGTGGGAGCAGTGGCAGAGTAGTGACTACACGCCCGGCGGCTCGAAGGTCGTATGTTCAAAACCTCGTAGAGGAAGGATTTTAAAAATTTAATCCCAGGGATACCCACCCTAACATGAGTGCCATGAAATGTTTTGGGAAGCAAAGGCATTCCCGAAGGCATGTAACACGAAGTGGTTAGACGCCTGCCTCCTGGTCAGGGTGCCATATGTTCAAATTCACATCGATGTCATTCGATTTTACCATTACCGCTTCCCAGCTCAACCTCAAGGAGCAAGTGATAGTAGAGTGCATCACCGGCTCAGAATGATAGTCCTGTGAGTGAGTCGGCCACCAAAGTAGCTGCCCACGGTTTTACCCTCACAATCATATTAATCCGAAAGTGATTGTTGTCCACATGGGGTAATGAATGGACTGTCATAGTCCTAACTATTTACTTAGACCTAACAGACTGAGCCGACAGGACAGGTGTAGAGGAAAGACTGTCAATTGACAGGGACTTGAATACAAGGCAATTATGGAAGTGCAGGGACAGGTCACCACTGTTGACAAACACCGACACCCGAGGTCAGGGACAGGGAGACTGCAACTCAGTACAGACTCGAGACAGACGGACGAAAGACATTGTCCAGGTTGGATGTGTTTAACAAGTGCGAGAATGGCATCCGTCTAGTGCAGTGTTTCCCAAAGTGGGGCCCACGCCCCACAGGGGGGGGGGGGGGCAATTCGATTGTTAAGGAGGGCAATTCGAAAATGGAAGAAATCGGCTGGATATAACAAAACGGGGGGACTTGAGACTGAAGTTAACTAAATTGGAACCTGGCATAAAATCTCTTTGCAGCAAGCATCAAGTGCAAGGATCTCACTAAATTTAAATAATAAATAATTACTAATAATTAAAATAACAGAAAAATCTTTCATTAAAATTATTGTGCACTTGAATTGCAGTTCTCCATTATCTTCTTCTTCTTCAGCATTCCGAGCCATTGAGGTTCTTTGCTGCAGATACAAGCCGTCTCCATTCGTCTCTCTGGTTGACCCTCTCTTGCCAGTCGTTGATTCCAAGTGCTTGTAGGTCTGTACATGTATTATCTCTCCACCGTCTTCTTGGTCTACCTCGGGGTCTACGGTCATTTATTTCCTGAGTGTAAGCAAGTTTTGTTTCCCTATTATCTTCCATTCTTTCTATATGCCCCAGCCATTGTAGTCTATTAGCCTTCATGATACCAGTGATTAGCGGGGACTTAAACAGATCATAAATGTCTTTGTTGCTTCTTCTTTTCCACTCTCCACTTTGTGTATCCCTAATGGGCCCAAAGATGCGTCTTAAGACTTTGTTCTCAAAGGTTTGTAACAAGGCTTCGTCTCCTTTTGTTGTACTCCAAGTTTCAGACCCATACAGCACAACTGGTCTGATCAGTGTTTTGTATATTGTAGTTCTCCATTATATGTTTTGAAAATGTACTTACTGTGTTTGCTCAATAATGTCCTAGTGATTTCTTCCTAACACCTATCATTCAAGTTTCTTTAGTGAACATTTCAATTTTTGAATATTAAAAATAATATATATGTTGGGGGGGGGGGGGGGGGGGACATAAGAATTTTAGAAAGGCCTAGGTGGGGCATAGCACAAAAAAGGTTGGGATCTAATGCCTTATGTACAGTAGATTTTAAGTGCGAGTGATAGTTGTGATGTTTATGTTAGCTAAGAATATCTGGCCGTGGGGTTACAACACTTTCTCTCTGTAATCCCGTTTATCACGCAGAGTCTCGTAGCGGAGCGAGAGCTGAGGTGGTTCGACTCCCGCTCGTGACTTGCGGGATACTGAGCCGGCCGCTCAGAAAGCAATGGCAAACTACTGAGCGTAATCTTGCCAAGAGATCAACATACAGCTGAAAGATGCTGCTGTTGACAGCTAAGTCCTGTAAAGGATATGCTTAAAAAAAAAAAAAAATAATAACTGTGCGGCTAAATGCAAATGAAGATTTACTTGTAGATGTGAAGCCGCGGAATAAATGATGGAAACCGGCGTGGACTTTTGTTATGTCCTTCATTCAGAGTTGTGACGTCGGTGTGTGAGTCGGAGAGAACGTGTAACTTGTAAACATGGACAAATAGTCAAAGTCAGGAGGGTAAAGTGTTTAGAAGAGAACAACTCGTGACGTATAGAACTTTATATATTCAAATACGGAGCATAAACGCATGGCCATGAGTGAATGCCAGCCTTGGATCGAACTTGCTGATAGAATGACAACAAGCAGAAACGAGACTAATCAACGGCCTAAAGTTAGGTCCATGACAGGACTACAGTACGAATGTTTAACATGGATTTAGACTACCGCGTCAACTCAGCATAAAATATGTACCATGACACGTCTGGCGAGGTCAAGGCGGCAGAGAAGCTGTTGAGCACATCATGCACAGAGTTCCAGTTGCTCTGTACACATCTGGGTGTTGAGCACATCAAGCGCAGTGTCAGTTGTTCTGTACACATCTGGGTATTGAGCACATCAGGCGCAGGGTTCCAGTTGTTTTGTACACATCTGGGTGTTGAGCACATCAGGCGCAGGGTGTCAGTTGTTCTGTACACATCTGGGTGTTGTGCACATCAGGCACAGAGTGGCAGCTGGTCTGTACACATCTGGGTGTTGTGCACATCAGGCACAGAGTGGCAACTGGTCTGTACACATCTGGGTGGTGTGCACATCAGGCACAGAGTGGCAGCTGGTCTGTACACATCTGGGTGTTGTGCACATCAGGCACAGAGTGGCAGCTGGTCTGTACACATCTGGGTGTTGTGCACATCAGGCACAGAGTGGCAGCTGGTCTGTACACATCTGGGTGTTGTGCACATCAGGCACAGAGTGGCAGCTGGTCTGTACACATCTGGGTGTTGTACACATCAGGCACAGAGTGGCAGCTGGTCTGTACACATCTGGGTGTTGTACACATCAGGCACAGAGTGGCAGCTGGTCTGTACACATCTGGGTGTTGAGCACATCAGGCACAGAGTTCCAGTTGTTTTGTACACATCTGGGTGTTGAGCACATCAGACACAGAGTTCCAGTTGTTTTGTACACATCTGGGTGTTGAGCACATCAGGCGCAGGGTTCCAGTTGTTTTGTACACATCTGGGTGTTGAGCACATCAGGCGCAGGGTGTCAGTTGTTCTGTACACATCTGGGTGTTGTGCACATCAGGCACAGAGTGGCAGCTGGTCTGTACACATCTGGGTGTTGTGCACATCAGGCACAGAGTGGCAACTGGTCTGTACACATCTGGGTGGTGTGCACATCAGGCACAGAGTGGCAGCTGGTCTGTACACATCTGGGTGTTGTGCACATCAGGCACAGAGTGGCAGCTGGTCTGTACACATCTGGGTGTTGTGCACATCAGGCACAGAGTGGCAGCTGGTCTGTACACATCTGGGTGTTGTGCACATCAGGCACAGAGTGGCAACTGGTCTGTACACATCTGGGTGGTGTGCACATCAGGCACAGAGTGGCAGCTGGTCTGTACACATCTGGGTGTTGTGCACATCAGGCACAGAGTGGCAGCTGGTCTGTACACATCTGGGTGTTGTGCACATCAGGCACAGAGTGGCAGCTGGTCTGTACACATCTGGGTGTTGTGCACATCAGGCACAGAGTGGCAGCTGGTCTGTACACATCTGGGTGTTGTACACATCAGGCACAGAGTGGCAGCTGGTCTGTACACATCTGGGTGTTGTACACATCAGGCACAGAGTGGCAGCTGGTCTGTACACATCTGGGTGTTGAGCACATCAGACACAGAGTTCCAGTTGTTTTGTACACATCTGGGTATTGAGCACATCAGGCGCAGAGTTCCAGTTGTTTTGTACACATCTAGGTGTAGCACTACATTCCCCCAACACTGCTAGGGCGTGTACAGGGGTCGTTGATCCACTGACTTACAGAGTGGGTTCATGCGACAGCTGTCTGGGACATTGAAGTGGGCGCGTTGGTGTGAAGGTTAGGACGCTACGCTGCTAAAAGCAATTATCCCAGTAGCACAAGTGTTGGGTACCAGCTCTCGTCGCTCGTTAAATGAGGGCAAGACTGACCACTAATTCCTGCATACACTCCGGTCTACAAGTATGTTATGGTCCTAACACTTCACATAGCCACAACATATTCCTACTCTATCTCTGATTGTTTTAGGCATGAAGAATTATATTTAAAAAGTCGCTTAAAAGTCGACAGGGTCGACCGGATTTTATTCCATATGGCTCTGTCTCTTTCCGCAGCTCGGACAGCGTCGCACAAAGCATGAACTCCGTAGCTCTAGCGACGACCCACAGGAGTCTCTGAAAAATTTCACTCGTGAACCGATGGACGCGGCCCGTAATCAAATCCACAACCTTCGAAGCCCGAGTCAAACGGCTTGACCACTTCCCAAGTACAGGGTGTATTTTCAATGACTGCAGCGTTTGAAAATATTGCCGGTCCAAGTTTTGTATTTACCTATTATGTTGCATGAACTCCACAGAGGGTGAATACAAAACTTGGACCGGCAATATTTTCAAACACTGCACAGTCATTAAAAATGCACCCTATAGTATTACGTTTATTACTAATCTTGAGATCAAAGCGAGCGGATAAAAACATCGCATGTAAAGAAGTCAATACATAACGCAAGTTCTAGACGTACATGATCGCCACCACCAGCCGGGAAGAGTCTAGATGTCCTATTCCAGTTTCCCTTAGATCCAGAAGTCCCGGACTGCAGTCAAGGCCGCGGGGTCAGGCCTACTTACTCCAAAATAACCCCCGAATCGGCCGCAAGTTGGCCATGTTGTGTCACGTGACACAGACTGGAGTTGACAGATTCAGCCGCGCAGCAACGTGCACTATTTCCTTGGCACCGCTGAGAAGGAAGTGTCAGCCTCCAGAAGCGCATTCCTTAGCCCCGCCGGCTTCTCTTCAGGGGCGTAGCGCCATGGGGGAAACAGACGTTGGGAACCCAACGGTGACAACAATTCAGTACGAGAACATCATTAGAGAAACGGTAATACTGTTAGTGCGGGGTGCCTGGGAGGATGCGGTAAACGTTGAGGACAAGAATTAAACAATGTGGATTTCTTCTAGAAATAGCTTTAGTGGCACAGAGCTAAATACACCCAGTTACCTGTACAGTGGTTTGGGTTCAATGCTCGCATGACAAAGGATTTGTTCCAGTCACTTACGAGTGCCATTATGAGTGCCATTTTTTTTTAAAAGCGACTTACGAGTGCCATTATGAGATCCAGGAAGTCACGTGAGACGTCAGATAGATATTTGGTTACAAGTCGACCCCAACCAAATGGGTCGTAGGAATTGTTTTGGGATGGCGAGGTAGCGGGTGCAACCCCTACACCGGACAGGTGGACTAAAATGTTGACTTCTCGTCCTTGACTTGGTGACGTAAATTACAAGTACCTCAGAAATAGTAGTGGGTTTTTCTTACGGCGAGGGACACTGGTAATAGGGAAAGCTAATCCACACGTAAAAAGCAGCCCAATGCACTAGAAGTAGTGCACGTGTTTGCACTACGCTTGAGTTCAAAGCCAAAGAACAGGGCAAAAAAAACAATGTATTGACCTCCTGTGAAATTTATAGTTCTTTTTTCATTCATTAGTTGATTATCATTTACAGGACATTTCAGTCAACACCAGCATTTTTTGCTGTTATAATGTCTTGGCAAGTTTACGTTCAGTAGTTTGCCATTGCTTTCCAAACCACCGGTACCCATACTATTTCGTAAAAAAACCAATGCAACGCGGTTTGTTTCCAAATCGCGTGCAGCTGTGATTTAAAGTTTACCTGACTTTAATGATTGTTTGTAACCGGTTCAAAACCTCAACAGACAAGATGACATGACAGATGTCTGCCCTCACTGTTGGTTGTGATTGGATGGTGCGAAAGGGAAGGGTACTGGACAGTTGCCTGTAAATACTCGTTGCCTAGTATATGTGACAGTACATTCACTTCCGGCAGCACCCCGTGGAGAACGAATTATGAAAGCCATTTTCCATCTCGAATACCGCGTTCGAAACACAGCTACGGGCGTTATAGAAGCAGGCCGGCCTTGCGCTGGTTTTCATATAATGATGTCTTCATAAAGCAATGGCAAACTACTGAACGTACAACTTGCCAAGAAATTACAAACAGCTCATAAAATACTGGGGTCGACTGCGATTTCTCATACAGTATATGCAACTATATAGCTAAATATTCACTTCACACACCTGTGTTACGTTTGTAGAGCTCAAGCAGTGAGAGATTGCTGTATCACAGCTTTCAAATAACCATCACCATCACTCTGCAGCTGAATTAAGTCTTGGTTCACTAGTTTGTTTCAAGCGTTTAGGTTCACACACCTACAACAGCAGTGCATGAAGCGGCTGACTGGTCTAGAGGTATGGTGTCTGCCTCGAGTGCTGGAGGTCCCATGTTCAAGACCCCGTGAGGATCGGGATATTTTCACGTCGACTTCTAGTAAAAAAAATTGCCCCTGGTCTCTGGGTAGTGAGATCGGACGCCCGTGTGTATTGTTGCTTCTTCTTCTTCTTCTTCTTCAGCGTTCCGAGCCATTGAGGTTCTTTGCTGCAAATACAATCCGTCTCCATTCGTCTCTCTGGTGGACCTTCTCTTGCCAGTCGTTGATTCCAAGTGCTTGTAGGTCTGTACATGTATTATCTCTCCACCGCCTTCTTGGTCTACCTCGGGGTTTACGGTCATTTATTTCCTGAGTGTAAGCGAGTTTTGTTTCCCTATTATCTTCCATTCTTTCTATATGCCCCAGCCATTGTAGTCTATTAGCCTTCATGATACCAGTGATTAGCGGGGACTTAAACAGATCATAAATGTCTTTGTTACTTCTTCTTTTCCACTCTCCACTTTGTGTATCCCTAATGGGTCCAAAGATGCGTCTTAAAATTTTGTTCTCAAAGGTTTGTAACAAGGCTTCGTCTCCTTTCGTTGTACTCCAGGTTTCAGAGCCATACAGCACAACTGGTCTGATCAGTGTTTTGTATATTGTGATTTTGGTGTTACGAGATAGCGCCTTTGATTTTAGTAGATGTTGTAGTGCATAGTATATCTTATTTCCAGAGTTGATTCTAGTTTGTATTTCTTCCCTTATGATGTTGGAGCAGTTGAAGATCGTACCCAGGTATTTGTATGTTTCCGTTCTTTTAATGGTCATATTATCTATTTGTATGTGGCCAGAGTTTCTAGCCATTCCGTCTCTTGAAATTACCATATATTCTGTCTTATCTTGGTTGATAACCAGCCCCATCTGTTGGGCTTTTTCCTTTAAGTGAGTCAATATTTCCAATGTCTTTTGTTCACTTTGCCCTATAATATCTATATCATCTGCATAACCAAGCAGCTTGGATGTTCCTCCAATATCACATTCCTCCTTTACCTTCCTTACAACTTTCTCTAGAGCCAGATTGAAGAGTAGCGGCGATAGTGCATCACCCTGTTTCAAGCCAGATGTTATTTGGAAGGGGTCTGATTTCCTGCCTTTATATGTTACTATATTATAAGTATCTTCCATGCATAGTCTGGTCATGTTGATTAACTTCCTTGGTATTCCAAATTCCTGCATAGCATTCCATAGACTATTCCTATGGACACTATCATAAGCCTTTTTAAAATCCACAAAAATGTTATGGAGATCTCTTTTATATTCCCAATGTTTCTCGGCTATTTGTCGTAAGATAAATATCTGATCTATTGTTGATCTGTTTTGTCTAAAACCCGCCTGGTAGTCACCTAATATGTCTTCTGAATATGGTTTTAGTCTATTTAGTAATACTGCGGATAGTATCTTATAGCTTGTGGACAGTAGTGATATTCCTCTATAATTTTCACATTGGAACTTGTCTCCTTTCTTAAAGATAGGTATCAATAATGACTCTTTCCAGTCATGGGGTAATTCTTCTGTCCTCCAGATTTTTATTATTAGTTCGTATAGCTTTAGATGTAATGCATGGCCACCTGCCTTTATAAATTCAGCAGCAATTCCATCTGTCTCCACCCACCTATCCCTTGACTTGATCGTTCTGTCTCCACCCACCTATCCCTTGACTTGATCGTTCTCTCTCCACCCGCCTATCCCTTGATTTGATCGTTCTCTCTCCACCCGCCTATCCCTTGATTTGATCGTTCTGTCTCCACCCACCTATCCCTTGATTTGATCGTTCTCTCTCTACCCACCTATCCCTTGATTTGATCGTTCTCTCTCCACCCACCTATCCCTTGATTTGATCGTTCTCTCTCCACCTATCCCTTGACTTGATCGTTCTCTCTCCACCTATCCCTTGATTTGATCGTTCTCTCTCCACCCACCTATCCCTTGACTTGATCGTCCACTCCATCTCCTATCCCTTGATTTGATCGTTCTCTCTCCACCCGCCTATCCCTTGACTTGATCGTTCTCTCTAAACCCACCTATCCCTTGATTTGATCGTTCTCTCTCCACCCACCTATCCCTTGATTTGATCGTTCTCTCTCCACCCACCTATCCCTTGACTTGATCGTCCACTCCATCTCCTATCCCTTGACTTGATCGTTCTCTCTCCACCCACCTAATCCTTGATTTGATCGTTCTCTCTCCACCCGCCTATCCCTTGACTTGATCGTTCTCTCTCCACCCACCTATCCCTTGATTTGATCGTTCTCTCTCCACCCGCCTATCCCTTGACTTGATCGTTCTCTCTCCACCCACCTATCCCTTGATTTGATCGTTCTCTCTCCACCCACCTATCCCTTGACTTGATCGTCCACTCCATCTCTTATTCCTTGACTTGATCGTTCTCTCTCCACCCACCTATCCCTTGATTTGATCGTTCTCTCTCCACCCACCTATCCCTTATTTGATCGTTCTCTCTCCACTCGCCTATCCCTTGACTTGATCGTTCTCTCTCCACCCACCTATCCCTTGACTTGATCGTCCACTCCATCTCCTATCCCTTGACTTGATCGTTCTCTCTCCACCCACCTATCCCTTGACTTGATCGTTCTCTCTCCACCCACCTATCCCTTGACTTAATCGTTCTCTCTCCACCCACCTATCCCTTGATTTGATCGTTCTCTCTCCACCCACCTATCCCTTGATTTGATCGATCCTTCCACCCACCTATCCCTTGATTTGATCGTTCTCTCTCCACCCGCCTATCCCTTGACTTGATCGTCCTCTCTCCACCCGCCTATTCCTTGACTTGATCGTCCTCTCTCCACCCGCTTATCCCTTGATTTGATCGTTCTCTCTCCACCCACCTATCCCTTTATTTGATCGATCCCTCCACCCACCTATCCCTTGATTTGATCGATCCCTCCACCCACCTATCCCTTGATTTGATCGATCCCTCCACCCACCAATCCCTTGATTTGATCGATCCCTCCACCCACCTATCCCTTGATTTGATCGATCCCCCCACCCACCTATCCCTTGACTTGATCATTCTCTCCAAGCCACCTATCCCTTGACTTGATCGTCCACTCCATCTCCAATCCCTTGATTGGATCGTTTTCCCCACCTGCTAGCTGCCTGCAATCCCCCACTTGTTTCATCCCCCGGACTCTCACTTCCCCCCTGGGATGTCGACCCTAACTCTAACTGACAATAGTCGACGTCTGCTATGATATATTTCTGTCTTCCTTTCAGATCCCAATCTTCCCGCGCGGGCAGACGACGGAGAGCGGAAGCACGCCACATGAGTGACGGCGGGCTCTGAAGCTAGCGTCACGTGGTGTCTAGCCTAGGGGCGCTCGACGCCTGCTGTCTGAGGGAGGAGACCAGGGCGACGACATACAAATAACGGTCTCTTCATCAGTTGGCGATGTCGCTGTCAGTCTCCGGTCGTTGGAGAGAACCTGGTTTGTGTTCGCTAGCCTGCAGGGGTCAGTTTTGTTGTTGCAATCAATTATGGTATTTCTATTAACTCGAAGACGGCAGCACCAATAATTAGGCAGGCTTGAGTATTGAGGTAGGTGTAATGCGGTCTTTCTCAAGCGGGGTTCCTCCGGAACCGGGTTTCAGCGAAATGTCGCAAGGGGTTCTCAATCATCAGTTAGTGTAGACTACGTGTGATATTTCTGTTTCAAAGATATAAACGGGTGGTTCTGACACTGAAAGTAGAACCGCCAGAGCACAGATCCCGGGAGGGGGAGGAGTACGGGGTCCTTTAAGGCCAACAAGAGTCTCAAATATGGAGGACGGGGTGACACAGAGGACAGATTTACAATAATTTACCACACAAGACACCAGACCAGGAAACAGACCATCTGCAGCCATTCGGAGGAGGGGGGGGGGGTGAGGGCGTGGTCTCTAGGTATGGTGTCCGCCTCGAGTGCTGGAGGCCCTAGGCTCAAGCCCCGGTGATGACCGGGATTTTTTCACGTAGTCTTCTAGTAATAAAATTTCCCCTGGTCTCTGGGTAGTGAGATCAGACGCCCGTGTGTATTGTTGCGCACGTAAAAAATCCCTTGGCAGTTGGAAATCGAAAAAGAGTAGCCTAACGGTGTTGTCCGGGCAAAATTTCGTGTTAAATATCTAGCCAAAGTATTTCAGGATCCTGGCCGGTGCTACGGAGGTCGTGCACTGAGCTGAGATTCTCCAGACTCAGGTTTGAGTTAGGAGGAGAACGGAGCACTTATGGGTTGCACCCGTGTACGGTAATGTTGATCCATCGACTAAACTAAACTACACTAAACTAAAACTAAAGAGACCATCTATTGAGGAGAAGAGAATGGAGAAAATGACAGATGTACAATAATTTACCACAGAAGTCACTAGACCAAGAGAAACATAACTTGCTACAGCACTGGCAGATATACTCGCTCCGTGATGATGGCGATACGGACGCGTTTTATGATCCCTCATACCCGCATTCGAAACATAGCTGCTCGCGATTTGGCAGCATACCGCGTTGCGTTTTTTTTTTTTTTTACGAAATGATATGTGTTCCGGTCGTTCAGAAAGCAATGGCAAACTACTGAACGTAAACTTGCCAAGAGATCACAACAGCAAAAAAAATGCTGGTTTTGACTGCAACGTCCTGTACAGGATATGCAACTAACTTTAACTGGACAACGTCACTAGGCGCCAAGCCAGTGATTGTTGTGTGAGTTAGGGATTTGTCGTTGGGATATTCTGCTGGCGAGTCTCAAGTGACCATGCTTGTGTTTGTTCAGTGATCTATGAGCCGCGGGTGTCGACTGGTTGCTAACAAACATCGTCAGAACAGTTGCATGTTCTCTGCAGGACGTCGCAATCAAGCCCAACCCCAGCTGGGTCTCCTAGGCAATTTTCCTTGTAGTTGTTAACCATCGATTTCTCAACTTGATGTCCAAATTGTCATCAGCGTGTCGGAAGTTTTAGAGCAATAGCGTTCTTATCCCTTCAATGACGATGAAGAGGACAGCGTTGTGACCAGAGGCAGTGAATGTGTTTCGCAGCTCCCCGACACACCGTGTCCAGAAATCGAAATCTGCGCATTCGATTCGCTAGCAGACCGCCTTGCGTTAATTTCCAAGGTATGAGCGTTGGCAGTTCAGAAGGCCATGGCAAACTACTGAGAGTAAATATTGTCTAGTAAATCAGAAACAGCCAGGGGCCAGCCTGGCCGAATGGATAAGAATGCTCGCTCTTAAACTTCCGGTGCGCTGATGCCGAGGTAGCGGGTTCAACCCATACACAGGACAGTTGCACTAACATGTTGACTTCTCGTCCTTTACTTGGGGACGTAAATTACAAGTACCTCTGATTTCGTAGTGGGTTCGCCTGATGGCGAGGGACAATGGCAAACGGGAAAGCTAATCTCAGACCAGCGCACTAGAAGTAGCAGCTTGAGTATGGTCTACGTTGAAAAATAAAATAAAAATGTTGGGGTTGATTTCAACGTTTGTAAAGGACATGCAACCAACTAACGGTCTGTCATTGCTTTCTGAACAAGAAGACAACATTTAAGTCCGAATAATCGGCATGAAGAAGGGACCCACTATGTCGCTGTTGAAAGAGAAAATCTAAGTGTTTAACCCTCTAAGCCACGTCGACCTCCGTTCGCGTACCCCACTTGTCGAATAAACGGGCTGTGCTTTTAATTTCTGAGGAATGGATACAATATTGTGGCTGCCTCGGGATGAAATGGAGAAGAGAAGGCGGGTAAAGAGAAAGGAATATTGTGGCTGCCTCGGGATGAAATGGAGAAGAGAAGGCGGGTAAAGAGAAAGGAATATTGTGGCAGATAGAACCCAGTCTGCACACATTGCTCGCCCAGCGGGGGATCCCGGTGAGTTGGGTTCACGAGGTGAGTTGACATTCATCTTCATTACTGGGGGATGCGTTTGGCACCGGGGCCAGTCGAGGCAGATATTGGTGAGTGCTGTTACTGGAATACGCGTGCACGCGTGAGTACAGTTTGTTGCCGGTGCTTGCGGAGAAGAAATGTATATGTGGGTTTAACTTTTTCGGTCTGTCTAGTCGAGTTTCTACAACGAAGGGGTCCGTCCCATTCGGGAAATCCCGTTTAAAATACTCGTTAAGGTAATGGAGTTTTTTCAGTCGGGAAGCAAAAAAGAAAATCCGAACTCATACTTTGCTGTGACTGCAATGGCTAGGCGGCCTTAATGCCCCAGGTTCAAAACCGCCCTGTCCCACACCGAAAGGTGCTATAGGCACAGATGACAGTAGCAAGGGACTGGGGGAGTGGCCCAGGGCATTTAGAAACGGAAGGATATGGTTTGGCAACAATCTGCCGACTGAACGCCCATTAGGGGGTTTGCGCGGCTAAGCGGTGTGCTAAGCTTTCGGGGGGGGGGGGGGGGGTGTTAGTGATCTGCAGAATGAACGAGCGAACGAACAATCTTTGTTTCCAAAGGGTTAAGAATTGTGCACGCAGGCCCGTCTGACATTCTGCCCTTCTTCTCTATTTCTTCTCATACATTCTTTCATTCAACATCACTTATGAAGCTAATCTTTGACAACAAAAGAACAATAAGCATCAAAACGCATGAAAAATAATCAATAATACATGACTCACTGAGGCAATGTTTAACATGGGCATTATGTATATCTCAGGAAGGTGTAACGTGCCATACATATGGGAATGTTTATTGGCTAGTTGGCGTTTGAGATAATTTACCAGTAGTCTGCACTGGGGTAGTTTTCAAACAGGCTGCGAATGTATGTATAATGATTGGTGGTGTCTTTGATTTCTTGGGGAAGATTGTTCCACAACTGAGCGGAGAGAGACTGAGGTATGCAGGATAAAACCTAGTGTCATGACATATACCCTATTTTCTTTTAACCCTTGCCTTGTTTTTTTTTTATTTTTTAACAACGTTATATAACCTTTTGGGATATAGTTTTTTTATGCTTCGAAAAAATATTGATCAAGAAAATTAGATGGACAGCCAAAATGACCAATCAGGATATTTTAAGAGAAACTGAGTCGCAAAGACAACTTATCACAAACATCAGAAAGAGGCAGTCCTCGTTTTTTTTTTTTTTTAAGCACGTTATAAGAAGACAAAAACTGGAACATGTGACAACCGGAAAGATTTTTGGAAAGAGAGGTAGAGGAAGACAGCGTGAAAAGACTATTGAGAGTCTTGTGATATAGATCGGAAGGGAGTCAACACACGACTTGATCCATGACTTGGAGAGCCGGCAAGGCACTGGATGATGATGATGATGAAATCACTACAGTGGAAAATATCGGCATTTGAGCTTAACTTGTTCAGTGACATGGGGTGATTGATTGCCTTAGGTGACCAGTTGTAGTCCTCATTGCCTTGCTGTCCTAGAGATAGCTTTTTATCACATATTCAACAAAATTAGAACGGCCATACAACCGCACCGATCAGTAAGTAATTCAGTCATAGCTGGGAATTCAACCACGACCCAGCCTCGTACCTTAGATGTGAAGAAAACCCAGGAAGAGAACTGGTTAATCACCTCATACAAAGTAAACTAACCATACCTGTAAATACCCCTACTGTTGTAAGTGTGTATTGTCCACAATTTCAGGCCAGATTCTAAGTTTCTCGACTATTCCGCTCTCTTCCAGTTTATTAAAATCGCAATGCACTCACAATTTTTGATGCCAGCATTTATCAGCAGTGGTACATCGCTACTAAGTCATCAAGAACGCTATTTGGGATAAATTCCTTCGTGTTGACAGCCAGGGATTTTCCATACACACAATACGCCGAATCTGCCCAATCTTCTTTTCCTCCCACTTTATACCGCACTTCCTGCCATGCGCAGAATGACAATTCCGCATACCAGAATGCCTCGCAAGAAATGCTGAGGTTTTATTCGCCATCTAGTTTCCACACAGTTAGCAGGAATGCGTTGCCACCCTTCTATACACTTCTCTTCTTTAGGTTGCTATCAAGAACTTTTCGTAGTATCAGATATTTTTCTGAGAAAGAAATGTAGGAATAAAGGGAACTCGTCACCTCAACTTATCCTGCAGTGGCCTAAATTACGCGCAGATCAATCACTTCACTTCTTTGATTAGAATTTGCCACTTGATTAGAGTCGCTAAAAAGCCTTTCGTAAGAGAGAAATCATATTCACCAATACATTTTTAAAAAAGTCAAATGCAATGAGAAAAATAGAGAAGCTGAGAAACATCTAATGGTAGTGAAAATGTTTCTGTAGAAAAGGCAAAGCATATCACTGACTGATGAGAAGAGAGGCATTGGAGAACATCATGATAACTGGAAAGATCGAGAGGAAGAGAGGCAGAGGCAGACCAAGAGAAATGATGCTGGGTGGATTGAGACGGTGGCATGGAGGAATATCAGCAGCGGAGTTGATCCAGAACACCAAAGACCGAGATCTGTGGAGAGACATGGACGCCTACGCCAGCCGGCATGGCACTTGATGATGATGATGATGATGAGAGAAAAGTGAAAATTCGAAAGTTCTACAAGAAACAAACGAAAACCGCACATTGGTGAGATTTCCGCGCGTTGTGTGAAGAAATGAACTAAAACACTTAATGACAACGAAAAATTGATGGGGAAAGAGCACGGGAAAGGCAGAAAGATAAATCTCTGGATGGCCTTGTCTCGTTGTAAAACAAGGACAACAACATCACACGATCTCCCCCACATATCGACATGGCACATGATGTTGACGATGATTATTGTTTTTTTGTTTTTTTGTTTCTGCGTTCGCTCGCTTTGAATTCAAGTGTAGTCCAAACATACTACTTTTAGTAGTGCTGGACTGAATTTTGCGTGTGGATTAGCTTTACCTATTGACAGTGTCTGTCCCTCGCCATAGACGAACCCACTCCGACTTCAGAAGTACTTGTAATTTACATCCCCAAGTCAAGGACGATAGGTCAATATTTTAGTCCAGCTGTCCTGTGTAGAGGTTGAACCCTTTACCTCTGCATCAGCACACCGGATGTCTAAGAACATGCGTTCTTATCCATTCGGCCATGCTGAGATAGTATGAGGGTAGGTAATAAATAGACAGGAGGGAGGGGTGACGTGGCACAGAGGGTGGTCAACTGATCGGGGACAAAGATGGCACGGGTCGGAAATGGAGTGATCCACTCTTATATGCCTATGATAATATAAGGGTGAGAGACTTCACGTGAGAGCTCCACGAACACACCCACTCACTCACACACACACACACACACACACACACACACACATACCTAGAAGTGTAAGGCATGGGTAAATAAGAAAGACAATGTGCCGCCATCCTAACTATAGTCACCAGCCTACGTCAACCACTCATTATAGTATATACTCCTCTCTGATGTGTCTCCACCTTGACGATGTGTAGAAGCTTGTGTATTCCAACGACTGTCGTAGGGTCTCCCGTGTCGGACAGGTTGAGGAACAGGGACCAGACGAAGAAAGACACAAATCAGCTGCCTTGTAGAAAGACTGGGGACAGTCAAAGGCTAGGGACCAGACGAAGAAAGACACAAACCTGCTGCCTTGTAGTTAGACGTTAGATAGTCAACGGCTAGGGAATGCAAACCCCAAACAATGGTTGTGGAAGTCGTATGTACTGAGCCACAGGTTTGAGCAAACAGTGCAAGGCACCTAATTTGATGATATAACCCATGGCGGGAGCAGCTCGCCGCGACATCTGGCGCTGTCTGGTAGCCGACCGTTAAAGCCATTATCTGGCTCGGGTTTCATGCTATGAACAAAATACATCCAAGCAATGCTTCCCAAACTATGTGGCTGCCGACATAGGTTTGGCAGTTGTCCAATGCTTCTCAAACTATCTGGCTGCTGACACAGGTGTAAGTCATTTCCCAATGCTTCTGAAAGGTTGTGGCTGCAGGCACAGGTGTGGCAGTTGTACAATGCTTCCCACATTATGTGGCTGCCGTCTACGTGTGGCAATAAGATTCCAAGATGATCAAGGCTCAGGAGACATTTCTTCTCCATCAGCACTGCATTATCCATTGGAGCATAGCCATTCAACCAAAGTAGTCCTGTCTTTTGCTATCTATGTATGGCATGTTACACCTTCCTTAGGTATTTATGATGCCCATGTTAAAAATTGCCTTAATGAACCATGTAATTTGGATTAATTTTTATGCGTTTTAATGCCTTATTGTTCTTTTGTTGTCAAAGATTAGCTTCATAAGTGATGCAGAATGAAAGAATGTATGAGGGGAGTTAGAGAAGAAGGGCAGAATGTCAGACGGGCCTGCGTGCCCAATTCTTAACCATTTGAAAATAGATATAAAGATATCTCCTGCAGTTCCCTCCCCTGGTGACTTACACCCGAGAAGTCCGGGAAACAAACACCCACAGAAGTCGGGTGTGTCGGCCTAAGGGGGCAAATAAACTTGGCACAGCGCAATTACGTCTGAGAAAACACTGCGGATGAATACAGAAGAAGAATGATACCGGCAGCAGCAATGGTCAGATGTGGACACCGCTGTAGACAGTGGACAGGAAACTCTGAGAAAGTTGTACTCTTGAACCGAGAGACGTAGACAGGCATTGAACCTGTAACCTTTAGACAACGTGGCAGGCGGCATTGTCACTCGGCCACGGCGACTCCCCTGCTAAAGCTAAAGTGTGTGTGTGGGTGGGTATGTGATTTAAGTGTCTGTGGGTGAGTGTGTGGGTATGTGTGTACGTTTGGGTGGGTGTGTGATGTAAGTGTCTGCGAGTGAGTGTGTGGGCGTGTGTGTCGGTATGTGTATGTGGGTGTGTGAGTGCGTGGGTATGGGTGTGTGGGTATGTGGTGTAAGTGTCTGTGGGTATGTGGTGTAAGTGTCTGTGGGTTAGTGTGTAGGTGGGGGTATGGGTGTTTGTGTGGTGTAAGTGTCTGTTGGTGAGTGAATGGGTGTGTGAGTGATTGGGCGTGAGAGTTTATGTATGTGTGTGTGTTCATGTGTGTGCCTGTGCGCAAATGTATGTGTGTATGTGTCTGTGTGTGCAAAACAGCACCAGTTCTGATATATGGCAGTCAACTATGAATGAACACATTAGGACAAGCTTGGAGGCAGCAGAAAGCTGCTTCCTAAGATGAATGTGGCCAATATCTTGAGCTGCCAGAGTCGGTGACAACGGCTGTCTGGAAGTGACAAATGACAGTAGAACAAAGTATACAACTGTAGGAACGATTGAAAGTGCGCTCTTTGGTTATATAAGAGATGCATGAGAAAACATGACAACAAGTGAAAGATCAGTAGTAGAAAACAAAAGGCAGGCCAACAGAAAAGGTAATGGATGGAATGAGACGGTGACATGCAGTAATACCATCAATAGAGTTGATCCGGAGCACCAAGTACCCAGATCTGTGGAGACACATACATGCCTACGCCAGCTGGCAGGACACATCAGTTCAGTTCAGTCGCGGTTCCAACATCACAGCAACGGGTGGTCCCCATTATGCTCCGTTCCTGTGCCAGTGAATATCACATAAAATGTTCCTCACTATCCCATGTGAAAAGTGGAAGAAAAGGAGTCTCGAAAAACAACAGCCCGCTCAGGCACAATGTGCATAATGTCGCCGCCAGAATGTCACCACAAAAGTTCTCTACAAACAATACAGTTCATCCTTGATGGAATTGGCAGTCACTTTCCCAACCAGATGTTCACCTACAAAGTCTCGATGTTTCTAGATGTTGGTGTTCCATTTCTAAATGTTTTCCATCCAGCCACGCCATTTTTTTCTCCGAAATGCAGTTCACGCAACAAACCAACCTCGGACAGATGTAAAAATATTTCACTGTACATAATGCCATCGCCAGAATGCCAACACAAAAGTCCTCTACGAAACATGCAGTTCATCCTTGATGGAAGCGGCAGTCAATACCCCAACCAGATGTTAGCCTACAAAGTCTTGATATTTCTAGATGTTGTTGTTCCATTTCTAGATGTTTTCTAGCCAGCCACGCCATTATTTCTCCGAAATGTAGGTCACGCAACAAAACAACCTTGAACAGATGGAGAAAAAAAAACATTTCACTGTACATAATGCCGCTGCCAGAATGCCAACACAAAAGTCCTCTACGAAAATACAGGTCATCATCGATAGAAACAGCAGTCATTAGAAAACAAGGCAAAAGACAGGTCACTTCTGCGTCACAACCAGCCGCCATGCATGCAGATTTGTGCAGATGTTGTTGTTCCGTTTCTAAATGTTTCATAGCCAGCTACGCCATATTTCGAGCATGCAGTTCACGCCACAACACCTCGGACAGATGTAACAAACACTTCACTATACATAACGCCGTCTCCAGAATGTCAAAACAACAGTCCTCCACGAAACACAGTTCATCGTCAAAGGAAGCGGAAGTCAACCAGAAGACCAGCCGCCACACATTTCTGCATAAGGCACAAAAACCGGTAAATTCTGGGAGATAGCCAGCCGCCATTGCTCTGAACATGCAGGTCACGCTCCACAAACTCGGGCAGATTTAAAAGCATTTTACACATGCTGATAATGAATTAACAGCGAAATCTAATGTTTGTGTCTTCATCTAGCATCCGTGTACATGTTGATTGCAATATGTTCGTTTTGTAACATACACACAAATTCATACCGTCATTTTTATAACAAGAGTACCTTCTCGCTTCATCGCATGAGACAATATGTTGTTTGTCCATCAAGAATGATGATGACCATTCATTTCATCCAGTGGGGTTGAAAGTATGAAGCCGTGAGTTCTAAGATGGCTGATAAGGCCTATTTTGGCTCGAAATGTTCTTTGACAATGTGGGAAAAGAATGCTTGACGTTCCAGGAGGAGGATCTCATGCAGTGGTTTTTCTGTCCAACCTTTTCTTCACAGCTCTTTCAGTCCTGGTTGCTTCACAAGTGACTGCACCCTTGTGTAATGATGTACGCCACGAATTACGGTCTTTAGCAGCAGTCTCTCAGGTGTCATGATGAATTCTAAAAGCTTTCAGTGAGATTTTCAGAGTGTCTTTAAGGCGTTTTCTCTGACCGTCTTGGGAGCATTTACCACAAAGCAGCTCGCCGTAAAAAAAAAAAATCGTTTAGGAAGCCTGTGATCTGGCATGCGAGTATGAGACAATAATACAGACGCTGGCAACAATAGATCCATGACAGTTCGTGACCAGGCCATGTACTCATCTACACGGATGGCTCTGTGCTAAGAGTTGAAAGACGTGCTTGGGGGTTAGTGGCGAAGGTTGCTGGTAGGTGTTTGGTGCAGGAGAGCCTGGCATATGATACCACAACACCTAGACTTAAAGTGGAGCTGGAGGTAGTCACGGCGGCGGCTGGACACTGCAGGACAAGCAGCACACGCATGTCGTGATTGTAAAGGACTCACAAAGTATGATGGGATAGGTGAAGACACGCATGCTTCGGGAACAGGGCAGGTTTCTATCTAACAATCACAGACAGAGAGCATCTGTTGGATCTTTTCCCAGGACATGCTGGTGTGGTGGGAAACGAGTTGGCGGACAGATTGGTTGGGTGTGCACCGCTAGATGGGGTATTGGTGCATTGTAAGGCAGATGTGGTCGGGGCAATTCGGTATAGTGTTTATAGTGCAGAAGAACAGGCACACGATCGTGGCTTGGGGAGAATGGTGCTGCAGGGAGTGACCAGAGGGTCTAGCCGACACTCAAAACACCCAGGACAGACCAGACGAACACTTAATCAGACTGTAACTGGTACAATTAGCATTAGGACACTTCGCTGGCTGTTACAGATAAGGACTGAGCACGTATGGAAATTTCCCGAGTGCTGTTATGTCTGTTCTCACATAAACGTCACACAAGTGTGACATGTTCCTAAGCTGGTAGCCTAGACAAGACAGTTTTGGGAGTCCCTGACGTGTGGTTAATTGAGCTTACTACAGTTAGCTCGTGCTGAAATTTCTTGACAACGGATCGCGTGTCATTGTATGAGATAGAAGCTTGTGTCTTGTCGTTCCGCTTGTGTGGCTGAAGGAGTGATGATAGTTTCCTACCATGTAGCTTCTAAAAGTTGCCTTAATTCTCGACACTGAATGGTTTATTCTGCCTGGGAAGTATTTTTAAAAGATCCTTGGACAAAACTGTTGCAGATGTAAGGTTCTAATATGCTGTAGAGCCGAGTTTACAGAAGCGTGTTTGTGTAAATGGGCGTAGCATGTCGGAGTTGAAACCGTCATTGATTGGACAATGTCGGCATTGCAGTTGTATGCTTTGCTTGAGTTGTCATCCTGAGAGTGTCAACATGCTTGGTTGTTGGAAGGGGCGGAGTGTTGTCACAGAGGTAAATGACGCATGGAATGGGAGGAGTCACAGATGTAAATGACACATGGAATGGGAGGGGTCACAGAGGTAAATGACACATGGAATGGGAGGGGTCACAGAGGTAAATGACACAAAGAAGGGGAGGAGAAACAGAGGTGAATGCCATATAGAAGGGGAGGGGTCACAGAGGTAAATGACACATGGAATGGGAGGGGTCACAAAGGTAAATGACACATGGAATGGGAGGGGTCACAAAGGTAAATGACACAAAGAAGGGGAGGAGAAACAGAGGTGAATGACAAATAGAAGGGGGGGGGGGGAGTCACGGATGTAAATGACACATAGAAGGGAAGGGGTCGCAGATGTAAACGACATATAGAAGGGCGGGTGGTCACAGAGGTAAATGACACATTGAAGGGGGTGGCGTGGTCACAGAGGTAAATGACACATAGAAGGGGAGGAGTCACAGAGGTGAATGACATATAGAAGGGGAGGAGTCACAGAGGTAAATGACACATAGAAGGGGAGGAGTCACAGAGGTAAATGACACATATAAGGGGAGGAGTCACAGAGGTGAATGACATATAGAAGGGGGTGGTCACAGAGGTAAATGATACATAGAAAGGGTAGGTTGACAGAGGTAAATGATATACAAATTGGTGGGGGACACAGAGGTAAATGACACACAGAAGGGTGTGGTCACAGAGGTAAATGACACATAGAAGGGGGTGGTCACAGAGGTTGGTCACAGAGGTAAATGACACATAGAAGGGGTGGGGTCACAGAAGTAAATGACATATAAAGGGGCGGTGTCACGGAGGTAAATGACACATAGAAGGGGTGAGGTCACAGAGGTAAATGACACATAGAAGGGGTGGGGTCACAGAGGTAAATGACACATAGAAGGGGTGGGGTCACAGAGGTAAATGACACAGAAGGGGTGGGGTCACAGAGGTAAATGACACATAGAAGAGGTGGGGTCACAGAGGTAAATGACACACAGAAGGGGGTGGTCACAGAGGTAAATGACACATAAAATGGGTGGGGTCACAGAGGTAAATGACATATAAAGGGGCGGTGTTACAGAGGTAAATAACACACAGGACAGTCCGAAGGGTAAAGTTAGTTGCATATCCTTTACATGACGTCGCAGTCAACCCAGGCACTTTTTTGGCTGTTTGTGATTTCCTGGCAAATTTTACGCTTAGTAGATTGCCATTGTTTTTGAATGACCAGCACTCATGCTATTTTATAAAAACCAACACAAGGCGATCCGTAGCCAAATCGGCCGTAGCTGTGTTTCGAACGCGGTATGCGAAATCCGTAACCCCTAAGACACAGAGGCGATTACAAGGATAAAAGACACACATAATTGGAGGGGTCACAGAGGACAATGACAGACAGTAGAGGACCATATTGTAGAGAAAGAAAGAAAGAAAGAAAGAAAGAAAGAAAGAAAGAAAGAAAGAAAGAAAGACAGACAGACAGACAGACAGACAGACAGACAGACAGACAGACAGACAGACAGACAGACAAATAGACAGACAGACAGACAGACAGACAGACAGACAGACAGACAGACAGACAGACAGACTATCACGATAACAGCACACCCCCAAGAGTGAGGACAGTTATTCCAACTAATGAGCTATAACTCCTTGAGACAGTCATGAGTGCAGGAATGCAGGACAGTCCCGCCTCGTCCCACGTGATTTACAAGACGGCAAGATCCGAGTGCCCAGCCCACAGAGCAGAAAGGAAACTGAACATAAGGCACCATCACTAGGCCTCTGTGCCTCTTAAACTGTTGTGAAGTCTTAAGTCATCTAGAACGAGTTTCCGAACATTGCAGACGAGACATCAACGAAGATTCATTTCAACTCTCTTAACATTATCCCCTCGTCGGGGCAACATCTCTCCGGTATTTGCCGCTGTGGATCACACTTCTCCATCTTCCTCACAAGACTTGCCAAGTTGTAAGGAGACAGAAATAAATTAACGAACTACTTCTGTATGTCAGTTGTCCCTCTTTTTTCCCTTCCAAGATTTGAGAGCCAGATCTCGTGAGGGAAATTTATGATTCCATTTTCCCATTGGCTTATCGTTTGCCAAATCTGAAAGGCTGGGGATTCCGTGAGCCTGCTTGAGTTGTTGTCTACCTTCTTGCGTTTGCTTCGACCTATTTTTACCTTCCCCAGGCGCCATATGTCGTCTGCGAGTATCGTTTCTGGCTTTGTCTGAAAGAGTTTGCCAGAATATGAGGGCAACAATTTGTATTTGTGACCGGGGATAAATCATATCTTGTTACGGGGGTTGCCGTGGCTGAGATGATTAGAAGCAACCGGGTTTGATTCTAGCTGGATTTTTCCAAGAACCATTGTATGTGATGTTAACACTCGCGACCCCTTGATGTCTCGGGTAATGCGACCCGATACTTAGTCTTCTAAGATAAGGGCGAAAAACCAGGAGGTCCTGGCTAATGAAGACACCTTTTAAGGGGTGTCTAGTTGGTCATGTGTCGAAGCACGTTTGTTCCTGCAGCTATGTGCTGTCGTCATTTGGAGGTGGCAGGTTCGAATCCCGGTTAATAACATAGCTTTCAATTGCAATTCTCTAGGCTATGTCCACTTCAACACCAATGCGTCGGCCTTTCAGAGCTAACACTCGGACACTTCGATTATTTGCGTTCTGGTTTATCTTAATTTGAACGACGGGACTTCAAATTAACACTTTAAATGTTTGTTTTTTTTTTTACTCTTTGGGGCTAGGTCTGGCGAATACACCGGGTGTGGTACACACTGAAAGTGGGGGTCTTCGATGGTTTCAACCGTTGCAGTATGGGGTCGAGCGTTGTCGTGCTGCAAAAGGACACGTTTACTCAGAAGTCGACGTCGTTTAGGTTTGATTGCGGGAGGAAACTTCCTACTCCGCTCATACACTTGCTGGATGACAGGCATGCATCAACATAGTGGACCTTCATTCGCTGATGAATGTCTATAAGTTTCACCCTTAACTGATCACAATACGGATAACATAACTCTGTACCTCATTGGTGCATGTCATAAGTGGGGCAGCCATCGTTAAACTGTCCTAATGACGTCACCCTGATCGTCTTCATTGTGATGTCACGTGCTTAACAGTATTGACATCTTTAACAGCAATATTGACAAGTTACAAGACAATGGCATGGTTATTGTAATTTCTATCACACTTTTAAAGTTATCATTTAAAGGTTCTTCGTACATATTAACTGTACGTTAATTTAGTATTATATTTATTTATTTATTTATTTATTTATTTATTTATTGAGCTCGCTCACTTTGAACTCAAGCGTAGTCCATACACACTATTTATAGTAGTGATGGACTGAATTTTTCGTGTGGATTAGCTTTCCCTATTAACAGTATCCCTCGCCATCAGGTGAACCCACTCCGACTTCGTCCACTCCGAATTAACGTTCCCAAGTCAAGGACGACAGATCAAAATTTTAGTACAGCTGTCCGGTGTAGGTCCGCTTACCTCGGCATCAGCACACCGGATGTTTAAGAACACGCGTTCTTACTCATTCGACCATGCGGCCATGCTTATTATTATTTTAACCACCGTGATTTCTGTTAACCGGGTTTTTGAGTTCGTTGTCAGGTACGTACACTGTGTGTTTGTTATTTCTCTATGTTTCACAGGCAGGGTTGCCAGATCATTGTGATCAAATAAAGCCAAGTCATGAAATAAAAAATCCCCCAAAAAGCCAAAGATTACCCATTAAAAATATCTATTAAAACTATATTTATATCCCATGAAAACCTCTTCTTCAAATAAGTATTTCTCTTCATTGTTGAGAGATTCAGTACAGGATTCCTTAGAATATAAAATTTCAGCTTTGAATGCAACATTTTGGATGAAGGAACAAATTCCTTACGTTTGAAGATAATAGTTCTGCTCTGATTCTATGCTTCTATTACATGTTTACATGCTAACAGCAATTTGTAACTCTGCTAATTTGACTTTATCATCAATTTTCTTAGCTGTTTTCATCACTGAAAGTGCTTTATGTTAAGAAGATGGCCCGCTCCGCTTGTGTTTTTCTGTGTTTCATGATTTACGAGATTTGAAAGTCTTGGAACAATATTACACCGACACAATTTGCAATATGCCGATTCAGAACAATCAGTGGATTTCTTGAGCCACACAAATGTCTTTTCTCATTGATCATTATATTTCCGATTAGTATCATAAGATGGTTTCCACTTTGGCATGATAATGGGCTCAATAATAAGAAATACTTGCCAGGAAGGTATAATGAATTTGAACAGTAAAGTGGCTGCGCAGTGCGTGAGTAGAACAGTACAAACAGTACGAAAACCACACGTCTTTAATTCATTGGCACCTTGCCGTCTTGACAGACGATAGTTTGTGCTTTAAAAAGGCATAATAACTTTTACCTATGGCGGTAGCGAATGTGACTCTTAAGGCCAATTTGCGCTGTAAATGTCCGTTCACAGTGGGTGCATGTGAACACGTGGTCATTTCCACCATCATGCACCATATTACGTCTCATACGCTCGGTGTGTGACTTATCTGCAATAATGTTCTCCTTTGTCTTTATTCCATTTCTGATCTTTGCCCTCCTTGCAATACGTTCAGCGGCGACTTGCTCCCAATGTGCATTATCAATGCCTGTATATATTATGTCCCGCTTACACACATCTTTGTATCGTAGTAGAGGCCGACCCTGAGATCTCTTACCCATCTGTAATTCACCAAAAAAGATGTCCTTTGGTATTCTACCATCATCCATCCTCCTAAGATGTCCTATCCATCTAAGTCTACGAAGACTGAGCATGGAATAAACTGTCACACAACCTGATCTTTCCAATACTTCAGTATTTGTGATTTTGTCTTGCCACTTAATACCAAGAATTCTTCGCAGACACCGCATATAAAAGCTGTTTAAACGTTTCTCTTGGTGTGAGTAAGTTTTCCAGGTTTCACCGCCATAAAGAAGAGTACTAAGGACACAGGCTTGATAGACAAGGACTTTTGTTTTGGCAGTAAGCTTCCTGTTCTCCCAGACTCTTTTTCTTAACCTGTTCATTGTTGTTGCTGCCTTACCAATCCGGATGTTGATTTCCTGATCTAGGGATAATTTGCTATTTACCACTGATCCTAGATATGTAAAATGGTCTACCATCTCTAGTTCGGCGTCGTCAATAAAGATTGATGGTACCCCATGTGCACCTTGTGACATAATCTGTGTCTTCTTTTTGCTAATTGTTAAACCAAATTCAGAACAAGCATTGGAGAATGCAGATAGTAGACATTGCAATTCTTCCTCAGAGTGGGTCGTAACTGCAGCATCATCTGCAAAAAGCAACTCTCTGATCAGCACCCTCCTAATTTTGGTCTTGACCTTCAATCTCTGAGCATTGTAGAGGCCGCCATCTGAGCGTGAGTGAATGTATATACCACCATCCTGATCACGAAAGGCATATTTCAGTAGAAGTGAAAAGTATATTCCAAAGAGGGTGGGGGATAGTACACAACCTTGCTTAACTCCACTCTTGATTTCAAACACTTCTGAAGTTGAGCCATCAAACTTGATTATACCCTTCATGCCTGTGTGGAACGATTCCACAATGGACAGAAGAGTTGGTGGGCAGCCAATCTAATTTAGTGCCTTGAACAGACCCTCACGACTGACCAAATCAAATGCCTTTGTGAGGTCGATGAAGACAATAAACAGTGGTTGATTCTGTTCTCTGCATTTTTTTACGTGTTTAATACTTGTTAGTTATTACATTCCTTCTCGAGAATGAACCAAAAGCAGTATAAGTATAAGCTAAGCTTATTGTAGCGTTTTCGTTGCTAGGGACGGACACCGTATTCGGAAAGTTCAAGGTCATCGCATGCGGTCATTTTAAACTGCTAATTAGGCCACAACACATACTATCAAAACACCAAAGTGACCATTAGATCCTTAACATCATTCCGCATAATACCATATACATCTCGAAATTTTTTACAGCTAAAATTAAGAATGCACGGAGTAATTAATGAATTAGTAATTTTTACTTGCTAATTAGGTCACCACACGTCACGTTAAAAATAGTTGACATGAGCAGTTAGGCCTCGAAACCCCGATCGCAGCGAAGTATGGTTGCTAGGATGTTCGATTAAAAACTAAATAGATATTCTTAAAAAATGTTAAATTTTGACAATTTGGGCCCCTACACTGATTAGGCCGCTGAGAAAATTTTAGTCAAAGGTCATGACACTCAAATTTGAATAACTCCACTTAGAACTGAGATACACACATCACTGAGGTGCCGTTAGATTTGGTTTTTCAAGGCCTATCTATCTAAGGTGATCTGATTAGTAAATAACCAATTTGAAAATCGTGATAAGAAACAATAGTATTGTTTTGCATTTGTTTTAGCTAAAAAGTATTAAAACAAGATAAAAATTAACTTGACCAATTTTTAAAAAAAAGAGGCATTTATAATAGCTAATTATTATTATGCAATTTCAAATTTTTATAACAGCCAAGGAAAAAGCCAAAACGCCAAACTGATATTTTGACGCCAAACCTGTTTTTAAAAAGCCAGATATATCAGATTTGGTGTTGAAAAAGCCAATCTGGCAACCCTGTTCCCAGGGGTCACACATAGCTAGCTGTGTTATTTAATATTGTCTTATCCTGTTGTAGCTGGTACTTCTCGTCTGTCAGAAGAGTGCAAAGATTGTATGTGTTTATTGACCAAGGCGGTCTGGGGTGTCAGGCATTGGTAGTACCTTTGGTAAGGATGACTGTCATACCATTTTCAGGGCCCATTCCCCACTGGTCCAAGCCTGACATCCAACTCACGCCTGTGGCTCCTAGTAGCTGTCAGCATGCGACAGCGGTCACCCCCCCCCCCCCACCCTGGGTAACAGCTGTGAGAGGCTGACTGAACCAGGCGTGGGTAGCCGATTCGATGTCATACCAATCGATGAACTAGGGTATGCCTACCCAGCATGTGAAGACAGGATTTGGTGTCAAACCAAGCGGTGAACTAGGGTTTGCTACCCAGCATGTGAAGACGGCATTTGGCAGACTGCGTGGATGTAATCACTGATGATTCAACGGGCAAGACGGCGTTTGTCTGCAAAGCGTTGTGGATCGTAATGAGCACGGCAAGGCACGTAGAGCGCCCTGGTCATCCACTGCACCTGTATTCGTCTCCAGTCGTCTTGACTTGTCTTGCCACTGGACTCAGATGGACTCAGGCAAGAGTATGAGGTCGACGAATTGCGCAACTCTTCCTCACTTTAATCCAATTCATCGCGCAAGTCATTCTTCATCCAACTTATTGACCACATAAACACGGAATGCAAATACTTCACTTAATGTCATATATAGATCACATGATTACTATGTGATGTGATTTTTCAGAAGATAATTGACATTCCTTGGATGAAAAAATAAGTTATCTAAATGTTTCGAATGAGGCTAAAAAAGATGTACAATTTATCTTAAACATCCGAAAAAGGCAGTCATAAGTTTTTGGCCATCACGAGAAGACCTTAAAAAAAAAAAAGAAACAGAAACTCCAGTAACAACTGGAAAGATTTGTAGAAAAAGACACTAGGAGAAAATATTTGACAGCCTTGTTTCATGGCACGGAAGGGTGTCAACACATGGATCGATCACTGCCGTTGAGGATGGCAAGATGTGGAGAAGCATAAACGTCCACTCCAGTCGGCACGGAACTTGATGGTGATGATGATTCACGCTTTTGATGGCATTTAAGAGGCGCATCTACTAGGTGAAGGCCGAGGGTGACTTATTGCAAACTGGACATCAAATCTATTTATTTTGTCAATGCCAGGCCAGAAATTGTGACCAGGTAATTCCCTACAGAAGCAGTAAAAATGATATTGTGACAAAGAACATAATAAACAAAGCAATTTACGCGGCCATTTAGCGCTGAGTGTAAACAAATATGACAAATTTAGTGCTTCGGCGGGTATTTTTTGTGGAAATGAAGTAACAAGTTTTCACATATACTATGTTACTCTACGATAGAGCGAGATGATCAGTTCGTTTCCTGGCTTCCTGGGAGTTGTTTGTTATCACTCTTCACCGACGTGTACTTCGAAGCTCGGCCAACTAGACACCCTCTTCTTCCCCCCCCCCCCCCCATCCCAGGCCGCCAGCCATTTTTAAAAGAGGTGTCTTCATTACCCAGGCTGGTTTCAATGTGTAATATACAGTATATATAAAAACAATGCGCCGGAGCTTAAACATGGCTGATGGCAGGGTAGTGCGTTAACTCCCTACACTGATCGGTTGAACTTGAGAGTTGACTTCTCGTTCTGAAAGCAGTGGCAAACTACTCAATGTAAAATTACACAGACAATCAAGCTGGGGTTTATCACAACGTCCTGCAAAGGACGTGCAACATACAATTTGGAATTTGTTTTTGCATTAGCCGGCTTTCAACACAAGCGTAGTCCACACGCGTGCAGCAAGGACTGGACTGATTGTTGCGTGTACATATAATCGAGCGTGTAACAGAGTGTATTATTATTATTATTACTATTCTAACTTGTATCTACAACATCGGTAGCAGTTGTTGTATCAGAATGAACACCAACAGCAGAAGTTGTACCATGATCAAGTTTAGCAGTTGTTGTCTAGTGCGTCCTCTAGTCTCTACTTCCTCCTTCTCCTTCTGTGAGCGCCAAACAATACTGCATGTGTTTATTTATGTGACTGTCTCACTGGCCTCAACTGGTTCCCATATTGATTTCCTGTGTGCAATACGTGTATAGTATTAGAACCGACCAATCATTTCTCTTCTTTAAATGTTTGTTTATATACTCGACACAGCATTGCGGTCCCATGTGTTTGTGTGTTTGTTATTTGACCTATGCTGGTTTAATATAAATTATGAGACCTATGGTGCTATCTCAATGGTTTGATACGAATTCTGTCCGTATTCCACAGCATGACTAATGAAGACATTTTTTGAGTGTCTAGTTGGTCATGCGTCGAAGTGCACTTGTTCCTGCAGCGAGGCGCTGTCGCCATTTGGAGATGACAGGTTCGAATCCCGGTCGGTAACATTTTAAAATTTTGTTGCGTATCCCTTACGGGACGTTGCAGTCAATACCAGCATTTTCAGCTGCTGTTGATGTACTAGGCAAGTGTTACATTCAGTAGTTTGCCATTGCTTTCTGAACGACCGGCTCCTATAGCTTTTTCGAAAAAACCAGCACCGCCGTGTTTCGAACCCGGGTATAAGGACTCACACACCGCGTTCGCAAGCCCTTAGCCACAGAGCCCGGTCGGTAACTACAGCCTTCAAATTTAATGTTGTCTAGTGCGTCCTGTAGTCTCTATTTCTTTCTTCTCCTTCTGTGAGCGTCAAATAATACTCGGTGTGTTTATTTATGTAACTGTATCAGAATGAACAACAACAGCAGACGTTGTACCATGATCAAATTTAGCAGTTGTTGTTGTATCAGAATGAACACTAACAGCAGACGTTGTACCATGATCAAGTTTAGCAGTTGTTGTATCAGAATAAACAACAACAGCAACAGTTGATGTAACATTAGCAAAGGAACAAAACGAACTGAAATAGATAAATGGTGAAGGAATACATCTAGAACTTTCTTGTGGACTTGCAGATTTGTTGCAGCGCTGTTTACGTCCTCATTCTTCCCCCGTCTCAACTGTAAATGCCAGGAGGAGAAATAAATGGCCTTGCGTCTTAATGAGCTGCGGTGATTTCAATGCTAGCGTGGGGATTGTGAATTAGGCGAGAATTAGAAAGCTGAATTCCTCGTGTCTTCATCGCTTACGACGCTGGTAATCATAAATGTTCAAAGAATGTTTATTGACCAGTTTCGGCGCATGGAGGGTAGCCATCTGGCCGTTGTGACAGGGCAACCGAACAGTTTGAGAATCGCTATGCGACGTTTACGCCTGCTGGTAAATTGTGTAAAGATCCAGGGTTGCGAGTTATGGCTGTTTGACTGCTGCATTCTTGGCCAGCGAGGGTTGCAGGTGCGTTTAAGGTCGGGGGTTAAATAAAAAGCTTGGCATGGCTGATGAACTATATTGTAAGTCTGCAGACAAACAGATGATGGCGTTAATGCAAGGAGGTTTGTCAATTACCGCATGGATGGAAGAAGGAAGAATGTGGGGGATGGCTGCGACGTCCCTGCCAGAGTATGTTACTCGCACGCCCTGTCTGTTTGCCTGTCTGTCGGTCTGTCTGTCTGTCTGTCTGCCTTTCTGTCTGTCTGTCTGTCTGTCGTGAGTGAGGGAGTGAGTGAGTGAGTGAGTGAGTGGGTGAGTGAGTTCGTCGCGGTTCCAACTTCACGGCAAAGGTTTACCCCATTATGCTCCGTTTCTGTGCCAGTGAATATCACACAATATGCTCCTCCCTGTCCCATGTGAAAAGTGGAACATACAGGAGTCTCGACAAACCAACAGTCCGCTTGTCGTTATGTGTGTATATGTAACATATATAAATACACATGTGCCCCGGTGATAGTTGTAAGCGGTCTTGGTTTGCCACCTCATACGATCACCAATCTTGGATAACGTCTGCATTGTTTTTCCCACTGTACCACGTGGCCAGACCATTCAGGAATGTATACCTTTGTCTGCCCCTTACTCTGTTGCCATCAAGATTTCCAGCTTTCAAAACATTGTCAGCTTTTTTTTCTCCTCATAATGTGTCAAATAAATTTTGCCCTGACTACGTCTAATTTCTCCAATACATTTCATCACCATCATCATCATCATCATCATGTGACATGGTCGAGACAAGAACACTGAGCTGATCCACGACTCTGGTGATCGAGTGAGATGGCGAAACATGAACGCCCAGAAAAAGATATCAGAATAGAGTATGCAACATAAATGTCATCATTTTAGACAACAATATATTACAATATTATATTTATACATCATCAACCATAACAGCACCAACAATAAGAATGTACGGAATGAGAACTGCCCCTCATGAGATCACTGTAATATATTTTATTTGGGCAGCAGTTTGCAGCAAAGACGTTCCATTAATGAAAAGAAAACAACTGAACCCCCTCCAGGAAACAGACCAAGAAATCTAGGTCAGTTGTGTGTCTCCCAGGTCGCCTTCTGTCGCCGCAAGTTTTATCTCTAGCACCACGACAATAATATTGGGCATGTTTTTGTCTTAACTCATGTTTTCCTTAATTTGTTTCTTCAGTGCACGCCCAAGAATAACAGTGCAGACTTGTCAATATTAATCTTCATGATTATTCATTGGCCCGGCGTCTGTGGCTTGGGGCTGGCGAGCGCTGTCTCACAGTCTAACTTCCCGGCATCGCAGTAAAGCACAGGCAGTATGGGAGCAGATCGTTTTGCGTTGATTGTCACAATGGGATGAGCGTTTAGTAAATACGGTTACAGGGCCGTGCTGTGCTATGATACAGAGGGGCGGCCGCATCAGGCGGCACCGTAAGAGGGCGGCATAAGCAGCGAAATCAAAATACAGTTTGAACCATTCAATAATTGAAAAGCTGTAAGGGGCGGCATTTCGAACAGAAGAGAAAAAAAACATACAAGGGGCAGCATTTCAAAGACTGCATCATACTGAGAAAATCTATGTTACACATCGAATAACTGGGGTTAGAATTGTGTTGTAAGAGATTATGGTCGTCTCTAGGAAAAACAAATACCACGATGTAATATAAGGATGCCGGTCTCCCTGGCGAAGGAATCCGTAATCCCGCATATCCACGTGAGGAACACAGCTGCGCGAAATTCGGCAGCTGATCGCGTCGTGTTGATTACTTACGGGGTATGTGAGCAGGTCGCTCAGAAAGCAATGACAACTGAAAAATGCTGGTGTTGACTGCAACGTCCTGTTAGGGATATGCAACTTAAAAAGAAATATAAGGATACATGGGAATATTCTTAAACAAATTAATCTGTAGAACTATCTTGGAATAGTCATAACATCGGATGGGAGATGCCTTGAAGAGATTAGAACAAGAATTGCCATGGCAAATGTTGCCTGTTGCAAGATGGAAAACATACTGAACAATAAAAAGATATCAATTGAAACGAGAAAAAGAATGTTGAAGTGCTACATAGAACCTGCACTTTTGTAAGGATGTAAAATGTGGACGATGAACAGACAAGCTGTAAAACATCTAATAGCAGTGAAAATTTGGTTTCTGAAGAAAATTTTAAAAAGAGTTCCATGGACAGACAGAAAAACCAATGGGCAAGTCCTACAAGAAGCAAAGGGAAACAGATAACTGATTAGAGAAATTAGACGTAGACAGTCACACTTTTGGACACGTTTTGAGAAGAAATAAACTAGAGAACTTGGTGGCAACTAGCAAGAGTGAAGGGAAAAGAACAAGAGAAAGGCAGAGAAGTGTCTAAACAATGGTTCAAAAAGCAAAATGATCGACCGACTTCATTGCACTGGGCGATTTGATCCTTAAATATGTTGTATAACAATCAACCTTACTGACTATTTCATAGGGAACAGTATGAGTGAAGCCTCGTACTTGTAGACCGACGTACTCCGCATACCTCATGTGGTATGTCGCAGGCACTTTTCCTCTCTCTCTCTCTCTCTCTCTCTCTCTCTCTCTCTCTCTCTCTCTCTCTCTCTCTCTCTCTCTCTTCTTACATATACTTTGCATATGCCCACATACACCAGCATTTTGGCTGTTGAGCGGTGTCTATGTATGTATGTGCGTTCACGCATATCAGTCCACCCAGACTTTAGGACTCGCTCCTATAATAACATATGGGAGCACATAATAGGGTTTTGGTTAGTACCACCATCCAGCTTGCGCGCCTCATGCTTCTCTAGTACATCCACTGTGATTGCTAAGATACCCTTACCAGACCAGTTATCGTCCTGCCCTCCTGCCCCGTCCTCCTTCCTTCTATGTGCTCACTGAACCGTAACACCTAGCACCGGGTATAAGAATACATCGGAGATTTTCTGAGTTGCTTACAGATCCGAACTGTGAGGTGAGTATGAACATTTTTTCTATTAACATTTTTTTCAATTCTCATTTTCTCTTCATTGCTTTCATTTTTTTATGCTTTTGTTCTTCTCGTCTTGTCGTCACCTTCTGATGTAGTCACAGGAGATCGCCTTGACTGTATGTTGTGTTTGTGAATGTGTTTGTTTGCTGATGAAGGCTAATCGCCGCAACGTCCTGTATGTGTCTTAATTCTGTTATGTAAAGCTGCACTACTTTGTGTCATTTTATATTGTTTATCCAGTATGGCTCGGTCTCTTTCCGCATGGTGGCCTGTCACAACCAGTCGCACAAAACACCAACTCCGCAGCTACAGCGACGACCCCCAGGAATCTCCGGGGAAATTACACTGGCAAACCGAACGACGTACTTGCCTGAAATCGAACCCACAACCTTCTGAGCGCGAAGCAACATACTAACCACTTCGCCGAGGAGACTCCCCAACCAAGAAAGGATATATAAATATATACAACCAACCACAAAAGATTACACGATTTGTATAGTTTCTTCAGCGCGCGCAGATTGACCCCGTGACCCCCGGCGGAGAGTACGAACCCCACAAGTTAGTCTTGACATGTCTATTAGCCTCCCACGAAGGAAGCGGAAGTGACAGCAACAAAGTATTGTGGGATCCGAAGAGCTCATTATCTATGCCACCGGAACTGTTGAGTAGACCTTGCCCTTACATATCTTCAAATCTGCTCAGATAACGATTAGAAATAATAATATAGGACAAATGATATTAGAAAGGGCGATAAGGAGTAAACAGGAAAGTTGCATATCAGTACAACTAACATATTAAAGGTAAAATAAATAAAGCTCTTGCAGTGAAAGGTATATCCAGTAGCAACGAACAAACATCGAAGATATCGTCAGCGATGGAAGGAATGAAGGACAAAGACAACGAGGAACCATACCAGGCACGCATCAGTGGAAGTCGTCTAAACCACAAAGGACTAGGAAACATTTAAACCGCACTGTAAACCACCTCAATTATTTCCACGGCTGACGAAGCCGGTTGACCACATCACATCTCAACTCATCTCATCTCATCTGGATCCTCTTGTGCCTTGCGGTGTCGAGGTGAAGCATAAATATCCCCGTGCCCGTTTATGGCTTCATATATCGAGGTTCCCATGGTCTCTGTAATTCCCTCTATCAATCGTTTGCGTGGTCGGCTTCCTCCTTTGTTTCCCTCTGGTCTGTACATCATTGCTTGTTGTGTTATACTGTTAGTTGGTAATATTGTTATATGGCTAAACCATTTAACCTGCTGTCTTTTAATAAAATCTAGCGCTGCTATAACCCAAACTTTAGTCCTGATTTCTTCATTTCGGATGCTCTCTCTTCTTGATACATTGAGTACCCTTCTCAGGAATCTCGTTTCTGTTGTGTTGTTCAGTTGAACAATGTGGAACCGCCCCCCCCCCCCCCTTTCACATTTTAATTAGATTGGATCAAATTAAGACAATACTTGGCGTAGCACAGCGGCCATGCTAAGTAAGTTGTGAATGTGGTCGGCGTATTGTGGTCGAGTAGTTAGGGCGTTACAGTGGCAGCTGGTAGCTGGTAGCTACCAACGACATTATTAAGTAGTAGAGGAAGCGTGGCTGAGAGATTGGGCGGTCCGTCTTACACTCAGAAGGTACAGGATCGACCTATTATGGGGTGGACATTTTTCTAAGAGCCATTGGTATCTAATGCAATCACACGCCCTCTGTTTTCTTGGGTAGTGAGATTGGACACCTCCACTTCCCGGATAAGGGTGAAAAACTGGATGTCCTCTGTGCGTGTTATGCGCGTTAAAAATCCTACGGTAGTTAGAAGTCGCAAACAGTAGGCTGTAAGGCCACCACTGTGGCAAACTTGTTAAGTATAAAACCACATATCCAAGGTTTCTAGAGATTTGTTTCGCCTGTTTAATAATTGCCCAAGATTCGCAGCCATGTGTTAAAACTGGATATATGTAATATGCTTCTCTACAAAGTGCGATCTCCTACGGTATGGATAAATTCATGTTTTACCATGCTTCTCCACAAATTACCATCTCCGACGTCATGGACGAATTCATGTGTTGATTCTCGTATCTGCTGAAGTCTGAGAACCGTGGATTCTATCTGCTGAAGTCTGAGAACCGTTTATCCCCCTATCTGCTGAAGTCTGAGAACCGCTGATTCTCCTATCTGCTGAAGCCTGAGAACCGCTGATTCTCCTATCTGCTGAAGCCTGAGAACCGCTGATTCTCCCATCTGCTGAAGCCTGAGAACCGCTGATTCCCCTATCTGCTGAAGCCTGAGAACCGCTGATTCTCCTATCTGCTGAAGCCTGAGAACCGCTGATTCTCCTATCTGCTGAAGTCTGAGAACCGTTGATCCCCCTATCTGCTGAAGTCTGAGAACCGCGGATCCCCCTATCTACTGAAGCCTGAGAACCGGTGATCCCCCTATCTGCTGAAGTCTGAGAACCGCTGATTCTCCTATCTGCTGATGCTGTCACCCGCTGAGACGCTACTACGTTTGGCACGATTTATCTCGCCATAATGCTCGTATTTCATCGCAGGTTGCCCGAGGATAACAAGGTTAAGAGGGATACTCAGCCCGAGTGAGATGCAAGCTGCTGAATACCCTGGGAACGCAATTTGCACACCAGTTGGAAATATCCAATTAAATAAAAGTGTATTTTAAATGCCGAGAGACAATAAAAACACAAACACAAACAAACCAGACTAGGGTTTCGGTCCATGTAGACAAAATGCATGGGAACATGTGCGAAAATCATGAAATAGTCAAATAACAACTACGACAAATATCAATGATCTAAGTCAGAATGAAACACAACACGGAGGTCTGTATGGCCGAATCGTCAACAGCGATGCGTTGATGCTGAAGTAGCGTGTTCTACTCCTATACCGGTCAGTTGGACTAGAATGTTGCCTTCTTGTCCTTGACTTAGGGACTTAAATTACAAGTACCTGAGAAGTCGGAGTGGGTTCGCCTGATGGCGAGGGACACAGGTAATAGGGAAAGCTAATCCACACGCAATAATCAGTCCAGTGCACTAGAAGTATTAGCGTGTATATGGACAACGCTTGAGCTCAAGCCAGTGAACGCGAAAAATACAATAAAAACATAATTGTTGGATGTTAAATGTACACTTCAGTTTCATTGTTTTCTTGTACCCTACTGCAGGCATGCTATGTCTTAGCAGTTGTAAATATAGTCGGTCTGAGTTGTAAATACACAGTTCGTTGCGTGTCATTGACAGAACGTCGCCGTCAACCCATCATTTACTATGCACATTTTTGTTTAGTAATTTGCCAATGCTTTCTGAAAGACAGATGTCTCATACTGTAGAAATCAACGCAAAAAGGCCTGCTTCAAGATCGCGCGCAGCTGATTTTGGGATCCTAGACTCGGTATGTCGGGACAGTGTCAAACTGGACTTCGACTTCCGGTCCAACATAGCGGATAGGCAGTTGAGCTGTTAAGGAATCTGGAGTGTTTTTGCTTCTGGCTACGGGTTGCTTACGCGTTTTCCTCATTTTAGACTGGTAGTGCATGTTTCCGTCGCCCAGCTACGAGTTAAGTGCTCGAAGCGACACTGTGAGCTGTGGATTTCGTGTGGAGTTCTTTTACATCTGTCCGCGGAAAATTGCTGAACCAGCTATCTTTACATTAGGCAGTAATGTGTGAAGCTGTTACCTTTCTAGTGACTGCCGCTTCCATCGACGATGAACTGTAATTTTAGTGGCGGACTGTTGTGTTAGCATTCTGGTAGCTGTCTTATTGTTGCTACTTCTATCTGTTCCAGTTTTATGAACCATACACGTCTTATTGGCATGCCAGTACACTACTTACTTCGCAACCACGGATCTGGAGCACTTGTCAAGGCCACGCAAAGGTGTGCATCAGTTGCCAAATTGTCTCAAGCCAGCTTTCGCCGCCTGTAGGGTCACCCCCATAATGCTCCATCTCTGTCCAGTGAATATCACATAAAAATGCCCATTCACAGTGAGGGGCATTTTTGTATGATATTCACTGAACAGAGATGGAGCATTATGGGGGTGACCCTTTCCGCGAAGTTTGAACCGCGTCTAATGACTAACTGTGAAACTGCGCTTCACTAACCCTGTAACTACAGGCGGCGAAAGCTGGCTTGAGACAATTAAGCGTGGCCTAGACAAGTGCTCCAGATCCGTGGTTGCGAAGTAAGTAGTGTACTGGCACGCCAATAATTCGTGTATGGTTCAGAACCCAGTTGTGTCAATATTTGTAGTGTCAATGTTTGTAGTGGGAAGCTGGTGTCTGTCTATGGGTCCTACAGGTCTGTCCAGCAAAGGAAGACAGCCACAAACTCTAGAACCTTACAGGTTATACGACAAAACGGTACCAACAGATCAATAGTACACTTCTTCTTCTTCTTCTTCTTCTTCACCGTGTTCATCTGCACCGTGGTGTCACGTGCTTAACACTCGTGGCATTCTTAACAACAATATTGACAGATTCAACTAACGTAACAAGACAATGGCATGGTTATTGTAATTTCTCTCACACTTTTAAGGTTTTCATTTGAAACCCCCTATTTAAATAGGTGGCTATTCTTTTCCTCCCGTAGCGAGCAACGAGCCCAGTACTCTGACTCGAACCCTTGTCTGTACGCGCGCTCATACAATTCTCATTGCAATGTTGTAACCGTCCGCCAACGCGACCACTACTAACCGTCACAAACACCCATTTCTCCACTGCCACGAGAGTTCCGCATAGCACTAACTGGCTGCAGACAACACCACATGAGGCCTCAGACACCACCAGCCCTCCATTTATCAGTGTCGCCGACCTGGAGTTGAAAACTGCTGCCGCACTCTTATCTTAACAACAACAGCAGCTCTGGGGGAAAACACCACCAACCTCCGGGACAACAACGACAGCAACCGGCGAGTCTCAGTCGGCACTTTCTTACGTCGTAATGGAAGGGCGGTAACAAGGGGTTGGAAAAATAATTCTAAGGGAGATAAGAAACTACACTATGTTCGCGAGCGATTAAAGTTAATAGAAAGTCAAACACTAATATACTCTATACATACCTTTAGTACAGGTAAACTGGCCGCATGCTGCTTGCAATCGTTTTACTAACAATAATAAGTTTAGCACCAAACTTCGGACATGGAGAACGATAAAATCTTTGACAAGTAAACTACAAACATTCATTAATTGGCGACGGCGCAAAACAGAATGGAATAAAATTGTTGGAAAATGAGAGACTTTCTGATAGATTTTAGTATGTATGAGAGCAAATGATTACTCCACCATCGTCATCAACAAGTAATGTGTAGGTAATTATACCAAAGCCATGAATATAATATGTGTATATGAGCGTATGCCGGCTTCGTGGCTTGGAGGTTATGACTTTTCTCCGTAATCTCGTATACTCTCGTGGGGTAACGTAATGACGGTAAGAATCACCAGTGGTTCGAATCGCATCAGTAACTTACGGGGTATGTGAGCCGGCCGCTCAGAAAGCAATGGCAAACTACTGAGCGTAATCTTGCCAAGAGATCAACATACAGCTGAAAGATGCTGGTGTTGACAGCGATGTCCTGTAAAGGATATGCAAAAAAAAAAAAAATATGAGCGTATATGTTGTATTCGCAAATGTAAAGCAAAATACAACACACACACACACACACACACACACACACACACACACACACACACACACACACACACACACACACAACGTGCCTTGTAAATACACATTGTTTTGTACGAAATAACAGTTTAAAAACTAAAAAAGTAAAGCTTCACGGCCCTTTGGCTAAGATCAAAGTGTACTATATGCGCTTGATCTTCTCAGGGCGACCAGCAGAAACGGTCATCCGGATAACACGCAGGGACCTGGGGCCTCAAGGGGCGGCTTTGGTCTCTGGGAAACTGCGAGCTCTTAAAATGAAAAAAAAAAAAAAAAAACAATCGTAATCCAGCATACTGCGTTCGAAACACAGCGGCAGGAGGTTTGGCAGCAGATCGTCTTGCGTTGGTTTGAGTGGTATGAGTGCCTATCGTTCAGAAAGCAATGGCAAACTAATGAACGTGAGCTTGACAGGAAATCACAAACAAACACACTCACACAAAAACTTGAAACCTCTTGGCTAAGATAAAAATTATGTTATCTGCACTTTGATCTAGCCCTGGCCACCAGCAGAGACGGTCATCACAATGTCCCACAGGGGTTTAGAACTGTATGGGACGGCTCTTGTCTCTGGAGAACCCTGAGCCCTAAACAATTATTTTTCTTTTAACATGTCATGCTCCTGAAGACAACCATACACATGCCAGTATTCAGAGAAGGAAAGGGGCAGGTTGGGATATACATTGAGTGAACCTGACAACAGTATCACTAGAAAGATCTCTGTCGAATCCAGGGGCTAAAGAAACAGAGAAAGGTCTAAAAACGCGTGGTGAAGAAACATAAATTAATAATATTGGGAGAGCAAGCGCGGGGCTGCGTGGAATAGCTGAAGATGGGAGGACATGGAGGGAGATGTATGGGGTAGCTGAAGATGGGAGGACATGGAGGGAGATGCATGGGGTAGCTGAAGATGGGAGGACATGGAGGGAGATGCATGGGGTAGAACAACTTGGAGTGAGTTTATTGCGAGCATATTCTCCCAATAGGGGTAATGGACGATAGAGGAAGAGTTGTATGCCAGATTAGACACATTATGCAAGAGGGGTTGTGCACAAGTTTTTAGCATGATTATAAACGAAATTGCTTTACTATTTAATCCTTTTCATTATGGGTACATACTGAATAGACATACTTATGCCATCTGTGCTGGACTTTTAACATTTATTCGGAACAAAACATACTGATTTTCAAACTGAAGCAGGTATTACATCTTCGTCGTCCTTGCCACCATGATTTCCTTTCAGCTGTCTCTTTTAGATTTAGTTAAAGAAAACATATGATGAGGCCAAATCGGGAGAAAATGGCTGGTGTGGAAGAACCCCAATACTCAAATCCTTGGTTGCTAGCGACACAAGCCGTGCTTTGTGAGAGGGCCCGTTGTCTTGAGGCACGGAAAGGTTTTGAGAGCGTGCTGTTCCTCTTGTTATGGTCTCAGTCTCGTTTTATTTTTTTTAGCAAGGCGATCTCTGTAGTACTGTTCATTTACCTCATTACCAGGAGAACGCTGATCTTCCAAAAAGTATGACACTTTGGCGTCCCAAAACGCGAGTCAGCATAACTTTTATTACAGATTTCCGTGGTCTTGTCTTGACAAGGGTAGTGAGTTCGGAGTTTCTTTATCTTTCTCGAAATGTTGCATTTGGCACTATCATGTTAGACGGATCCCTTAACAGTTATTCCAGACATCTAGTCTTCAAATGTGACACTGCTTATGAGCTGAGAGAAACCTAACAAATTAATTTGCCAAATGACCTTGGTGAACAACTGAAATTACTGTGCTAATATGTATATATTTCAGCTTGAAGGATTTATCAAGTTATGTTACTTTATTTTGTGCTATTTCTGAAGTACGTACCTAACGAGATACAGTGGAGAAAATAATGTCAAGTATGAGAAAAAGAAGATCAAGATGAAGAACAAGAACAAGAAAGCCAAGGAGTAGAACAAGAACACCAAGGAGAAGAACAAGAACAAGGAAATTAAGGAGAAGAGCTTGAAGAAAGACCAAGATAAAGAACACAAACAAGAATACCAAAAAGAAGAATAAGAACAAGAAAACCAAAAACAAGGCAGAATCTAGAGCCTGGTAAATGCTGCATAAATTCGACCAGCCCATCAGGAAGAAGGCTGTGGAGACACATGATCGCCCAGCCCCGTCGGTCGAGAATTCCAATAAAAGAAACAGCCATAAATTCATAGACACGCCATTACACAAAACCGTCAGCAATGAAACATGCATTATGATAACATCAAAGGTAACGATTTAAAAACAATGCCTGGCAACCTGGCTAAATATGCCTCAGCAGCCAGGTGTCGGCCAGACGTACCTCCATCTCCTGGAGATTTCAGGCGTAGTGCTGTTTCCGCCCAACCATCATCTAGAGCTTAAGTCGTTGTGACCGGAGCGCTCGCCGCGATAAAGGAGCCACATGGGGGATAGGCAGAAGGAGATGCGTTAAGAGAGCGAGCTTGTTATCAAATTTTATGATTGTTACCTTCAGCTGGAGAGGAAGAGTTGGCTCGGGTAGGAGTTGAGATCCGGGGTATGTGCTTCCCATAGATGGATCCCAGTAAGTTAGAGCTGGGAAATGGGTTTGGTGTAAGGGGAGATAATGGGCGCTTGTCATAACATAATGGGAAATTATAGCTAACTACACAGACGGTAAGTACGCAAGAGTATTAGTGTGTCTGGGAGATTGGGGGAAGGAAGCGGAAGAAGAGGAGGAGAGGGAGAAGAACAGGAACAAGAAGAGGACGCGGGAGAAGACACATAGGAGGAGTTTCTTGTGTACATATTAATCAAACTATATTGTTTGCAAATATTGTGTATATGTCGGAGGGCAATACTATAGAGAGGCGATACTGCGACGACTATTGATACTACAACTATGATGACAACTACTAGCACAACTAACATTAATACAACTACGTTGATGACAACTACTACTACTACTACTACTACTACTACTACTACTACTACTACTACTACTACAACTACTACTACTACTACTACTACTACTACTACTACTACTACTACTACTACTACTACGACGACGACGACGACGACGACGACGACGATTATTACTACTACGACTACTACTACTACAATTACATAAACAACAACTACTACTACTGGAAATACAACAACAACTTCTAATACTACTACTACAACAACAACAACAACTACTACTACTACAATAACTACTACTACTACTACTACTACTACTACTACTACTACTACTACTACAAGTACTACTGCCACTACAACAACTACTACTAATAGTACAACTACAACAACTACTACAGTAACTACTACTACTACTATAATACGCCCTGCATCCGTAGCAACGTGGCAACAGTTTACGACGCTGGGTTCAGCCTCATCAACGCTATCACAGCCCATGTCTTTGACTAGCCTCTGGACACAGATAAGCCTCGGATGGATAGGCACGTACAGGGAACAGGAGATGCACGTACAGGGAACAGGTGAGGCACGTACATGGAACAGGAGATGCAACAAGGCCTTGAACAGACATCAGTTGTTGTAGTGTTCCAGGTGATCAAAGATTGATGAACCTGACCTAACAGTACTATAACATAACTAGACTCGTGTGGTTTGTATTATGTATGGTTATTTGGTGCTATAATATGAGTAGATAAAAGCTGTGTTATGTATATTCTATATGGTTTTACAGTGCTATAATATAAGTGGACACCTGTGCTATGTATATTCTATATGGTTGTACAGTGCTATAATATAAGTAGACTAATATGCTATGTATATTCTATATGATTGTTCAGTGCTATAATATAAGTAGACACATGTGCTCTATATATATTTTATATGGTTGCACAGTGCTATAATATAAGTAGACACTTGTGCTGTGTATATTCTATATGGTTGTACAGTGATATAATATGAGTAGACTAATGTGTTATGCATACTGTATATATGTATATAGTCCTGTGCAATGAGTAGATTAGCTGTGCTATGTGTATTCTACAAAAACATATAGTACGAATAATATGGATGAAATAATATATGGCAGGAAACAGATCAGAAGGGCGGAATGTTAGACAGTCCTGCGTGCCCAATTCTTAACCCTCTGAAAATAAAGTTCGTTCATTCGTGTATATTCTACATAATTATTCTGTGGCGCGTTCTGGACTATATGAAAGCAATTACAATACGAGAAAATTAATGCCTTCCAAATATGGATATAATGGAAGTTAGTTGCATATCCTTTACAGGGCGTCGCAGTCAATCCCAGCATTTCAGACTGTTTGTGATTTCTTGGCAAGTTTAGAATTGCTTTTTAAACTACCAGAATCCAAACCATTGTATGAAACTCAACGCAAGGCGGTCTGATGCCAAATCGCCCGCATCTGTGTTTCGAACGCCGGATGCGGGATTACTAACTACGTCCGTAACCCCTCAGCCATAAGCTGGTTCGTTTGGAAAATTGTAAAACTACTTTCACTAACCCCCAAAGCTAAACTCACCAACTTCTCACAAATAGCATCTTTTTTGCACAATACATTTTTACCTGATTCATTGCCAAGCAAACAGTAGGTTTGTACCGGCACACCCCTGGGAAGGTTAACCCGGTCAACAAATGCCCGCAGAAGTCGGATGTGTCGGCCTAACGGCGCAAGAACGCAGCTCTGCTGTAAACAGGCACAACGTAATCACGTCCGAAACAAAAACCTCCGGATGAACGAAGAAGAAGAAGAAGAAGTACCGACACACAATCAAATGAACAAGTATTATAATGAACATGTCCATTTCCTGAGCACTAAAATTGCGGAAGATAACACGAAACAATACAGATAAGACGATGGACCTTGTATGGCGATATATCGTCCTTCTGTCCAAATGGGAGGTCACATTTTCAAAGAAAAAATTTGTTGTATATCCTTTACAGGACATCGCAGTCAACACCAGCATTTTTGATGATGTCTTGGCAAGTTTATGTTCAGTAGTTTGCCTTGATTTCTGAATGGCCGACACCCAACCCATTTCGTAAACCCTCCGCCACGGAACGGGCTAGGTCTCATTTGGCGACATATTAAAAAAATAAAGTCTTAAAAGTCGAGAGGATCGACTTCATTGCACCGGGTTTTACCCACTATGGCTCGGTCTCTTTCCGCAGAGAGGCCTGTCGAAAGTGTCGCACAAAACACGAACTCCGTAGCTCCAGCGACGACCCCCAGGAGTCTCCAAAAAAATTCACCCATGAACGGAAAGATGCAACCCGGAATCGAACCCACAACCTTCGGTGCGCGAGGCAGACAACTTGACCACTTGGCCAGGGAGATTACCGTTGGCGATATATTGGCGGCACTGAACCAGTTAATTTACTCCAATAAAACATTTTGTCTTACTTTGTGGCTTTAAAAGTTTTCCTCTACGCCACAGGGTTCGGCTCCGGCGGGATAAATCTCCAACTCAGATACAAACACACACCCTCTAGATTGCCCATTTCATCGCGGAGAATAATTAACCTTCTTTATGGCTTCACAAATAGGCATAAATAAGAACGGAGATAAGAAACCGAGCTTGAGGAGTCACAAAATGTCCGGGGCCTGGTCTGCTTCAACAGCAGGGGATCTGCCGAGGTTGTGACAAGCCCACGGCCTGCCAGACCAGGCACTTGTTCCCAGAATTAAGTTCTGTCTCTGAGAGGAGGTCAGGCGGTTCACTTATTCCGTGGAAGTCACATCTGGGAGTCAATTACACATTTAGGATGTGACCCCGGTATTTTCAGTGGAATCTACACAAAGAGAGGGCAGGGAAATAGCGACAGACAAATAAGGAATTTAAGAGGAAATATTAGTAAATAACGTAAAGATAAGGCTTAATACATTATTTCATTCATACTATTGCTGCTGGCACTAATACAAAAGAACAGACATGTATCAATACCTACTAAGAAAGCACTTAAGAACACAATCTTCCTACCAACTCTATGCTACCAGTGCCAAACCTGGACAATGATAGACAAAGAGAAAAAAAAATCACAACAGAAATGAGATTCATGCGAAGAATACTCAATGTATCAATAAAAGTTAAGATCAGAAATGAAGTAATCAGGACTAAAGTTGGGGTTATAACAGCGCTAGGAATTTATTAGAAGGCAGCAAGTCAAATGGTTTGGCCATGCAAGTAGGTTACCAACTAACAGTATACCACAACAAGCAATGATGTACAGACCAGAGGGAAGCAGAGGAAGAGA
>OY992884.1:112553710-112571210 GCA_963921405.1 Cepaea hortensis | reverse complement strand
AACAGCAAAAAACCCGCTTCCTTAATCCGCTCATTACCATACACATCTGCTTTTTCTATCCCAAACCGGATCGTTTCCGCGAATCCTCATTGTCGGAAATGGCCACTGATTTGTAATTTAACCACTTTTTATCAGAATAATCACTTGTCAAAACAATAACATGTAATAATATTGAACGAGGGATACTCTTTCGCGTTTAATTCTATCCAATTACATATAAACCCTCCGTGTGTTTGATGTGCCGCATAGAAAGGGGCTGCGCGGCGTAAGAAGCGTCAATATTTATATCCAGACGTCTCTTTGAAGACATGTTGAGACGTATTGTTTTAATATAAACCATAAAGCCCGGGTTTTCATTTTGTTCCTTCTGATTCAAAATTCAGTTTATCTAAGCCCGTGGGTTTAAATTGCGTTAGTTTCCGATTTCTGCCGGTTTTAGATTTTGTTTGTTTTTTTGTAGGATGAATATTGGTCAGATTTGAAAGTGGGACGGGGAAAGGGATGGGTTTTTATCTAGTCTAGATCAATGACAACATACGATAACACGAAATAATGCGGCTGTACAAAACACAGTTAAGGAAAATAAACGGCGTTGCGGCGCCTAGCCTTCATCAGCAAACAAATACACAAAACACAACATATACACACTGGGAAGACACTACAGGGTCCACATTGACTGATTAATTGCCATGGGATACTAAATCGTCTTATTTGAACTTCCCGTAACTGCCGTGGGCTTATACATCAAACTATAGTTACAATATCAATACAGTAATTTTTCCCTAAGCAACCTCCTTTAATTTGATATATAATACAACATGTCTGCTACCATAATAACAAGTTTTAAGTCATAACTGTGACGCACCCCTACTTCCCATTTTCCGCCATCCATTTTTATTTTGTCCAAATTTATTTTTTGTTTGGCACTGAGTAAGTTCCGTAATAACAATCCAAAGAGAAGAATGGAAAGATGACAAAATTATTACAATGAAAAGAAATTGAGCAAATGAACTAAATGTATCTCAGAATCCCAATTGGTTGTTATATCTTAATGTAGCCACTGCAGTGTCTTCCTCGTGTTTCTATGTTGTGGTTTGTACAATTATTTGCTGATAAAGGCTAGTATTGAGACTCTTCGCTGGCTGTTGAAGATGAGGACGGAGCGAGTAAGAACGTCCCGAGTGCTGTTGTGTCGGTTCTTGACACAACTCAACTCAACCCAACTCAACAAAACTCAACTCAACCCAACTCAACAAAACTCAACTCAACCCAACTCAACGGAACATCCTCGTCTGTGTCTGGACAGACTGCTGCCTAAATAGTTGTCTGATTCGCCCCGCCTGGAGTCTCAGTTGGGTAAAATAACTAGAGAAATGCATGGACTTAACATCAATGGAAGAATCATAAACAATCTTAGGTATGCTGACGATACCGTGTATCTAGCAGAAAATGAGCAAGTTACGAAACCTAGTGGAACAAGTAAACAGGCATAGTGCAGAATGTGGCTTAGATATTAACATACACAAACAATAACTATGATAATTAGCAGTGGAAAGTAGAAAGTAGAGGCCACCAGTGAGCATCACAGTAAACGGGGTGATACTAGAACAAGTCGTAAGTTTCTCATATCTTGGACATGTAATAACAGATGATGGCAGACGTGAAACAGAAATTAAAAAGAGAATAAGAATGACCAAAACTGTTCTCGGCAACATGACATCAGTATTAACATCTAGAGAGATTAACAGCACATTAAAAATGAGAATTGTCAAATGTTATGAATATTAAATACTTCTATACGGCGCAGACATTGAACAAGAAATTAGAAAATCGTATAGTGACCCTGGAGATGTAATTATACGGAAGAATATGTCGTATTTCATGGAAACAAAAGCAGTCAAATACAAAAAGAGAGGTTCTATAAAAACTGAGAATGAAAAGAGAGTTGATGAAAGAAATAAAAAAACAAAAAAAGCAAGTGAAATATTTCGGCCACGTTAAAAGACCTAACACTCTTATAAAAGCCCTACTGGCGGGTAATAATAATGTATTATGATATTAATAATGTGTTGTATTGGGGTTTACATTCCATAATACAAGTACAATGAAAGGAATAATAATAATAATAATAATAATAATAATAATAATAATAATAATAATAATAATAATAATAATAATAATAATAGTAATAATAATAATAATAATAACTTATTATAATATTAATAATGTCTTATAATCGCGACTGCATTCTTTAATAATAATACAATGAAAGTAACATTAATAATAATAATAATAACAATAATAATAATAATAATAATAATGCATTATGATGTTCATAAATTGTTATATTGGTGTTTTAATTCAATAATAAAACTACATTGAAAGCAGTAATAATACATTATAATATTTATAATGTGTAGTAGCCAAAATAATAATAATGTATTTTAATATTTATAATTTGTAATAGCTATAACAATAATAATATATTATAATATTAATGATGTGTATTATTTGTAAAATCATTAAGACACCGTACGGCAAAACCTACCTAGAATTATAAAAAAAAACCACAATATAATATTTCTTAATGTTTAGAAGACGAAAGGCAAACCCAGGCCACTAAACGCCGTGAATATGTCGGCTGCATAGACCAATAGACGTAAATATCGCAGCCTCTCTGTGAACAGACATAACCAAAACAATGTCTATACAGGGTTAGAGAAGGTGAAGACGACACTGCCAGCTTTAACCTGATTATGTTTGTCATTTTCTATGTTTGTCATTTTCTATGTTTGTCTCTTTCTATGTTTGTTGTTTTCTATGTTTGTCTCTTTCTATGTTTGTCATTTTCTATGTTTGTCTCTTTCTATGTTTGTCTCTTTCTATGTTTGTTGTTTTCTATGTTTGTCATTTTCTATGTTTGTCGTTTTCTATGTTTGTCTCTTTCTATGTTTGTCTCTTTCTATGTTTGTTGTTTTCTATGTTTTTCTCTTTCTATGTTTGTCGTTTTCTATGTTTGTCTCTTTCTTTGTTTATCGCTTTCTTTGTTTGTCGTCAGTGTATGTGTGTGAACGTATGGGAGTTTGTGTATATTAGTCTGAATGACTGTGTGAAGTAATGTGTGTATGAGTGCGTGTTTTATGTACGATTGAATATTGGTTATGCAGATGATATAGATATTATAGGGGAAAATGAACAAAAGACATTGGAAATATTGACTCACTTAAAGGAAAAAGCCCAACAGATGGGGCTGGTTATCAACCAAGATAAGACATAATATATGGTAATTTCAAGAGAAGGAATGGCTAAAAACTCTGGCCACATACAAATAGATAATATGACCATTAAAAGAACGGAAACATACAAATACCTGGGTACAATCTTCAACTGCTCCAACATCATAAGGGAAGAAATACAAACTAGAATCAATTCTGGAAATAAGATATACTATGCACTGCAACATCTACTAAAATCAAAGGCGCTATCTCGTAACACCAAAATCACAATATACAAAACACTGATCAGACCAGTTGTGCTGTATAGCTCTCAAACCTGCAGTACAACGAAAGGAGACGAATCCTTGCTACAAACCTTTGAGAACAAAGTTTTAAGACGCATCTTTGGACCCATTAGGAATACATAAAGTGGAGAGTGGAAAAGAAGAAGTAACAAAGGCATTTATGATCTGTTTAAGTCCCCGCTAATCACTGGTATCATGAAGGCTAATAGACTACAATGGCTGGGGCATATAGAAAGAATGGAAGATAATAGGAAAACAAAACTCGCTTACACTCAGGAAATAAATGACCGTAGACCCCGAGGTAGACCAAGAAGGCGGTGGAGAGATAATACATGTACAGACCTACAAGCACTTGGAATCAACGACTGGCAAGAGAAGGTCCACCAGAGAGACGAATGGAGACGGATTGTATCTGCACCAAAGAACCTCAATGGCTCGGAACGCTGAAGAAGAAGATATATATGAGTGTGTACGCGCGCGTGTGTGTAGGCGTGAGAGAGTGAAAGAGTGGCACTTGTATGTATGTATGTATGTACGTATGTATGTATGTATGTATGTATGTATGTATGTATGTATGTATGTATGTATGTATGTATGTATGTATGTATGTATGTATGTGTGTATGGAGGTAGGTAGGTAGGTAAGTAGGTAGGTAGGTAAGTAGGTAGGTAGGTAGGAAGGCAGGTGTGTGTGTGTGTGTGTGTGTTTATGCACGTGTATGTGTATGTTAGTTATTTAGTCGAGGTTCCAACTTCACGTCAACGGGTCGTCCCCATTATGCTCCATTCCCGTGCCAGCGAATATCACACAAAATGCATCCCACTGTCCAATTTGAAAAGTGGAATAGACAGAAGTCTCGGCAATCTAACAGGTACAATGTGCATAATGCCGCCGCCAGAGTGCCAACATAAAATTCAACCACGAAAGCCACAGTTCATGTTCGATGGACTCGGCAGTTACCAGAAAGACCTCATTGACCCGGGTTTTCTCACATGGCTCGGTCTTTTACCGCAGGGCCACCCGCCGAAAGTGTCGCATAAAGCACGAACTCCGTAGCTTCAGCGCCGACTCCCATGAGTCTCCTGAAAAATTCACTCGTGAACCGAAAAGGTAAATCAGTCAATTCAACAACAACCGGTAGCCATTGTTCCGAACATGCAGGTTACTGTACAGGACAGATGTAAAAGCATTCCACGCGAATTCACTGCTCACAGTGTCGCCCACGCACTCACTCAGTAGCAGGGCGACGGAACCATGTACTACCAGTCCAACATGAGGAAAATGCGATTGCAAACCGTAGCTACAAGCATAAACACGCCACAGGCCTGAACAGTTCAATGCCTCACAGCCATGTTGGCGAGCGGAAATTTTTCGCATGTGTATGTGTGTCTGGCTGCATGCCTGTCTCATACCATGGTAAGATGCATTGTTAATGTTCAGAACTTCCATTTCACAATGCGTTTTTTCCCAAGTGAATGTGATATACACATTAGATAGTTGATGAGCAAAAGATGAATGATTGGAAGGGCCGACTATAAGACGGGCCTGTGTGCCCAATTTGTGACTTTTTGAAAATAAAGTTTGTTCGTTCGTTCGTTTGTTCGTTCTTTCAAATTACTTCATAGTATATTAAAATATAACAAAAGACATAGCATATGCCGAAACATACGACATATCCCCAAACCTAGGATACGAAACAAGGATAGACGAATACGAAACAAGGATAGACGTATAGAAAACAAGGATAGACGTAAACGAAACAAGGATTGCGTACCCGGCAGCCCAGCAGTCGAACAACATTCCACAACGAATCAAAAACACCACCAACCGTACAATCGCAACTTACTTGATCACTTATCCTAACGCAGACAAGATTACCACTTTTGAAACATTATAGTAGTATACAAAGCATTACTCTATCTTTTTCTAAGTTATATTTCCCTTAGTCTAATCACAATTACCATAATAATAGGTAGTATTAATTGCTTATGGAGTCATGATATTGTTTGCACGTTTTCCCTGTGTTTATAATGAATATATTAATGGCTCTGTTGTTGTTTAAGATTAACCTAATCAGAGATAAAATGAAATAATGTTTGGGCGGAGAGAGACAAGCCGAAGCAGAATGTCGGGCGGGCTTGCGCACTCAATTCTTAACCGTTTGAAAATAAGATGTGTTCGTTAGTGTCCGTTCCTTTGTTCGTTCGATTATTCGTTCATACGTTCATTGGTTCGTGCGTTTCCTTATTTGTCTTCTTCTTCTTCTTCTTCTTCTTCTTCTTCTTCTTCTTCTTCTTCTTCTTCTTCTTCTTCTTCTTCTTCTTCTTCTATTACTACTACTACTACTACTACTACTACTACTACTACTACTACTACTACTGCTGCTGCTGCTGCTGCTGCTGCTACTACTACTACTACTACTACTACTACTACTACTACTACTACTACTACTACTACTACTACTGCTGCTACTACTACTACTACTACTACTACTACTACTACTACTACTACTGCTGCTGCTGCTACCGCTATTACTACTACTACTACTACTACTACTACTACTACTACTACTACTACTACTACTACTACTACTACTACTACTACTACTACTACAATTTCTTCTTCACCTCTTCCCCCTCCCCTTCGTCTTCTTTTCTTCTTCTTCTTTTTCTCCTCCCCCTCCTCCTTCTCGTCCTCCTTGTTTTTATTATTATTATTATTATTATTATTATTATTATTATTATTGCTACTACTACTACTACTACTACTACTACTACTACTACTACTACTACTACTACTACTACTACTACTACTACTACTACTACTACTACTATTTCCTGACTCACTTTACATGGACCATCCATGTAAAACATGCCCATCGTGTATTTCTTACAACTGATATGTTATCTTATGGTTGTTTGTTATCAAAGGGGAAACGAAAGAGGAACAAAAGAACAAAGCAGCCAAGAATTCACATCAATAACTCACCATTGTTGTCATCATGGCTTCCAGAGTCAAGGGCATTCACTCCAATCATCAGTTTCCCAGAGTTAATCAGCATGGGCGATGTTTCATCAGATGCCCTGCCACCTCGAGGACTTGGGGGAGTTCTGTCTGTCAGCCTCGAGTGCTCTCTGGGAGACTGCGACCCTTGGCATTGGAAACTACTGTTGCTGCTGTTGTTGTTATTGTTGTTGTTGTTGCTGTTATGACTGTGGTGTGGATGAAGAAGATTGTGGGACAAGCTTTGTCTATGCTGGGTGGGATTTCGCTCGTCCGTACCGCCAGAGAACATGCCGCTGTGACCACTAGTTGGGGTGATATTGCCGTTATTGCTGGCCAGATTAAGCAAGCCCTTACTGTCAGCGTTATCGTCACTATCTTCCTCTTCTTCGTCCTCTTCCTCGTCGTCGTTGAAGTTGTTGTTGTTGTTGGAACTCCCTCGCTTCAAATCTAGAATATGACTCACACTGAAGCTCGGTTTATTGCCGTAAGCTAGCAGGTTTGCGTTTTGATACGCCTGTTGAAATTTGTCGAAGTTGGAGGGAAATGGGTAGTAGAAACCGTTGTGTGGGTGGATGCTGCTGCTGTTGCTGCTGTTGCTGATACCACTGGCCACGTGGTGGAGGTTGTGGTGGTCCTGAGTCGGCGTTGCAGATAAAGCGTAACTACTCATGATAAACGATAACTGTCATGCAAAAGTGTATCAGTACATGTATAACTCCGGTGTCCTTTGCTGTCCCTTTGCAGTGATGAAAAGTTGAGTGCAAATAGTCATGATCCGCACTTATACAACACTACAATTAGATCATTGTTGGTGAAGCTGTGATTGTCAACTTAGGATTGGGGTCATTATTTCAGCCACGACCTTTAGGGCAAGTGTCCAACTGACCACGACTGGAAGCAAATCTACGGAGACAAACAAAACGACACAACATTAGTTCCTCAAACTGGTATATAATACAATAATGGTTTATCCGACCTGACGGAAGTCGGCAACCCTGGTCCTGTTCATAACCTGCCTCTTCATTGCTATGTCTGTAAAGACTGTTTAGCTTTTTGTCTGTTCCTACATGTTTCCGTGCATTCACATTTCATTGCATTAAGTCTCTCATATAACTGTATGCCCCGAGTCTGTTACGACTTCTTTACGTTTTGTCTGTCCCTGCATGTTTCTGTACATTTACATTTCATTGCCATTAAGTCTCTCATACAACGGTATGTCCTTACTTCATAACATCGCACCATATAACGATGTTACAGCGAAAGCTAGAGGAATAAGACAACAGAAAGATACAGAAGAATAGGAACAGTGGCAGCAGACGAGGAGACGGTGGAGAAAGAAGGAGCAGGAGGATAAGAGGAAGGAGGAGGATAAGAAGAAGGAGGAGGGTATGTAGAAGAAGGAGGAGAGTATGTAGAAGAAAGAAGAAGAAGAAAAAGAAGAAGAAGAAGAAGAAGAAGAAGAAGAAGAAGAAGAAGAAGAAGAAGAAGAAGAAGAAGAAGAAGAAGAAGAAGAAGAAGAAGAAGAAGAAGAAGAAGAAGAAGAAGAAGCGTGTACCAGCAATCTAAGTACAGATGAGATAATGACCACATAAACAGACCAAATACTTGTTTGTCTGTCAAAAGATGGGGATAACACCATGAACCAAATCTCCTCAAACTGTGTAATAGAGGCCCTTACTTTGGATTGTATACACTATAGCGGTTTTTTTTTTTTATATATATAAAACTTGAAATTACCGAATAAGACAAGGTCACAATGAAGATAAATGACATTAACATGCAGAGAAATGATAAATCCATGAATAAATTCAAATCAGTGAAAACAAACAAGGAAGACAAGTTATAAATCCATGAAAACAATACAGGGGATAGAAATGTTGCAGAATCAATTTATCAAACATCAAAAGAAATCGTACCTCCCACTAACACGAAAATGGATGACGTAGAGAGCTGCAGTTGAACGACGCAAGAAAGATACGGGCCAAAAAAAGGAAGAATATGAAAGGCAAAATGAATAAATAGTTAACACATGTTGACCAGCTAAAGAAACCTGGTTAAATGAGAAATGTGCGGGGCGGGAGACACATCAAAGACAGCAGACGCCAATAAATTAGTGAACATATGGGCACATGCATACAACCGGTCGATACCTATAATCAAAGGGAGGAACAATATTAATGAGACAAGAGAATATAATTAACAGATGGACTGAATGTTTACATAAACTTTCTAATAGATAAAGAACGGGAATACATTTTAGAAACAATGGAGAAGGACCGCCGGCGCTCTATGTAGAAGTTGAGGTTGTAATGTGTTGGAGGTATCAAGGATAGAGAGAATGAGAAGACGGTTTGTGAATCAAGGGCATTGGAAGATTCTTCTTCTTCTTCTTCAGCGTTCTTTGCTGCAGATACAATCCGTCTCCATTCGTCTCTCAGGTTGACCTTCTCTTGCCAGTCGTTGAGTTCATGTGCTTGTAGGTCTGTATATATATTATCTCTCCACCGTCTTCTTGGTCTACCTCGGGGTCTACGGTCATTTATTTCCTGAGTGTAAGCGAGTTTTGTTTCCATGTTGTCTTCCATAGAAACATGCAAACGTGGAATTCACGACATCATCATCATCGTGATGTTGCTTGCCAGCTGGCGTTGGCGTTGATGTCTCTCTACAGATCTCGATCCTTGATGTTCTGGTTCAAATCTGTTGATGATATTCCCCCATTCCACCAGCTTTGACCATCCGGCACCATTTCTCTACCTCTCTCTATAAGGCAGACGTGGTCGGGGCACTTTGGAATTGTGTATTTAGTGCAGAAGAAAAGATAGATCATCACGGCTGGAAGAGAATGGTGCTACAGGGAGTAAACAAACGGATCTGACCAACGCTCAAAACTCTGCGGAAAGGCCAGACTGACACATAATCAGATTGCGAATGGCACATAAGTATTGGGAGTCCTCGCTGGCTGTTGTAGATGAGGACGGAGCACGTATAGGAATGCCCCGAGTGATGTGATGTCGGTTCTTGACTCAACTCAGCTGAAAACCTCTGCCCCTGGTATCACTAACTTCCCCAGGAGTAACCATTCTTTCCAACTCCTTTCTTTTTATTATGTTAAAAGAACAAAGAATACTAACACTTTTGTTGTTGTTGTTGTTTAACCTGGTTGCATGTTCTGTATAGGATGTCGTAGTTAATGCGAGAATTTGTTGGCTGTTGTGATTTACTACGCAAGTTTACGTTCAGTAGTTTGCCATGGATTTCTGAACGACCGACGTTGGTATCATTGTATGAAAATTAACACAATGTGGTCTGTTTACAAATAACCTGTGCTAGATTTCGAAGGTGGAATGCTGGATTACGAATCACGCTCCTTATCCCTTCGCCTGTATGTATAAAGTGTGTGTGTGTGTGTGTATGTGTGTGCGTGCGCGCGCGTGCGTGTGTGTGGTGTAGGCGTATTTGAAAAGAGAGAGAGAGAGAGAGAGAGAGAGAGAGAGAGAGAGAGAGAGAGAGAGAGAGAGAGAGAGAGAGAGAAAGTGACAGACAGATAGAGAAACAGACAGAAAGCGAAACAGAGAGAAAGAAGAAAAAGAGGGGGGGGGGGGGTGTTATCGAAGTGACTTAGAAGTATACAAGTTTAAAGGTGTTTTCAGGCAACAAAATCAACTTAATTGTATCGGGATTTCCCTCCTATCTGGCTCTGCCTCTCTCCGCACAGCGGTCTGCCGAAAGCGTAGCACGGAGCACGAACTCCGTAGCGCTGGCGACCGTCCCCTGGACTCTCCGCGAAGACTGATCTCGTGAAACGAATGACGGAGCGCTAGACACTCAGATGAACAAATTCCCCACTTTAAATTATAGCGTCAACTTTTTTTTTTTTTTTTTTTTGCGTATCCTTTTACAGGACTTAGCTGTCAACAGCAGCATCTTTCAGCTGTCTGTTGATCTCTTGGCAAGATTACGCTCAGTAGTTTGCCATTGCTTTCTGAGCGGCCGGCTCAGTATCCGCAAGTCACGAGCGGGGGTCGAACCACCTCAGTTCTCGCTCCGCTGCGAGACTCTGCGTGATAAACGGGATTACAGAGAGAAAGTGTTGTAACCCCACAGCCAGAGAGACCGGCACATAGCGTCAACTACTGGTTAGAATTATGCAAGATTGAAGTCCACCTCAAGAAACATTTTCTACATCAACAGCACAACAAATAATCAAAAATATTTTTTTCCTTAGTGAATTAGACTAACGAAAGTACAAACAATATATTCCGGTAATCTGGCCAAACCTACACACCGCAAGTCTCCTACGTCATCGATTGGTCGGCACATTTTGAAAACACGTGATTAATTGGGACAATGCGTTTCGTGTGTTGTTTAACACACAAAAATGGTCGCAGATAAAGTTGGCAGAAGCAATCGCCATTCATTTTCAGAAACGAAATTTGTGCAAAGAAAAAGACATGATTGTCAGGTTAAAATTACCGTGCTAGACAATTCGAATTACCGTGTGAATATGTGTTGTATATTTAAGCTTGACGGATTTATCTTATCGCTTTAATTTATGTGATTTCTGCAGTATGTACCTGACGGGATGCAGCGAAATATGCCAGACAGTAAATCGTGCAATCTATTGTTTGTGTCTTCGTTATTCAAAATAATAAGCCTACCAAGAAAGATAAATCACCCGCCATGAGTGGGTAGTGGCTCGAACGTCTGCTCTTCTCACACAAGGGCAAAAGGTTAAATAAACATCCCTAGACAATTGGAAACAGTAAGGACTGAAACGACAATGATCAATGGCAGCGGTTCTCAGAGGCTTAAACGTTGAGGCCAAGTAACAAATAACCACAATAACATATACAAACAATAATAAATAAACACAAAAATTAATAACAATAACAAATAACCACAACAACTACAATAACAAATAACCAAATAACAATAGAACAAATTACCATAACAACAAATGACAACAATAACAAAAAAAAACTACACTAAAAACTTACCAAATAACACATAACGACAAAAATTAATAAGCACAATAACAAATAAACACATTAACAAAAAACATAATCACAAATAAGCACAATAACAAATAACCCAATAACAAATAAACACAATAACAAATAATCAAACAACAAATAACCACAATAACAAATAACGGCAATACAAAATAACTACAATAACAAATAGCCAAATAACCACAATAAAAAGAGAATAACCGAATAACCACAATAACCACAAAAACAAATAACCAAATAACAAATAATCACAATAACAAACAACCACAATAAAAAATTACAATAACATATAACAAAATAACCACAATAACCGCAATAAAACAAATAACCACAATAACAAATAACCATAATAACCACAATAACATATCAGCACAATAACACACAACCACAGTAACAAATAACCACAATAACAAACAAACACAGTAACAAATAACCAAAGAACAAATAACGATAATAACAAAAAACCACAATAATAAATAACCACAATAACATACAATCACAATAGCAGATAACCAAATAACAAATAACAACAAGAATAAATAACCACAATAACACATTGCAATAACAAATAACCAAATAACAACAGTAACAAAAAACCAAATACAAATAACCAAATAATTAATTACCAAATAACAAATAACTATAATAACAAATAACCACATAACAAATAACCACAATATACACAATAACAGATAACTAAATAAAATAATAACGAAAGAACAAATGAGCAAATAAATAACTACAATAACAAATAACCATAATAACAAATTAACAAAATAACAAATAACTACAACAACAAATAACCACACTAACAAATAAGCACAATAATAAATAAGCATAGTAACAAATAACCAAATAACATATAACCACAGTAACGAATAACCAAATGTAAATAACCACAATAATAACCACAATAACAAATAACCAAATAACCATAATAACAAATAACCAAATAACCACAATAACAAATAACCAAATAACCACAATAACAAATAACCACAAAAACAAATTAACCACATAACAAATAAACATGATATCAAATAACCGCAATAACAAATAACCAAATAACAAATAACCACAATAACAAATAACCAAATAACAAATAACAACAATAACAAATAACCAAATAACCAAATAATAAATAACCACAATAACAAATAAGCAAATAACTACAATAACAAATAACCAAATAACAAATAACCAAATAACAAATAACCAAATAACAAATAACCACAATAACAAATAACCAAAAAATAAATAATCACAATAACAAATGGCCAAATAAGCACAATAACAAATAACCAAATTACAAATAACTACAAAACAAAAAATACAAATAACAAATAACCAAATCATCAAATAACAAATAAACACAATAACAAATAACCAAATAATAAATATTCACAATATCACATAACCAGATAACGACAATAACACATAATCAAATAACAAATATGAATAACGAAGACACAAACAATAGATTGCACGATTTATGGCCTGGCATATTTCGCTGCACCTCGTCAGGTACATACTGCAGAAATCACACCAAATAACAAATAACCAAATAAAAATAACCACAATAATAAATAACCAAATAACCACCATAACAGATAACTATTGCATGTCCTTTCCAGAACATTATTATGAGAGACAGGTAGAGGGCACATACAAAAAGAGGAAAAGAAAACCTATTTTAAGAACATAATCATCGATAAAACCAATACTAAAGATATATGGAAAACAATTAACACCATGATCAACAAACACAAGTCATCACATTCATTACAATCTAATCATTGCATAATGTTTTATTTATTTTTTTTTGTCTGCCGTGTCCTCCTTTTAATCCCTTTTAATTCTCAGTAATGTATAGTCAGAGGTCGACGTGGCTGGCAGGTTTCACGCGTTTACGAAGTCTTTTCCGGCGCTAACGTACTGGGTTCGCCCCATCGACCGGTCAACTAAACTTCAGTGACGACTTCTCGTCCAGAAATCACTGGCAAACTACTCAACGTAAAATTGCCCAATAACTCACAAACAGCCTATTGAAACTGGGGTTGACTGCTGCGTCCTGCTAATGCCATGCCTATGTTGTGTGTACTAGTGGTGGTACTTGTCCCAATATCGTGGGAACCACTGGTTATTTATACAACCTATCAACGAAAAGATAAGTTCACCGCTCGTCTATTGTTTCCTTCTCCTATCTCCGATGTCAATCTCCCCCCCCCCATCTCTCTCACTCTCTCTCTCTCTCTCTCTCTCTCTCTCTCTCTCTCTCTCAAGACAGAGACAGGGGGAGAGAGAAAGAGAGAGATGGAGAGAGAGAGGGGGAGGTAGAGAAGAAGAGACAGAGAAATAGAGAGGTAGAGAGAGAGGACGAGAGAGAAAGAGAGGGGAAGATATAGGGAGAGAGAGAGGGAGAGATAAAGGAAGAGGGAGAAGGAAAGAGAGGGAGATAGATATAGAGTGGGTATATGCTCATGTGAGGGAGAATGTAATTTGTGAGTTATTAAGTGGGTGACTGTGCGATCTGTGTAAATGATGTAGGTATGTATGAATATTAGTATGTAGGTATGTGTATATGTGTTCATTCATACATGTGTGTGTGTGTGTGTGTGTGTGTGTGTGTGTGTGTGTGCGCGCGCGCGCGCTTACATACCTGTCTGCCTGTCTCATAACATGGTAATATGCATTATTTCTATTCATAGCATTCATTTGACAATGTTTTGTTTTTTCTATGTGAATTTAACCAGCACAAAAGATAATTGATGAACCAAAGATGAGTTGTTGGAAGAGCTGAATGTTAGACGGGCCCGCGTGTCCAATGCGTGACTCTTTGAAAATAAAGTTCATTCTCTCTCTCTCTCTCTCTCTCTCTCTCTCTCTCTCTCTCTCTCTCTCTCTCCTCACCTTTCTCTCTCTCTTCCCCCTCACTCCCCCTCTCTCTCTCTCTCTCTTCACTCTCTCTCTTCTCTCTCTCCTGTCTCTCTTTCTCCCTTTCTCTCTCTCCCCTCTCTCTCTCCCTCCCTCTCTCTCTCTCTCTTCCCCGCTCTCTCTCTCTCTCTCTTTCTTCCCCCTCTCTTTCTCCTCTATCTCTCTCTCTCTCTTCTCTCTCTCTATTCCCCCGTGTATACTGACACCTCGTTCATTGTTATACCCACACTTATCTCACGAAGCTGATTATCCACGAGGAAGCCGAGATTCGGGGGTATCCGCTTCGCCCTGACAGTCGCTGCTCCAATGTCCGCCCGCCCGCCCGCCCGCCCCTGGCTGGGGAGCGCATGTGCAGCAATTTTAGCGCTGACTTCTGTCTGTTAAACCTTTCGTTGTGGGAATAGATGTGTCTGTTTACCTGACTCCATGTAGAGGAGATCGTGGAAAGAACTAGACAAATACCAATGTAGAGGAAATCGTGGACAGAACTAGACATATACCAATGTAGAGGAGATCGTGGAGAGAACTAGACAAATACCAATGTAGAGGAGACCATGGCGAGAACTAGACAAATACCAATGTAGAGGAGATCGTGGAGAGAACTAGACAAATACCAATGTAGAAGAGATCGTGGAGAGAACTTGACATATAACAATGTAGAGGAGATCGTGGAGAGAACTAGACAAATACCAATGTAGAGGAGATCGTGGAGAGAACTAGACAAATACCAATGTAGAGGAAATCGTGGACAGAACTAGACATATACCAATGTAGAGGAGATCGTGGAGAGAACTTGACATATAACAATGTAGAGGAGATCGTGGAGAGAACTAGACAAATACCAATGTAGAGGAGATCGTGGATAGAACTAGACAAATACCAATGTAGAGGAGATCGTGGAGAGAACTAGACAAATACCAATGTAGAGGAGATCGTGGAGAGAACTAGACAAATACCAATGTAGAGGAGATCGTGGAGAGAACTAGACAAATACCAATGTAGAGGAGATCGTGGAGAGAACTTGACATATAACAATGTAGAGGAGATCGTGGAGAGAACTAGACAAATACCAATGTAGAGGAGATCGTGGAGAGAACTTGACATATAACAATGTAGAGGAGATCGTGGAGAGAACTAGACAAATACCAATGTAGAGGAGATCGTGGATAGAACTAGACAAATACCAATGTAGAGGAGATCGTGGAGAGAACTAGACAAATACCAATGTAGAGGAGATCGTGGAGAGAACTTGACATATAACAATGTAGAGGAGATCGTGGATAGAACTAGACAAATACCAATGTAGAGGAGATCGTGGAGAGAACTAGACAAATACCAATGTAGAGGAAATCGTGGACAGAACTAGACATATACCAATGTAGAGGAGATCGTGGAGAGAACTTGACATATAACAATGTAGAGGAGATCGTGGAGAGAACTAGACAAATACCAATGTACCAAGAGGTGAAGAAAAGACACTGGACTGAATACGTCATACATTGAAAACACTCGAGAATATTATTACGTGACAAGTTTTAGCGTGGAACTCATGGGGCACCAGAAATTAGAGGAAGATCTAACACTTATGGTGAAGAGACGTACGAGGGAGTTTCATATAAAAACATTGGTGAATATATTCTGTACAAGTAATGAACAAATGTATCATTTTTCAATGTAGTCTCCAATGCGTTCAAGTCCTCCAGCGCCGATAAAGTGTTTGTAGAAAAATCGACTCTGGGGTAGGGTTGCCAGACGTCCGGCAAAGAGAGGACATGTCCTCCTTTTTAACCTAATGTCCTCCGTCCGGCAGGCAGAGCTAAAAACCTTTAAAATGTCCGGCTTTGTAAGTATTTTATGACATCATTTTTTATTTATTGTTGTTACAACTTACAATGTATCTACACTCTACCATGTGTTTACATTCTTTATTAAAATCCATTGCTTAATAATATTTATTTAATTTTTCTATTTATACCAAATGTGAAACACCAATTATTTGTATAATTTGAATCTAACTGTTGCTCTTTTCGGAGCAATCTCTCTATGGTCAAAATGTTAATGTTATTTCCGGTTCCGGTAGCAGAGACGAAACTTAACATTGTTTTTTTTTTAAATTTGTAACTTTTGCCGTCTATGTTTATGAAAATGGCTTCTACAAAGAGAATATGCAAATTCTCGAACACTATGAAAAATAAGTTTCCATACTTCGTTGAAGGACAAACGAGAATGAGGCAAATTGTACGATTTGCGATAGTTACTTGTCCATTGCAAACAATGGAACTACTGATTTGGATCGCCATGTTGACAGTGAGAGACATAGAAACCTAATCAAAGTGTCCGCGTCATCTAGCACATTGACGTCTTTTTTTTTTCAGCCCAAGTACTCAAATGTGTTGCTGAAAGCGCATGCGGCTGAAGTAACTTTGGTATTTCATACAGTTTGTCATCATCAGTCTTACAACACCCCCGGGAAGGTTAACCCGGTCAACAAATGCCCGCAGAAGTCGGATGTGTCGGCCTAACGGCGCAAGAACGCAGCTCTGCTATAAACAGGCACAACGCAATCACGTCCGAAAAAAAAACTCCGGATGAACGAAGAAGAAGAAGAAGTCTTACAACACGGTAACCTGTACATTATTTGAAGATTCAGAAATTTCTACATACATATTGCTTGTGCACAAACAAATTCTGAAGCAATAATAAACCAGGTGATTGTCCCCCACACTGTTGCCGAATTGGATAAATCTTTAAGTGGTATTTCATGTTTCGGTCTTTCGACAGATGCTAGCAGTCAGGGTTCGCAGAAAATATTTCCGATCGTTGTTCAGTACTTTGACTTGAAAGCAGGTGGAATTCAAACTAAGATTCTCGAGTTAGACAACACACCAAATGAAACCTCAGAAACTATATCACAGTATATTTTGAGAACACTCCAAAACATTATTTGTACTCCAAATGTGTTGCTTTTGCTGGTGACACTGCCAATGTGAAGTTTGGAGGCATTAACAGAAGAGAAGGTAGAAAT
>OY992884.1:112518710-112548710 GCA_963921405.1 Cepaea hortensis | reverse complement strand
CAGGTGAGAACTTTATCTCAGCACTCGACGTTCGCTAAGGGGGCCACATATTTCTCTATGCACTCCGGCCTACAACATGTGATGGTCTAAATACTGCACATAAACATAACAGGTTTATCCTACAGAACTTGATTATTTTTTTTTCCAGGGGGGGGGGGGGGGTTAACCTATTTGATACTATTTGGAAATCACAAACTGCCAACATATGCTGGGATTGATTGCAAACAAAGACATGTAAATGACATGCAACTAATTCTTATTTTTTAATACGGTGCTTTCGAATTCGGCGTTGCCGAGAGTTTAAGCAACTTGATGACGGCAAGTTCGTTGCACACGCCAGTCATTTGGCACTTAAATGCTGGTTTATCATTCAGAGAGCAATGGCAAACTGCATAACGTAACTTTGCAGCGAATCACAAACAGCCATTGGTTCCTAAAGGTGAGGGCACCGTCCTGCAGTGGACATGCGATTTAAACAGAACAAATGTTTAATTTACAAACAAAAATTGGAACAATTTAGTTTCCCTAAACAAACCAAATGAATAGCAGGGCGTATCAATTAACAAAACAAACATTGTAAATCTGCAACGCAAGCCAAGCTAAATGGAGACTAATTCAAAGAAAAGCAATATTAGAGATAAACCAAACGAAAGAACGCTGGAAAAAAAAAGATAACATAATACCCAGGAAAACTATACTAGACACCAGTCAAACCAAAGTCAAACCTAGACAACGTCTAACAAAAGACACAGCAATACCGCAAATAAATTAATCACAAAACAAATGGAAACAGATGCAAACCAAACTCAAACCTAGACACAGCCTAACAAAAGTACCAACAATACCACAACTAAACCAAACACAAAACAAATGGAAACAGATGCAAACCAAACCAAATACAAATTACGGAGGTCAGTATGGCTGAATGGATAACAGAGCTAGCTCTTAAACATCCGGTGTGCTAATGCTGAGATACAATATAAAATGACACAAAGTAGTGCAGCTTTACATAACAGAATTACGACACATACAGGACGTTGCGGCGATTAGCCTTCATCAGCAAACTAACACATTCACAAAACACAATATATACTCACGGAGATCTCCTTGACTATATGTTGTGTTTTGTGAATGTGCTTGCTGATGAAGGCTAATTCCTTAAGTCCTTATGTGTCGTAAATCTGTCATGTAAAGCTGCACTATTTTGTGTCATTTTATATTGTTTACATTTTCACAGCTGTACCGCAGTTCCACCAAATTTTATTCATATTGATGCTGAGATGGCGGCTACAACCCCTACACCCTTTAATTGGACTAAAATGTTGACTTCTCGTCCTTGAGTGACTAACTGTCATCTACTGCCAATATATAGTACCTTGTGGTGTAGGACAGGGAGGTCTTGAGCCTTGAGGAATTAAGGCCGCCTGGCTAGTGCAGTCGCCGCGAACTGTGAAGGTTAGGGTTTTCTTTTTGCCCCCGACAGAAAACAAAATCCACACCTTACCTAGGATTCGAACCCGGGTTTCTCGAATTACATCCCGGCATTCTTAGCAACTCGGCCAGCCGCGTATCGTCCTTGACTTGGGCACGTAAATTACAAGTACCTGTGAAGTAAGAGTGGGTTCACCTGATGGCTAGGGACACTGGTAAAAGGGAAAGCTAATCCATACTCAAATATCAGTCTGGTGGACTAGAATCAGTACCAGGTGCATGAACTATGTTTGACTTTAGTTCAAAGCGAGCGAATGCAAAACCAAAAAAAAATAAAAAATTACGAATACCAATAATATGTAACAGATTTTGGCAATGCGTGAAAAGAAAACAAAAATACACATTACGAATACCAACAAAATGTAACAGGTTTTAGCAATGCGTGAAAACCAAATAGTGAAGTACTCGCATATTTCCAACGTATGTTCTCTCTCTCTCTCTGAATGCGGTGATTGAGGAAGGAAGGGCAATGAATGGGCCAGACATAACCAACCCTATAAGAGATATGAGACAAGTTGAAAATACATCTAGTGGCAGTGGAAATGTGGTTTCTGAGGAAAATGCAAAGAATACCAAGGACAGATAGAAAAACCAGTGAGAAAGACTTACAAGAAGCAAAGAGAAATTAGACGCAGACAGTCACAATTTTTTGGGCACGTTATAAGAAGAAATAAACTAAATAACTTGGTGCCAACTAGCAAGATTGAGGTGAAAAAAGGAAGGCAGAGAAGTAAATACCTGGATAGCTTGACCATATGGCATGGTCGAGACAGGAAAACAGAGATGATCTACGACTCTGATGATTGTGTAAGATGGCGAAATACGACCACCCACACATACCAACTTGGCCCTTGATGATGATGATGATGATGATGATGATGGTGGTGATGATGATGATGATGATGATGAGTGGTGCCGGACAAACAGACGACTTTAAAGACACTTGGAAATCTGCCTCCTTGTCCCGAGTGAGGGAGATAGGAGTGGCGCGGGCAGTCACCATAGATGACCATTTTGTCAAGAGCACTAGACATTTGATGAACCAATACAGAACTGGTCGGCCAGTCGATTTACGCTAGCGGAGATGTTCAGAAAGAGAGCGGAGCACCGTTGTACTTGCCGGTGTGTGATGATGAAGATTATCACTAATCAGCAATAATTAATCACTAAACACTCTGAAAACAAAGATTATTTATGATAATAAATGTGAAAACACATTACTGAATTCTGCTGTTTAAATGTTACAGGTCGTTCTCAATCAAACCCAGCTTAAATGTTATATGTTCTTTTCAGCAACAACAACAACAAAAACAACAACAACACTTTATTTTCAAAGCATTAAGAATTGGGCACGCAGGCTCGTCTAACATTCTGCCCTTCTATCACTCTCTTTCACACATTACATCATTCACACATCATTTCAATCAAACCTAGCTTGATTGTTTAGGCAATCATACTTTCAGTAGCTTGCCATGGCTTTCTGATGAAGGATGTAGAATTTCACAGCCAGAGGCCTGAAATATAGAACGGAAGTGAAACCGCAGCGGGGAATAGGATCTATGGAAACCTGAGGAGGGGCAGATGAGCGCTGGGTTAAAAATGTTTAACTTTATCCAAGCGCTGCAACGAGACGAACACTGCAGATAAAAAAGTCACCGCAGAGATAGACAGGTGGGGCACAGATGAGTATTTCCACGGAAAACTGTAGCCGCAAGCTTCTATCAAATCCACGTCTACAATGGAGTACTATAATTAATGCGTTTTGTTTTAGAGAGCAGTTCAAAGATGCGGCCAGAAAATTACGCTCAGTATACAGAAGATACAGGCGTAGTCAGACAAATATGTGTGTGGGGCATGGCTAGGGTAGTGGATAGACAGACAAGCAAGTATGTGTGTGGAGCATGGCTAGGGTAGTGGATAGACAGATCAAGCAAGTGTGTGTGTGGAGCATGGCTAGGGTAGTGGATAGACAGATCAAGCAAGTGTGTGTGTGGAGCATGGCTAGGGTAGTGGATAGACAGACAAGCAAGTGTGTGTGTGGAGCATGGCTAGGGTAGTGGATAGACAGACAAGCAAGTGTGTGTGTGGAGCATGGCTAGGGTAGTGGATAGACAGATCAAGCAATTATGTGTGTGGATCATGGCTAGGGTACTGGATAGACAGACAAGCAAGTGTGTGTGTGAAGCATGGCTAGGGTAGTGGATAGACAGATCAAGCAATTATGTGTGTGGATCATGGCTAGGGTACTGGATAGACAGACAAGCAAGTGTGTGTGTGAAGCATGGCTAGGGTAGTGGATAGACAGATCAAGCAATTATGTGTGTGGAGCATGGCTAGGGTACTGGATAGACAGACAATCAAGTGTGTGTGTGTGGAGCATCGCTAGGGTACTGGATAGACAGATAAAGCAATTATGTGTGTGGAGTATGGCTAGGGTATTGGATAGACAGACAAGCAAGTGTGTGTGTGGAGCATGGCTAGGGTAGTGGATAGACAGACAAGCAAGTGTGTGTGTGGAGCATGGCTAGGGTAGTGGATAGACAGATCAAGCAAGTATGTGTGTGAAGCATGGCTAGGGTACTGGATAGACAGACAAGCAAGCATGTGCGTGGAGCTATGGTAGCAGATAGACAGACAAGCAAGTATGTGTGTGGAGCATGGCTAGGGTAGTGGATAGACAGATCAAGCAAGCATGTGCGTGGAGCTATGGTAGCAGATAGACAGACAAGCAAGTGTGTGTGTGAAGCATCGCTAGGGTAGTGGATAGACAGACAAGCAAGCATGTGCGTGGAGCATCGCTAGGGTAGTGGATAGACAGACAAGCAAGTGTGTGTGTGAAGCATCGCTAGGGTACTGGATAAACAGATAAAGCAATTATGTGTGTGGAGTATGGCTAGGGTATTGGATAGACAGACAAGCAAGTGTGTGTGTGGAGCATGGCTAGGGTAGTGGATAGACAGACAAGCAAGTGTGTGTGTGGAGCATGGCTAGGGTAGTGGATAGACAGATCAAGCAAGTATGTGTGTGAAGCATGGCTAGGGTACTGGATAGACAGACAAGCAAGCATGTGCGTGGAGCTATGGTAGCAGATAGACAGACAAGCAAGTATGTGTGTGGAGCATGGCTAGGGTAGTGGATAGACAGATCAAGCAAGCATGTGCGTGGAGCTATGGTAGCAGATAGACAGACAAGCAAGTGTGTGTGTGAAGCATCGCTAGGGTAGTGGATAGACAGACAAGCAAGCATGTGCGTGGAGCTATGGTAGCAGATAGACAGACAAGCAAGTGTGTGTGTGAAGCATCGCTAGGGTAGTGGATAGACAGACAAGCAAGCATGTGCGTGGAGCTATGGTAGCAGATAGACAGACAAGCAAGCATGTGCGTGGAGCATCGCTAGGGTAGTGGATAGACAGACAAGCAAGCATGTGCGTGGAGCTATGGTAGCAGATAGACAGACAAGCAAGTATGTGTGTGGAGCATGGCTAGGGTAGTGGATAGACAGATCAAGCAAGCATGTGCGTGGAGCTATGGTAGCAGATAGACAGACAAGCAAGTGTGTGTGTGAAGCATCGCTAGGGTAGTGGATAGACAGACAAGCAAGCATGTGCGTGGAGCATCGCTAGGGTAGTGGATAGACAGACAAGCAAGCATGTGCGTGGAGCTATGGTAGCAGATAGACAGACAAGCAAGTGTGTGTGTGAAGCATTGCTAGGGTAGTGGATAGACAGACAAGCAAGCATGTGCGTGGAGCTATGGTAGCAGATAGACAGACAAGCAAGTGTGTGTGTGAAGCATCGCTAGGGTAGTGGATAGACAGACAAGCAAGCATGTGCGTGGAGCTATGGTAGCAGATAGACAGACAAGCAAGTGTGTGTGTGAAGCATCGCTATGGTAGCAGATAGACAGACAAGCAAGTATGTGTGTGGAGCATGCCTAGGGTAGTGGATAGACAGATCAAGCAAGCATGTGCGTGGAGCTATGGTAGCAGATAGACAGACAAGCAAGTGTGTGTGTGAAGCATCGCTAGGGTAGTGGATAGACAGACAAGCAAGCATGTGCGTGGAGCTATGGTAGCAGATAGACAGACAAGCAAGTGTGTGTGTGAAGCATCGCTAGGGTAGTGGATAGACAGACAAGCAAGCATGTGCGTGGAGCATCGCTAGGGTAGTGGATAGACAGATCAAGCAAGCATGTGCGTGGAGCTATGGTAGCAGATAGACAGACAAGCAAGTGTGTGTGTGAAGCATCGCTAGGGTAGTGGACAGACGCTCGCCTGACGACCCTGTGGTCACGGATTCAAACCAGCCTGCAGGAGTATTTTTTTTAAATTGGTCTGAGCGCTAAGCCTAAGGTGGTACCTGGAAATATTTTGGGAAGTGACAGCGTGTGTGATTCTGACATCACCCATCGAGCAGCGAGTGGTCTCTATAGATATCAGCCTAAGCATCCTATGCTCAATGTGCTTTTTTTCAAATTTTAATGCATTCACAGAATTCTTCGATAGAGCTTCATCTATCCATTCTTCTTCTTCTTCTTCGTCTTCTTCTTCTTCTTCTTCTTCTTCTTCTTCTTCTTCTTCTTCTTCTTCTTCTTCTTTTCTTCTTCTTCTTCTTCTTCTTCTCCTCCTCCTCCTCCTCCAGTTTCTTCTTCTTCTTCTTCTTCTTCTTCTTCTTCTTCTTCTTCTTCTTCTTCTTCTTCTTCTTCTTCTTCTTCTTCTCCTCCTCCTCCTCCTGTTTCTTCTTCTTCTTCTTCTTCTTCTTCTTCTTCTTCTTCTTCTTCTTCTTCTTCTTCTTCTTCCTCTTCATCTTCTTCTCTTTCTTCTTCTTCTTCTTCTTCTTCTTCTTCTTCTTCTACTTCTTCTTCTTCTTTTTCTTCTTCTTCTTCTTCTTGTGTCCTACTGCTTTTTAATGTTCTATATTTCGCTTGTCTTGTTGCTTTTACTAACGCCATATATGATTTCTTCTATGCTTCTTTTACCCCATCTAGCCAATACTTCATGGATCGTCCTCTCGCCTTCTATCCCGATGTTCTCACGTAGAACACCCTAGCCACTGGTTGATCTTGTTCCATTCTAACTAAATGTCCGAACTATTTCATTCTTTGGTATTATGCAAAGTCAGTAATAGATGTTACCCTTACACTTGTTCTTAGTTTTTTATTTATCTTAACTCTTCTTGTTTTTCCAGCTGCGTTTCTTGTGCATCTCATCTCACTTAAAAGAAACAAGAACAAGCCCAAGAAAGGAAGAGAAGTCTTCATATCAAGCCCAAAACATCGTGACTTTCTCCTTTAAAATTCTCTATTCTTGGCTGTCTCCTTCAAATTTCTCTATTCTTTAGTGCCTCCTTCAAATTTTTCAATTATCGACTACCTTCTTCACATTTTTTCTAAACTTGACTGTCTTCGTTAAATGCTTCTTTTCTCGATAGCTCCATCAAGTTTATCTATTCTTGACTGCCTCCGTATAATTTGTATATTCTTGACTCTGCGTGATATTTCTCTATTCTTGACTGTCTCCGTCAAATTTCTTTAATCTTTCTTTAATTCGTTTTTCTGTAACATCGTTACACATCATTAAATATTGTAAATATTGTTTAACGAGGAAATCTTGTTTTGTCTCATCGACAAATGTTACTAATGAGACAGTATGGAAAAATGGTTTTCACATACCGCCTTTTTGAAACAGAAAGTTCACCGACCAGTATAAGTTCAAAATTAGTGAGTGACCGGGCGCTGACTTGATCATGGCCTGCTAACCGAGGGTTTACCTTTAGTTGTTAGTGAGATGAGAAATTCAGGAAACATGAAGCCAAACTTAGCATAGGCTTTGTCGGGAACTGTCAGTTTGGGCAAGAAATACAACGGAGGGGCAGATTTATAGCAGTGGGAACGTGCTTGAGCTGGGAAATCTAATTTAAAGAGCATGAACTCAAACAAGGACGATAAACTCAGGACCATGAACTTCAGAGACAATGTAGATTTGGGTTAATGATATGATAGTAGTATGCAAATTAAGCAGGGTACGCGAGGTACTGATTGGAGGACAAGGGACAGCAACGTCACGTGATTCCAGAAAGAAGCGCCAAGTATATAGTTATATATATTTTGGGATCCAGTCAGTTGAGAGAGTGTGGAACGAGCAAGAGTGCGGTAGCAGCAGATCCGAGGGCTGGGCGGTCGCCCAGCCCAAGAGGAAGTGTGAGTTTGGAACTCCAGCAATGGTTATGTCTATATATCAGGCTGTTTAGTGTCCAGGAAGATGGAGAGGCAGTATTAAGGACGGAAAAGATGCACACATCACGGTTTCGTCTGGACTGCTGAAGTAAAGTAGGATGGTCAAGGATCTGTGAACCATTTATCCCAGATAGATAAATCTGATGGAGTGGAACGCAAATTCCGAGGATCACAAAATGGCGTGCAAGCCATTTGAGAAGGACTGTTGGCTAAAGAAGACCGCTCGTTAGTTGCAGTAGATGGCTAAACGTCAAATAGGACAACCACTAGCCAGACTGCGATCGGAATCACACGGGAAACACTGCGATCGGAACCACACAGGAGACTAATGTCAAATACGACTGGAAACCGGTGGTGGGATCCACGGCAAACGAGGTTGAAGAGAGCAATCGTATTTCAAATATGAAACCCAGAAGGACGACCAGAAAACCCACTGGATGGCAGAAGTTGAATACATCGTCTGGGTAAACTGGAGTCGCCTGGATAAACCAGGCATAGCTGAATAAACAGTTACCCGCTGAACAAGTTGGATGGGAGCGAATTAAATCCCTGGGTATATGGATTGATGGATCAATCTATGGATCGATGGGTATTTGGGCTGAATATATGGACCACTAATAAGCCTACGGAAAGATAGTTACGAAGCAAAGGCCGGTGTAATTCCTAGCTATAGTCGTTTACTTCATGCGGTTAATAGGTGATCATAAGTGGCATTCCCCTAACATCCAGTGGCATAGGCTGTTACACTATCTATCTCTCTCTTGTGAGGCAATGCAGCATCGTATTATTACAGTTCAATGGGCATTATGTGTCTGCAATGCATGTACTGATTACTCTATGCGATTATGTTGTAGATTGTCACTCTGTTATTGTTCAAGAAGGAAATAAATATATTATTGAGTTGTCTTTTATTTCGACTTGTTAGTCTGAAGTAATATAATTTAGAGTAGCTTAGAGACCTTGTGAGGATGTACATCTCTTCTATAACCTGATAACACACACCACGAGACATTGATGGTGCAATAGTAATTAACTATTGTTCTCACGCGGAGACACGAACCTACATCTGTCGTATCCCTTACTCTCGTCCTCTTTTTTCTCCTTCTCTCTGTTCATATTTCTTTACTATCAAAGGTAGTGTGTAGTAGGCAGAGTTCGACTGAGGAACGAACTTTTAGGCTTCACACTATTTACATCATTTCCCTCATCATTCTCTTCTCTCTCTCTCCTTCTTCTTCCTTTTTTTTTCTATTGATCACACATGGCGTCGTCGAGCAAGGATATGTTTCCAGAATTTTCTGGGACCTTCCAGCTTAGTCCGGGAGCTCCCAGGAGATTCCATGTGAACTTTGTTTCTGTGGTGTCAGGTTCTACTACATAGTGAGATCGGTTACATAGATTTGTCACTTACAGTCAGTAGTTCGTGATTGCCTGCTCGATAGTTGTCTCAGTAAGTGTTCCTTTACTAGGCTACTTATCTCATAGCTGGTTGGTAAATTGTCTGAACTATCTGTCGGCGAGGTTTCTACTAAGTCTGTTCAGTTAGAAACTCTTGTGTAAAGTACACCGGCCAAACCACCTTGCTACAAGAATACAGGAAAACCCAACATACAACAACAAAATACCCAGGGATAGCTATCTCAGAAAGAGAGTCGGCGCAGCGGAATCTGTCCGAAATGAGCTCAGACAACAGCTGAGCAGAGCAAGTCAACGTAAGGGTGGTCTTATCTTGTTATCGTTAAAGGACAAGTTCCTCTTTTCAGTGCACGTTAAAGACTAACTCACTGATTGAAGGGTATCACAATAAAATACCCCACCGTTATACCAAGGCCACCCACTCTTCGTCCAGGAAGTCAAGAGTCATGATTGACGACAGGGTATGGCATGTGAAACCCAGAGCCATGCAAAGTATAAGAACAATTCCCACACCTGTTATGCAGAGCCAGCCAAACCTGTGGCTGTCCGGGGAATGAATTTCGCTGACTCTTTTAGGGAACAGTTGTGACGCTGTTTAGGTGACAGGACCCAACATTTCGGGTGGCAGTGTAGACATCCAAGGCCACTAAGAAAATATAGCGCTCCTCCCCCCCCCCCTTTTTTGTGTTGCCCTGCAAGGAACGACAACAAGGACTCATCGTGCTAGCGTGTCCCACCAGCGGCAGAGCGAGACGGGCTGTGCCAAATGTTACCAATGGCACATGTGCATACCAGAAATGCACGCATGAACGATAACAATTAGATCATCATGAGGTGATGTTTCCCCGTTGTTTTATGCAGTGAGTTAATTATGGCTGTTGTGAAGAGACAGATGACAGTGTCACTCGTGGTAGTTAGAAAATCCCTTTTTTTTTAGGCGGGAACAGAGGTGGAATTCAGTGTACCGGCGTGTTCAAGTTTCATGATAGACATGTTAACGGTGTTGGGCAGTGAATGACCAGTGGCGCCCTATATTTCTGCCCGTGCATATAGAATAGACACTTTAAAGAAAACAATCGTAGAAATTCAGTGAAGAAGAAAACGGAATCCAGAGAGCACCCGCAAGCAGAAACATATTCTTTATATATTTATTTCAGCATGACGCAATGAACAGTAGTTTAATAATTAGTTAAACGTTCGTGGTGTAGTGTTGGTTCATAATTGAATGACAATTTTGGTGTAGTCACGTTTAGCCATCCTTTGTTTGTTTTACAGGTCGAACTTAGTTAGAAACATGTTATTTTGTTGTTTAAATGAATATGACTACTTGAGGGGATCAACTGTTGTGGAGCAGTTAGCTCCTTTGTTATTTCCATAGCGGAAGTTGTCAAGTCGGCCTATGCGAATGTTTTTATTTTTGTGTGGGCCTCGCTCTATTGTGTTCAAGGGCAGACACAACTGCAGTATTAGGTGTCATAGTGACTACACATAGTTCAATGTCGTGTCAGGAGGCCAAGGAGCCCATTTATAATCTGAGATTACCCGAGTAGACGTTAATACGGGTACATGGTTGTTTTTTGTTGTGAAGGGGCATGGCGAAGAATAAATGTTAGAGCATGATGTCCTAGAATTGGGCACGCATTTTTTTGTCAGAGTTATTTCAGCGTCAAGAGAGTAAAGCATAATGTCCAAGAACTGGGCATACCATTTTTTTTCCAGAGTTATTTCAGCGCCAAGACAATGGAGCACGATGTCCAACGACTGGGCGCACATTTGTTTTTATGTCAAAAGCTGTTTCATGATATACGTTTTGGTTTGTTTCTATGGCCACTTAGTATTGTTTACTTACAGTAGGGGCTGATTTGTTTTTGTGTACAGCGGCGGCGATTGTGAAGATTGCAGCTTCAGGCTGATGTGTCCTTGCGAATAGGGGAGAATTTGTTGTTTTATTATGTGTGGTGACCAGGCATTTTCCTGTGAAGTCACAGGAATTGTTACAATGTTTTTCAGATTCAAGAATGATTGGACACATTGATGTACCGAGTTCCTAGTGGGTAGCACCGATGTGAATTTGATTTTTGGTTTTGTTGTTGTTACAGGGGGATGGCATATTAAGTGAATGCCTATATTGATATTGTTTTCATTTTGGTGTCTTTATGTGCACCCTTTGATGTATGATTTTGTTGTCTGGGGGAATCCCCGGCATGCCAGGTATTGAACTGTTTTTATGGATAATAGTACTTGATTACAATATTGTTAGGATGCACGTCAGAAGTTTTAACTGCCTTATGCACTGGGAGAGCAGGGGATGCAACCAGTATTTTTTTGTAATTATTATTATTTGGGGTGGGAGTTCCCAAAAAGAGTTTTCCCCTTAGGCATCCAATATTGTTTAGGAGTGATGTCAGATGCGGAGCCAGGGCTTCTATCTCAAGGAGGAATGACGCTATATTGATGGTGGGACCCATCAACTTTTGGTAGGTGGGTATGAGACAGTATGGAAAAATGGTTTTCACATACCGCCTTTTTGAAACAGAAAGTTCACCGACCAGTATAAGTTCAAAATTAGTGAGTGACCGGGCGCTGACTTGATCATGGCCTGCTAACCGAGGGTTTACCTTTAGTTGTTAGTGAGATGAGAAATTCAGGAAACATGAAGCCAAACTTAGCATAGGCTTTGTCGGGAACTGTCAGTTTGGGCAAGAAATACAACGGAGGGGCAGATTTATAGCAGTGGGAACGTGCTTGAGCTGGGAAATCTAATTTAAAGAGCATGAACTCAAACAAGGACGATAAACTCAGGACCATGAACTTCAGAGACAATGTAGATTTGGGTTAATGATATGATAGTAGTATGCAAATTAAGCAGGGTACGCGAGGTACTGATTGGAGGACAAGGGACAGCAACGTCACGTGATTCCAGAAAGAAGCGCCAAGTATATAGTTATATATATTTTGGGATCCAGTCAGTTGAGAGAGTGTGGAACGAGCAAGAGTGCGGTAGCAGCAGATCCGAGGGCTGGGCGGTCGCCCAGCCCAAGAGGAAGTGTGAGTTTGGAACTCCAGCAATGGTTATGTCTATATATCAGGCTGTTTAGTGTCCAGGAAGATGGAGAGGCAGTATTAAGGACGGAAAAGATGCACATATCACGGTTTCGTCTGGACTGCTGAAGTAAAGTAGGATGGTCAAGGATCTGTGAACCATTTATCCCAGATAGATAAATCTGATGGAGTGGAACGCAAATTCCGAGGATCACAAAATGGCGTGCAAGCCATTTGAGAAGGACTGTTGGCTAAAGAAGACCGCTCGTTAGTTGCAGTAGATGGCTAAACGTCAAATAGGACAACCACTAGCCAGACTGCGATCGGAATCACACGGGAAACACTGCGATCGGAACCACACAGGAGACTAATGTCAAATACGACTGGAAACCGGTGGTGGGATCCACGGCAAACGAGGTTGAAGAGAGCAATCGTATTTCAAATATGAAACCCAGAAGGACGACCAGAAAACCCCCTGGATGGCAGAAGTTGAATGTAAGTTGACATAAGACTTAGACATAATTAGTTTAATTGTATATTATAATCAGGTATCTTAGTTTAGAGAGCTATAGCAAACTACCGTAGGTGAACTTACCGCGTAATCATAAACGACCCGGCAAAGGATCAGGACTGAATGCGACGTCCTGAATATGACCTATATTTAAACGGCCGAAATAGAGTGATTGGAGTCAAATTAATCGGTTAGATAAGCAGAGTGTGGATAAACTATGTATGTTCATGTAACCAAGCAATTAGACGTACACAATTAATGAGAACTAGGCGAGTGCAACATGTAAATATGGAACGGAAGGGCTACTGCAAGATATAAACAACACAGAGGCCGGGTCTAGCAGACAAACGTGCACCTGAGAAGCGATCACGCTGGGTCAACCCAAACAATGAGACCGGATGACAATGGCTCGCCCTAGACGAAGCGGTATGGAAAAGAATGCGTGTCTTTTGTTCGCTGGACATAGGTGAAAGGAGGTCGCGCTTCTGCTGTTGTGTAGTTAAGGCTGGCCTGGCGTGGTACAGGCCGCGAGTTCAAATCTTCCGGCAAATGGTTAAATACTTAATGTTGGCTGTAGGCGGCGCGTCGGGGAATAGGCGATAATAATATTAGTTAAATATATATAAACGATAAATTACTGTGTTTAAAATACTGTTCTTAATTTATGTTATAGCTAAGATATATTGATACTAGCGTAGATAGGGAAGCAATAGCTGGTAAGGACTTTGTAGGTAGTGAAAGACTAAGGTTGATAGTGACATAAAACTCACGGGTATTGTTTTATAATGTTTCAGACATCGTCTGGGTAAACTGGAGTCGCCTGGATAAACCAGGCATAGCTGAATAAACAGTTACCCGCTGAACAAGTTGGATGGGAGCGAATTAAATCCCTGGGTATATGGATTGATAGGTCAATCTATGGATCAATGGGTGTTTGGGCTGAATACATGTACCACTAATAAGCCTACGGAAAGATAGTTACGAAACAAAGGCCGGTGTAATTCATAGCTTTAGTCTTTTACTTCATGCGGTTAATAGGTGATAATAAGTGGCATTCCCCTAACATCCAGTGGCATAGGCTGTTACACTGTCTATCTCTCTCTTGTGAGGCAATGCAGCATCGTATTATTACAGTTCAATATGCATTATGTGTCTGCAATGCATGTACTGATTACTCCATGCGATTATGTTGTAGATTGTCACTCTGTTATTGTTCAGAAAGAAATTAAATATATTATTGAGTTGTCTTTTATTTCGACTTGTTAGTCTGAAGTAATATAAGTAGAGTAGCTTAGAGACTTTGTGAGGCTGTACATCTCTTCTATAACCTGATAACCTACACCACGAGACATTGATGGTGCAATAGTAATTAACTATTGTTCTCACGCGGAGACACGAACCTACATCTGTCGTATCCCTCACTCTCATCCTCTTTTTTCTCCTTCTCTCTCTTCATATTTCTTTACTATCAAAGGTAGTGTGTAGTAGGCAGAGTTCGACTGAGGAACGAACTTTTAGGCTTCACACTATTTACATCATTTCCCTCATCATTCTTTTCTCTCTCTCTTCTCTCTCTCTCCTTCTTCTTCCTTTTTTTTCTATTGATCACACAAAGACAGAAAACATAGGAACACAAAAATAAAACCAAAAAAACCAGACCAGCTAACGACGAGAGCCTGCGGAAAGAACATCTCCCCACACAACCAGAGGCGAGCCAGACACAGATGGATGAACAACATGGACACATTAAACAAACGTGAGTACGATGAAACCAAGTCAAAACATGCGGGCGTAGAACCTTGGTCTGGGGTCCACACCCTGCACCCCATTCGCCCCATCGGTTAGTTTAATGACAAGCATGAATTAGGGAAAGACAAATCACCCATCGTTGGCTAGACAGACAGAAAGACAGATGAGATTAGATAAATTGGTGGACAGACAGAGGGACGAAACGAACGAACGAATGAATGAACCAACGAAATTTATTTTCAAATTGTCACAAATCGGGCACGCAGGCCAGTCTTACATTCGGCCCATCCAACCACTCACCTTTCATACATCAATTATCTATTGTGGATGTTACATTCACATAGGAAAATAAACATTGTCAAATGAATGCTGTGAATATAAGCAATGCATATTATCATTATGTGAGAGGAGGGAGAGAGAGTAAAAGAGATGGAGGGAGAGAGTGAGAAATCGAGGGGCGAGAGATTGAAAGATAAGGATAGAGGAAGAGATAGTAGGGAGTGAGAGGGTGAGACAGAGAGAATGAATAAGAACGAATGAACAAGCTTTATGTTCAATGGTTTATAATTGGGCACGCAGGCCCGTGTAGCATTCTGCCCATCTTATCTCTCTGCTCTCATACATTATTTCATTCATACATCACTTATGAAGTTAATCTTAGACAACATTATAATCAACAGAAACAATATATGCGTGCAAAATGTATGGGAAGTGTGCAATAATCAATAATACATTACTCCAAAACTAATTGTTGACAGGGCAATTATAATGATCTCAAGTACATGTATCGTACCACACTTAGGTGAATCGGGGTTTGGCTGCGATGCGGGTGATGGCAGCAGCAAACTGTGAGCAGCGCCATCTATGTCTTCTGTACGAGGGGCTGGTCATGTCTGTTTTGGAGTATGCAATGGCAATCCTGACTCTCAGCCATAAGCAGATAGAAAGGATGGAAAGGATACAGAATGAAGCTATGCGCATTATTATTGGATGTAAAAGAGATACAGCATGCAGGGCGATGCGCTACCTTCTTGATTTTCCAACCATTGAAGAGAGAATACAAGTGCAGGGCACGCGCCTACCTCAGAGTTAACGCAAACACACAACATCCACTGCATAGTGAAATTAGGAAGATGAAGGGCAGCAGGTTAAAAAGAGGACGGTCGTGGATGGGTCAAGCCAAAGACATTCTTCAACAGGTGTGTTCACGGAGGACTTAGAACCTGGCGAGGAGTGGGTGCAAGTGCCAACAGACTTCTTCACATCCTTTTCAGTTTGCATCCAACTAGATAGAAAATGCAGACAAGAAAATCCGGCTGCTGTTGAGGCTGAAGTACAAGCGTTGATTTTCAAGAATTCGCTAGACGGTGACACGGTCATCTACACAGATGGGTCAGTCGTCCGACATGTGAGAAGCTCATGGGCCTTTACAGCTCGGGCCGAAGGGAGAATTGTGAAGGAGGACTCTGGTGCTTTCACTGAAACCACAAGTAGCCTGACCATGGAAGTTATGGCAGTAAGTAAAGCAATAACATGGCTCGAGACACAGACATTCACTAGGGCTTGTTTCCTTAGCGACTCAATGGACATGATCAAGAGGATAGAGGAGGGGTCGATCCGAAGAGAATGGTTGCTGCCTCTGGAGCGGTCTCGGCTGGCAAAGATTAGTTTCATCTTCGTGCCAGGGCATGCGGGAGTACAAGGAAATGAGCGGACTGACAAGCTCGCAGGTGAGGCTACTGTGGAGGGCGGACGCGCCATGGACCAGGCCGACATTCTGAATGCTCTACGAGAAGTAAGACTTTTGCGAGAACCAAGTGATGACTGTGAATCTACAACAATGGCCAGACTGCGAGAGCAGCAAATTAAAAGAGGGGTGGCCAAACAAGAACACTACGCAGGAAGCCAAAGAAGATTGATAAACCAACACAGAACTGGCGTCGTTAGCCGCTACACGCTGCGGGATTTGCTGAGGAGGGGATCCGAGCACTTATGGACTGAATGGTTCGATGTGCAATGAGGATGATCTATCGACTAACTAACTAACTAACTTAGGTGAATCTCTATTACACAAGTTGTCTTGTGAAATTATTATCATTTTTTGTTTTGTTTTTGTGTTTGTAAAGAGGTATATGGTATGTACTGAGATGTGTTCAAACAGGTTGCCATTTGGGAATGTAAGTGGCCAAATGCTTCCACCGTCTGAATCGGGCTCCGAAGGGGGTGGGTTCGATTCCAGTCTGAGTCGTTCAGTTCACGAGTGCAATTTTCTCGAAGACTGCTTTCGACAGGCCGCCCGGTGGAAAGGGGCCGAGCTATATGGGATAGAACATGGTGCTATGAAGTCGAATCACGTACCATTTTAATAGGTTTAGAGAGAAGGGGAGAGACGGAGAGAGAGGGGGAGACGGAGAGAGTGGGTGAGAGAGACGGAGAGAGAGAAGAAGAGACGGAGAGAGAGGGGGAGAGACGGAGAGTGTGGGTGAGAGAGACGGAAAGAGAGAGAAGGAGAGACGGAGAGAGAATTGAATTTTGAATTGAACTTTATTTTAAAATTGTTACAAATTGGGCACACAGGCCCGTCTTACATTCGACACTTCCAATCACCAATCTTTCTTTCATCAACAGTGCATGATACATAGGGGGAAAAAACATTGTAAAATGAATATTGTAAGCATAAACAATGCATATTATCATGTTATGTGGGACATCCAAACTCCAACACAGACATCCCGCACCAACCCACACACACATCCCTCACCCACTCACACATAACCCACCCATACCCACACCCCCACCCACCACACATCCCTCCACCCACTCATACATCCCCTCACCAGCCAAGATATCTCGCACCCACCCACACAAACATACCTCACACACATCTCCACTCACACACAACTCCCCACTCACACATACCCCAACCCACGCAAACTCGTCCACACACACATGCTCCACCCACCGACCCACACACTCCCAACTACACACACATACCCCTCCCACACACACACACACCCCCCGCACCAACCCACACACACATCCCTCACCCACTTAAACATCACCCACCCATACCCACACATCTTCCCATTCACACACACATCTGTGCCGGTTTGGGAGGACTGATAAAACGATGGGGTAAGTGCATCAATGTTGGTGGAAATTATATTGAGAAATAAAGGGACAATGTATGTATAAAAATAAACTCGTTTCAAGTTGTTATCATATTTAGTTATTTTTCTACAACCATTTGTGACTTACTTATTGACTTATCTCGTATTTCAGTTGCGAGACCCGATACTGTTTCTGACCCAGTTTTTCCCATGTTCACACCTTGTAACATGTCAGTATTTCTTTTCAGTTTGTGAGGCTTTGTATTCTAAGAACTTTTCTGTAATATGTAATTTCAAAACCCAAACTTTTCTTCTTCAGCGATTGCGAAATAATCCATAGCTCAAGCTTTTGCTACAGGAATGAGGCAGACTGTCAAAACTTGTAATTTGTTTTCTGATGTTTCGCCGTGGGTTTTTTTAAATGTGAAATCTAGCAACTTTACAAAATACATTTACACAAACTGTGGTTTGTATGGCTGATGATTTTATATTGTTAACATTTCCAGAAATTTACTGCAGTCTCACCAATTTGATTTTTAGGTTTCTTTCGGCAACCTGTGACTGTCTGTAGCCGATGAACCACAGGATGCAGGAAATCAAACACAGGAAGGGCAGTAATGGAAGAAGATGGGGAGATAAAGAAATGAAATGGATACACTAGACAGTTATATTTTGAGAAAGAGCTAATTTATGCCACTGGGTGTTAGGCAGGGAAATCAGCCGGGCTATCAAATAAATGAACAAAGGAAAAACGCCATCGTTAGATTTGTTACAATAGAAGTATTAGAAATACTGGGAGAACTTCTTCTTCTTCTTCTTCTTCTTCTTCTTCTTCTTCTTCTTCTTCTTCTTCTTCTTCTTCTTCTTCTTCTTCTCATTCTCCTTCGTCTTCTACTTCTTCTTGGCACGTCCTGTATTTTTTGTTTGTTTGTTTTACGCGTAATTATCAGGGAAATCAGCTGCAAGTAATTTGGAAGTAGACCGCCGTGTGTTGATTTTTAACAATTGTATGAGCGTCGGTCGTTCAAAAAGCAATGGCAAACTATTTAAAATAAACTTATTAGTAAATAATAAACAGTAAAAGTATGCCGGGGTTGATTACTACGTCATGTAAATGACATGCAAATAATTTTAACTGTTTACATCAGAGCTGCGATATTTGCACACATCCGGCTTCTTCGGACGGTTGTTTACCGGGTTAGACTTCCCGGGTGTTTCCTAGGACATTTAACGACCTCAGCGTTTTGACCCCATCTTCAGATGACGCACCAAGTGGTCTGCCGAGAACAGCCGCGTGTATTATGTTGGACCTCAGGGGAAAGCAGAGGCAAACCATGGGAATTTTCTATCATGCAAGAAGATTTCCATAAGTGCAGAGCCGACATTCGACGCTCTGATTCACCCAAGGAATCGTCACGTCCTGCACAATGTTGCTTAACCTCACTTCTGTATACTGAGCCTCCCGGTCATCACAAACAGGGACGTCTGAGACCAAATGGATGCCCTTTGATGATGCCACACACTGAGCGGTCAATTCAGTTAGTCGTTAGTCGCGGTTCCAACTTCACGGAAAAGGGTCGTCCCAATAATGCTCCGTTCCTTTGCATGTAAATATCACACAAACTGCTCCTCACTGCCCCATGTGAAAAGTGGAACAGACAGGAGTCTCGACAAGCCAACAGCCCGCATAGGTGTAATGTGCATAATGCCGCTGCCAGAATGCCAACACAAAAGAAAAATACTGTTCATCGTCGATGGAAGCGGCAGTCACTCGAAAAACCAGCAGTCACACATGACTGCATAAGGCAAACCCAGATAGTTAAGCAACCGGCTGGCCGCCATTTTCTGAACATGCAGTTCACGATACAAACAACCGCGGACAGATGTAAAAGTACTCCACACGAAATCCACAGCTCACAGTGTCGCACCACGCACTCAACTCAGTAGCAGGGCGACGGAACCATGTACTACCAGTCAATACTGAGGACAATGCGTAAGCAACCCGTAGCTACAAGCATAAACACTCCAGATGTCTTAAGAGCTCAACTGCCTATCCTCCATGTTGGACCGGTCACGTCAGAATTTTATCTAACTGAATGTGCTTGCCAAGCGCTTGTCCATTTGGTAGCCACTGAAACGCTTTTGTCACCTACATGTCTGGGGTGTGCAGGTTTGAAGACCAGGGACATTCGGGATCTTGCCCTGAATTCTGAGAAACTCGGACACGCAGCATTATTTGACCTCACAGTACCCGTATTTGGTCGGACATACGACACGTGACGGGCGTTTGACCGGGACTGCCATTTAGTAGGACTTTCGTTTGGGGGACATTTGGGCCTGTCATCCTACGAATGTTTTGTCATTTATAACACTTTATGTTACATGTTACTAATGTATGTTTTGTCATTTATATAATGCTTTATGTTACATGTTACTAATGTATGTTTTGTCATTTATATAATGCTTTATGTTACATGTTACTAATGTATGTTTTGTCATTTATATAATGCGTTATGTTACATGTTACTAATGTTTCATTTGTCATTTATATAATGCTTTATGTTACATGTTACTAATGTATGTTTTGTCATTTATATAATGCTTTATGTTACATGTTACTAATGTATGTTTTGTCATTTATATAATGCTTTATGTTACATGTTACTAATGTATGTTTTGTCATTTATATAATGCTTTATGTTACATGTTACTAATGTATGTTTTGTCATTTATATAATGCTTTATGTTACATGTTACTAATGTTTCATTTGTCATTTATATAATGCTTTATGTTACATGTTACTAATGTATGTTTTGTCATTTATATAATGCTTTATGTTACATGTTACTAATGTTTCATTTCTCATTTATATAATGCTTTATGTTACATGTTACTAATATAAGTTTCGTCATTTATATAATGCTTTATATTACATGTTACTAATGTATGTTTTGTCATTTATATAATGCTTTATATTACATGTCACTAATGTATGTTTTGTCATTTATATAATGCTTTATATTACATGTTACTAATGTTTGATTTGTTATTTATATAATGCTTTATGTTAAATGTTACTAATGTATGTTTTGTCATTTATATAATGCTTTATATTACATGTTACTAATGTATGTTTTGTCATTTATATAATGCTTTATGTTACATGTTACTAATTTATGTTTTGTCATTTATATAATGCTTTATGTTACATGTTACTAATGTTTGATTTGTCATTTATATAATGCTTTATGTTACATGTTACTAATGTATGTTTTGTCATTTATATAATGCTTTATGTTACATGTTACTAATGTTTCATTTCTCATTTATATAATGCTTTATGTTACATGTTACTAATATAAGTTTCGTCATTTATATAATGCTTTATATTAAATGTTACTAATATATGTTTTGTCATTTATATAATGCTTTATATTAAATGTTACTAATGTATGTTTTGTCATTTATATAATGCTTTATATTACATGTTACTAATGTATGTTTTGTCATTTATATAATGCTTTATGTTACATGTTACTAATGTTTGATTTGTCATTTATATAATGCTTTATGTTAAATGTTACTAATGTATGTTTTGTCATTTATATAATGCTTTATATTACATGTTACTAATGTATGTTTTGTCATTTATATAATGCTTTATGTTACATGTTACTAATTTATGTTTTGTCATTTATATAATGCTTTATGTTACATGTTACTAATGTTTGATTTGTCATTTATATAATGCTTTATGTTACATGTTACTAATGTATGTTTTGTCATTTATATAATGCTTTATGTTACATGTTACTAATGTTTCATTTCTCATTTATATAATGCTTTATGTTACATGTTACTAATGTTTGGTGTGTCATTTATATAATGCTTTATGTTACATGTTACTAATGTATGTTTTGTCATTTATATAATGCTTTATGTTACATGTTACTAATGTTTCATTTCTCATTTATATAATGCTTTATGTTACATGTTACTAATATAAGTTTCGTCATTTATATAATGCTTTATATTAAATGTTACTAATGTATGTTTTGTCATTTATATAATGCTTTATATTACATGTTACTAATGTTTGATTTGTCATTTATATAATGCTTTATATTACATGTTACTAATGTTTGATTTGTCATTTATATAATGCTTTATATTACATGTTACTAATGTATGTTTTGTCATTTATATAATGCTTTATATTACATGTTACTAATGTATGTTTTGTCATTTATATAATGCTTTATATTACATGTTACTAATGTATGTTTTGTCATTTATATAATCATGTTATACTTCTGTTTGTTTTTGTTCGCTCGCTTTATGCTCTAGCGTAGTCCATACACACGCTACTGTTTATAGTGCCCTGGACTGATTTTTGCGTGATTCACCATCATCATGTGCCATGCCGACAGGCGTAGGCGGTCATGTTTCGCCATCTCACACAGTCCCCAGTCTCGAATCAGGTCTGTGTTCTTGTCCCGACCATGCCATGCTGCAAACCCATCAAGGTATTTATCCCTTTGTCTTCCTCTTTCCATCAAGCTTGCCAGTTGTCACTAAATATTCAAGTCCATTTCTCCTCACAACATGTCCAACAAATCTTGACTGTCTAAGTCTATTGTTTTCCAATGTCTCCGTTTTTCATTTGTCTCTTGAAGGACTGTTTCATTTTATTTTCTATCCGCCCATGGTAGGCCTATTCTTTGCATTTTTCTCAAAAACCACATTTCCACCCCCATTAGAGGCTTCTCATTTTGTCTGTTAATTGTCCATATTTCACACGCATAAAACAATATGGGTTCTATATAGCACTTCAGCACTATTTTTCTCACTGCAATTGACAACGTTTAGTTGGTAAGTATGTTTTCCCTTTTGCAGAAGGCCACGTTTGCCATGGAAATTCTTGATCTAATCTCTGCAAGACATCTTTCGTCGGATGTTACAACTGTTCCGATATAATTATACCGATTCACCTATTTAAGAGTATTTCCACTCACATGGATATTACATTGTGGTATTTCTTATTTCTTCGAGACGACCTTGATCTCTGTTTTCTTACAGTTCAATTCCAAACCTAGTTCCTCACTGTATAGAGTAACCTCATCCACCAAAAGCGTATGGATTAACTTTCCCTATCACCAGTGTCCCTCTACAACAGGCGAATACACTCAGACTTCTAAGGTACTTGTAATGTACGTCCCCAAGTCAAGGACGAGAAGTCAACATTTGTATGAGTTGAACCCGCTACCTCGGCATCAGCACACCGGATGTTTAAGAACTGTAGATCTTATCAGTTCGGCCAAGCTGACCCGTGTTTCGTCTCTGCCATCATCTGTTACTGCATGCCCAAGATTGAAGAAGCTAGTAATTTGTTTTAGTACATCTCTGTTTACTTGCATGTCCAAGATTGTAGAAGCTAGCAAAATCTTTTATTAGGGACGTTCATTTGAAACCCGTTCCAAAGGCTTTATTACAAAAGCATGAAAGAAGCATTAACAGGTGTGGTAGAATTAAACAAAGCATTCATTTTGAATTAATTATGCACTATTGGTTGGTCAGAAGAAGTCACCGTAGGCATTCAGGCAAGCATCCCATTGCTTAGGTAGGCGGTGAATACCGTCCGCAAAAAAGGATTGTGGTTGCTCACTGAACCAAGTTCATTACGTCTGCATCTGTGTGAAATGGTTGCCCCTTGAGAGCTTTTTAGAGGTCTAAACAAATGATAATCACATGGTGACAAATCAGGACTATAGGCTGGATGTTATCCCACTTCTTCCTTGCTAATGCTTCCTGCACAATCTTTGCGACATGCGACGAGCATTACCGTGCAACAAAATCACACCGCGAGAAAGCATGCCGTGGCATTTAATCTTGATGGCTTTTTGCAGCTTGTCTAGTGTTTGCAAGTAGTGGGTAGAGTTGATGTTAACACCAGGTTCTTTAAAGTCGGCTAACAATAGCCCTTCGTGGTCAAAAATGCGCTCAGCATAACTTACCAGCGGAAACCTGTAACTTGAATTTTTTGGCCTCTGGTGATCCAGCATACTTCCATTGCATGCTCTCTCTTTTGCTGCTCGGCTCAAAGTGGTGACACCATGATTCATCGCCTGCCACTATACGGAAGAGAAATGCATCACCCTCCACTCTGTAACGCAGCAAGTGGTTCAAACACCATCCCATGCGTTTCTCTTTTTGGTGGTCAATCGGTCAACATCCGTGGTACCGTCTGTGAACACACCTTCCGATGTTGCAGTTTCTTACGAACGACCTTTTGAATTTTCCCAATTGACGCATCAAATTCTTTCGCTAGCGAACATTGGCTTCGACAACTGTTTATCTATACTGCTGCATCAATTTTGGCGATGGTTTTTTTTCCTGTTGCAAGAATATGCGCTTGACCCGGCCGTCGAAAATCTGTCGTGAACTGACGTCCTTTCCTAAACATTCGTGCCCAATCTGTCACTGTTGTCTTCGACACACATTTGTTACCGTACGCTGCCTGCAATCTTCGATGAATGTCCACTGGTCGACATCCTTCAAATGAAAGGAACTGAATCACCGCTCTTTTAGCTTCTTTGAACGGATTTTGGATCAACCCGGCCATTTTCTCAACGGTCAGAAACAGAACCTATGCATTATGGGACGATAAGCACGTGCTCATTTATTCATTGGTCGGTCCTTATCACATGACTATGACATGATCATGTTCAACGTACGCAATTACGCGCGGTGCGGCACGAACGGATTTCAAATGAACGCCCCTTATAGTACATCTCTGATTATTTGCATGTCCAAGATTGGAGAAGCTAGTAATTTTTTTTAGTATATCTCTGTTATTGAACTCCAAGATTGTAGAAACTAGTAATTTATTTTAGTATATCTCTGTTTACTTGAATGTCCAAGATTAGAGAAGCTAGCAACTTGTTTTAGTATATCTCTGTTTACTTGCATGTCCAATATTGAAGAAGCTAGAAACGTGCTTTAGTATATCTCTGTTTTCTTGAATGTCCAAGACTGAATACGCTAGCAACTTGTTTCAGTATATGTTTGAATAACCGTATTGTCAACACACCAACACCAACTATAAATCTGGGTTCAGAGACTGTGGAAAGAACGCAGGTGATGAATTATCTGGGGATACGATTTGATCTAAGCCTAGTTTATACTGAGCACGTAGACCAGGTGATAATAAAGGCCAAGCGGGGTTTGGCTGCGATGCGGGTGATGGCGGCGGAAAATTTTGAGCAGCGTCATCTATGTCTTCTTTACGAGGGCCTGGTCCTTTCTGTTTTGGAGTATGCGATGGCGATGCTGACTCTCAGCCATAAGCAGATAGAAAGGATGGAAAGGATACAGAACGAAGCTATGCGCATTATTCTTGGAAATACAAGAGATACAGCATGCAGGGCGATGTGCTACCTTCTTGATTTTCCAACCATGAGGGACAGAATACAAATTTGCCAAGCACGTGCCTATCTCAGAGTCAACGTAAACACACAACATCCACTTCATAGCGAGATTAAGAAGGTAAAGGGCAGCAGGCTAAACAGACGGAAGTGGTGGATGGGTCAAGCCGAAGACAATCTTCAGTAGATGTGGTTACTTGAGGACTTAGAACCTGGCGAGGAGTGGGTACAAGTGCCAACAGAGTTCTGTACATCCTTTTCAGATTACATCCAACTAGACAGGAAATGCAGACAAGAAAATCCAGCGGCTGTGGAGGCGGAAGTACAGACTTTGATCTATGAGAATTCTTTAGAGGATGATGCTGTCATTTACACGGATGGGTCGGTCGTCCGAGGATTGAGAAGTTCGTGGGCCTTTACGGCTCAGGCCGGAGGGAAAATTGTGAAGGAAGTCTGGCGCTTTTGCTTTGACCACAAGTAGCCTTACTATGGAAGTCATGGCAGTAAGTAAAGCAATAACATTGCTCGGGGCACAGACATTCCATCGGGTATGTGTCCTTAGTGACTCAATAAGTATGCTCAGGAGGATAGAGATGTGGTGGGTCCGAAGAGAGTGGCTGTTGTCTCTGGAGCGGTCTCGACTGGCAAAGATTAGTTTCATCTTCGTGCCAGGGCATGCGGGTGTACAAGGGAATGAGCGGGCTGACAAGCTCGCAGGTGAGCCTACGGTGGAGGGCGGACGAGAGCCATGGACCAAGCAGACATTCTGAATGCTCTAAGAAAAGTTAGTCGTTTACGAGAACCAAGCGATGACTGTGAATCTACAACCATGGTCAGACTGTGAGAACAGAAAGTTAAAAGAGGTGTGGCCAAACAAGACCACAGCGCAGGAAGCCAAAGAAGAGTAATAAACCAATACAGAATTGGTGTCGTGAGCCGCTACACGCTGCGGGATTTGCTGAGGAGGGGATCCGAGCACTTATGGACTGAATGGTTCGATGTGCAATGAGGATGATCTGTCGACTAACTAACTAACTAACTAACTAACTTGCATGTCCAAGATTGGAGAAGCTAGAACTTGTTTTAGTATATCTCTGTTTACTTGAATGTTAAAGATTGGAGAAGCTGGTACAGTGGTTCTCAACCGGTGGGGGGAGGGGGAATTTTTAGGGTTGGGGGGGGGGGGGATTAATATTATTTCAATGATATTGTTTTTCCCTCCATACTTTACAATTCCGTTCTTCTCGCCCTTCTGAAATTCGTTTTATAACATAAGTAGACCCGCTATTCCCGTTTTATTTAGACGTCTAGATTTGTTCTAGTATGCGTTATTAAATTTAGCTTCTATTTTTACGTATACTGTGTAGGGGCGGGGGGGGGGAGTCTATAGGGAAGAAAAACGAAAAGAGGGGTGGGGGTATGGCGTTCTGAACATATGGTGAAGGGGTGCAGCATGGGCCCCAAAAAAGGTTGAGAATCACTGAGCTTGTAACTTGTTTTAGTATATCTCTGTTTACTTGAATGTGCAAGATTGGAGAAGTTAGCAACTTGTGTTAGTATATCTCTGTTATTGCATGTCCGTGATTGTATAAGCTAGTAACTTGTTTTAGTATATCTCTGTTTACTTGCATGTCCAAGATTGGAGAAGTTAGCAACTTGTGTTAGTATCTCTCTGTTATTGCATGTCCGTGATTGTATAAGCTAGTAACTTGTTTTAGTATATCTCTGTTTACTTGCATGTCCAAGATTGGAGAAGCTAGCAACTTGTGTTAGTATATCTCTGTTATTGCATGTCCGTGATTGTATAAGCTAGTAACTTGTTTTAGTATATCTCTGTTTACTTGCATGTCCAAGATTGGAGAAGTTAGCAACTTGTGTTAGTATATCTCTGTTATTGCATGTCCGTGATTGTATAAGCTAGTAACTTGTTTTAGTATATCTCTGTTATTGCATGTCCAAGATTGGAGAAGCTAGCAACTTGTGTTAGTATATCTATGTTTACTTGGATTTCCATTGTCGTCTCTTTGTCAGCCAGTTTTTAGTGTCACTGTCTGGAATGTTGATACCGTATCTATTATCTAAGGTCAACGTGACTGAGACATTTAACAAGCTCAAACTTTCTCTTCCGGCGGCGGTATAGGGGGTTCGTTGCATACGCGGTTAGTTGGACATAAATGTTGACTCCTTGTGTAGAAAGCAATGGCAAACTACTGGCCGTAAACTTGTTTAATAAATCACAAATACTCTTAAACTTTCGGTGCGCTATTGACGAGGTAGGGCGTTCAATCCCTACACCGGCATTAAACTGAACTTCATCGTTGAATTCTCGTCCAAAAAGTGACGGCAAGCTACTAAACATAACCTTGCATAGAATAACAGCCCCGTGCTGATGGCAGGGCCCTGTCCAAGATACGCAATTTTTTTTAATTATCACAAACAGCCACTAGGAGCTTGGTGTGAGTGAGTGCCCTGTCCAAGATACGCAATTTTTTTTAATTATCACAAACAGCCACATGGAGCTTGGTGTGAGTGCCACGTCCTGCAACAGACATGTCATTTTTGTTGTAATCTACATGCTGTACTGCGCCTTTCACTTGCCTCCCAGGTTCTGTATCTCATGTTGACTTCTGCTGGTCATTTAACACCCAAATTGTTCTATTTATTACTATCCTTGTTCTAAACACTGTATACCCTAACTCACTCCATGTTATAAATTTGTGTCATTTTTTTCTATTTATTACGCTAGCGTTTTCTATTTTTCTTTTCATTACTGTTATTGTGTCCAATTGTTTTACTGTTGTATTGTCTTATTTATTGCTGAATTCATCATAATCAAGTGCGCTGCCAGCTGGCTCAGGCGTTCATGACTCTCCACAGATCTCGGTCTTTGATGTTCTGGATCAACTCTGCTGATGATATTCCTCCATGCCACCGTCTCAATACATCCAGCATCATTTCCCTTGGTCTGCCTCTGCCTCTCTTCCCCTTGATCTTTCCAGTTGTCACGATGTTCTTCAATGCCTCTCTTCTCATCACGTGACCGAAGAAAGATGTTTGTCTCTGTCTTATTGTTGTATATAGTGTTCTAGTTTCATTAGCCTCTTTCAGGCAATCGTTGTTAGTTACTCTGGCAGTCCAAGGAATTCGCAACATTTGTCTCAAAAACCACATTTCTGTTGCTTCCAAGTTCTTCCTAATTTGTTCGTTTACATTCCAAGATTCACTGCCATACAGCAATACTGGTTCTACATTGCATTTCAGCAATCTCTTTCTTACATTCAGTGATAGTGACCTATTGCACAAGATACTTTTCATTTTCTGAAATGCGGCTTTTGCCTGCCCTATTCTGCTCGTAATCTCTGCTGTACATCTTTCATCTGATGTTATAAATGCCCCTAGGTATCTAAAATTATCCGCTTGGTAAAGAAATTTCCCTTTTATTTCTATGTCACATTCTGGTGTCCACATTTTCTTTGATATCACAATTGTTACTGTTTACTTGATATTCAAGGAGAATCCTTTCTTTGTACTCTCTGTTATTACAATGTCCAACAATTGTTGTAGGTCTGTTGCATTATCCGCCACCCATACTGTGTCACCTGCATAGCGTATATTGTTTATATTATATCCTCCGATTAGTATTCCTGGCTTCTCTTTGATCTCTCTCATTATTACTTCGCTATAGAGTGAGAAAAGATCCGGTGACAGGACGAACCCCCGTCGCACTCCTAGCTTTATCTGTTCGTAACAACCCTCTTTATTTCCCATTTTAATTGCTCCTACTTGGCTCCAGTAAATATTCTTTATGGTTCTTTGGTATAGCTATAAATACAGATTTCAGCATATCGCTCGGTAAATATCCACTATTGTAAATATAATTCAACATTTGGTTAATATATCTACACGAAATTCTCCTAATATTTCTAATTCTTCTATTGTGATTTCATCTGGCCCGGCTGTTTTTCCTTTCTTCGTATGTTTCATAGCGTCAGTGACTTCTTCTTTTAGAATAGGTGGACCTTCTAAGTTACTTTCTTCTGGAATTCTTCCCTTTCTCCATCATATAATTCTCTTATATACCCATTCGACCTCTTCATTATAGCACCTTTCTCCAATAAAATCTTCCCTGTTTTTGATTTCAAACATTCTGTATTTATTCTTATTTTTCTTCCTGTGAGCTCACTGATTTTTCTGTGCATATTTTTTTTATATTTTTAATGGAATTTAATTCAATTCCTTTGCATTGCTCGTTTAACCAACTTTATTTTACCTTCACAAATTTATCTCTTATTCCTTTATTTATCTTAGCATATTCTTGTTTCATTTTTATTCTGTTTCCTTTTGTCCATCAGCATTAAGATTTCTTCATTCATACATTTTTTTTCTTAGCTTTTTGGCTTCTCTCCGGTAAAATTTCTTTACTAGTTTGATGAATGGAGTCCCTTAACATTTCCCATTGTTCATCTATACTCTGTATTTTAGCTATTGCATTGTACCTATTTTTCACGGTCACTTTATATTGGTCTTGAATTTATTTATCTACTTTCAGAACCTCTTTATTAAGTCTCAAGTTCTTAACCATTATTTCCCTCTCTTTATTCTTACTTGATCACTATTACAGTCAGCACCAGGCATAGTGTTCACATTAATTAGCGCATTTCTAAATCTTTTATTAATAATTATGTAGTCAATTTGGTTGTGTATTTTCTTATCAAGGCTTTTCCATGTGTATAGTCGTCTTTTATGGTGTTTAAACCATGTGCTTCCAATTATCATATCATTAATATTTGCCCATTCTATTAGTTTCTTTCTTCTTTCATTTCTTGTACCTAAACCATAATTCCCCACTATATCCTTTATTTTTCCCTTTCCTACTTTTGCATTAAAATCTCCCAGTATTATTTTTATTTCTTGTGATCCAGTTTGAGCTATCACCATTTCTACTTCATCATAAAAGTGTTGTATTTCTTCATCACTACTGCTTGTTGTTGGTGCAAATACTTGTATAATATTTATATCTATT
>OY992884.1:112503710-112516210 GCA_963921405.1 Cepaea hortensis | reverse complement strand
CCCATGTGTATTGTTGCGCACGTAAAAATCCCTTGGCAGTTGGAAATCGAAAAAAGAGTAGCCTAACGGCGCTGCCCGGGCAAAATTTCGAGTTAAAAATCTTCCCAAAGTGATTCAGGATCCTCGCCGGTGCAAAGGAGTTCGTGCACTGAGCTGAGTTTCTCCAGACTCAGGTGTGGGTTAGGAGGAGAACGGAGCACTTATGGGTTACACCCGTGTGCCGTGATGTTGATCCATCGACTAAACTAAACTATTCTTGGCATTTTCCTCAGAAACCACATTCCCACTGCCATTAGATGTTTTTCAGCTTGTCTGCTCATCGTCCACATTTTACATCCATACAACAGTACAGGTTCAATGAATTAATACTTACTGTGTATTCAGACTGATGTACATTGTTCCTATTTTATGCTGTAGATGGTAATTGTTGTATGTTGTATATTATACTTATGGTATGTTGTATATTATACTTCCGGTATGTTGTACCCATCGTTTGTTGTGTATTGAACCTATTGCATACTGTGTATTGTACCTACTGTATATTATACCTATTTTATACTTATATTTATGATCTGTTTAAGTCCCTGTAAATCACTGGTATCATGAAGGCTAATAGACTGCAATGGCTGGGGCATATAGAAAGAATGGAAGATAATAGGGAAACAAAACAGAGCTACAAGCACTTGGAATCAACGACTGGCAAGAGAAGGTCAACCAGAGAGACGAATGGAGACGGCTTGTATCTGCAGCAAAGAACCTCAATGGCTCGGAATGCTGAAGAAATGAAGAAGAAGAAGAAGAAGAAGAAGAAGAAGAAGAAGAAGAAGAAGAAGAAGAAGAAGAAGAAGAAGAAGAAGAAGAAGAAGAAGAAGAAGAAGAAGAAGATTGCCGGTCTCGCTGGTCTAGGGTTTAAACGACTTTCACCGTAATCCCGTATGCTCTCGTGAGTACCGTGATGTGCGTGAGAACCGGTAGCGGTTCTCCCCGCGTAGGTAACTTACAGAGTATGTGAACCTGTCGCTCAGAAAGCAATGGCAAACAACTGAGCGTAATCTTGCCAAGAAATCAACAATCAGCTGAAAAATGCTGATGTTGACAGCGATGTCCTGTAAAGGATATGCGGAAAAAAAAATACTTATATTATGTGTTATACTTATTGTACATTATACCTATTTGAAATTGTATATTATGAATTGTACATATTCAAAATTATACATATTTAATTGTGTATAGAATATATTGTACCTATTGCATATTGTGCATATATATTGTACCTATTGGGTATTGTCTATTATATATTATACCTGTTCTATTTTATATGTTTTTTTTTTGTGTTTTTTTTTTAGCATATCCTTTACAGGACTTAGCTGTCAACACCAGCATCTTTCAGCTGTATGTTGATCTCTTGGCAAGGTTACGCTCAGCAGTTTGCCATTGCTTTCTGAGCGGCCGGCTCAGTATCCCGCAAGTCACGAGCGGGGGTCGAACCGCCTCAGCTCTCGCTCCGCTACGAGACTCTGCGTGATAAACGGGATTACAGAGAGAAAGTGTTGTAACCCCACAGCCAGAGAGACCGGCTTTATATATTATACCTATTGTATATTTGAATATTTACATTAAACAATCTATATAATATAGTTTACCCTTTCTGTATGATATGTTATACCTGCTGTATATTATATATAGTATACTATACAGTACAAAACTGTCATTTACTGCATACCTTGAGCCTGAGGAATTAAGGCCGTCTGGCTAGTGCAGTCGCCGTGAACTGTGCAGGTTTCTTTTTGCCCCGGACAGAAAAGACCACACCTTACCGAGGTTTTGAACCCGGGTCTCCCGAAGGAGAACCCGGTATTCTAGCCACTCGGCCAACCGATCCACTATATATTATACACATAGTATATTGTATATTATAAAATGTACCTATTGTATATTGTATACTATATATTAAACATATAATATATTGTATATTGTATAGTAGCCGGTTTCTCTGGCCGAGGGGTTACAACACTTTCTCCGTAATCCCGTTTATCACGCAGAGTCTCGTAGCGGGCGAGAACTGGGAGCGGTTCGACCCCCGCTGGTGACTTGCGGGATAACTGAGCCGGCCGCTCAGAAAGCAATGGCAAACTACTGAGCGTAATCTTGCCAAGACATCAACAGACAGCTGAAAGATGCTGATGTTGACAGCGATGTCCTGTAAAGGATATGCAAAACATTATTATATTGTATAGTGCATCTATTGCATATTGTATATTATATATTGTGCCTATTGTATACAAATGCATTCATACTTCAAGAGCTGAATATTAATGAGGGCTGGCTATTAAAGACGATAAAACAAAGGGAATTGAAATATTTTGGTCACTTGAAACGTCACGAAAGTTTGGAGAGAACAATAATTGAGGGGTATATGCCTGGGAAGAGAGGAAGAGGAAGGCCAAAGAGAAGATGGGTGCAGGATGGCGGATGATCTCCAGATGGGTGTATCGGACGCGGGACATCTTGCTTCTGCTCAAGAAGGTTTTCGGAAGGTTGTTATGGGAGCGAAGTTCTGCAAATGACATGCTACTGAATGAATGACCTATTGTATATTCTTCTTCTTCTTCTTCTTCAGCTTTCCGAGCCATTGAGGTTCTTTGTTGCAAATACAATCCGTCTCCATTCGTCTCTCTGGTGGACCTTCTCTTGCCAGTCGTTGATTCCAAGTGCTTGTAAGTCTGTACATGTATTATCTCTCCACCGCCTTCTTGGTCTACCTCGGGGTCTACGGTCATTTATTTCCTGAGTGTAAGCGAGTTTTGTTTCCCTATTATCTTCCATTCTTTCTATATGCCCCAGCCATTGTAGTCTATTAGCCTTCATGATACCAGTGATTAGCGGGGACTTAACAGATCATAAATGTCTTTGTTACTTCTTCTTTTCCACTCTCCACTTTGTGTATATTATACATTGTATCTATTGTATATTACATATTGTATATTATATATTTTACCTATTGTATATTCTATATTGTGTATTATATATTGTATATTATACATTGTATACTATATATTGTACCTATTGTATATTATATATTGTATATCATATATTGTATATTATATATTGTATATTATATATTGTATATTACATATTGTATATTATATATTTTACCTATTGTATATTCTATATTGTATATTAATTATTGTATATTATATATTGTATATTATACATTGTATACTATATATTGTACCTATTGTATATTATATATTGTATATTATATATTGTATATTATATATTGTATATTATATATTGTATATTATATATTGTATATTCTATATTGAATATTCTATATTGTATTTTCTATATTGTATATTATATATTTTACCTATTGTATATTCTATATTGTATATAATAAATTGTGCCATTGTATATTATATATTGAACCTATTGTATATTATATATTGTATATTATATATTGTATATTATATATTGTATACTATATATTGTATATTATATATTGTATATTATATATTGTATATTATATATTGTACCTATTGTATATTCTATATATATATATATATATATATATATATATATATATATATATATATATATATATATATATATATATATATATATCTTATTGTATATATGTACTTATTGTATATATGTACTTATTGTATATTATATATTGTATATTATACATTGTATATTATATATTGTACCTATTGTATATTATATATTGTACTTATTGTACATTATATATTATGTATTATATATTGTACCTATTGTATATTCTATATTGTATAGTATACATTGTACCTATTGTATATTATCCATCCATCATGTGCCATGCCGGTAAGCGTGGGCGGTCATGTTCTGCCATCTCACTCGATCAACAGAGTCGTGGATCAGTTCCGTGTTTCTGTCTCGACCATGCCACAAGGCCAAGCCATCCAGATACTTGTTTCTAGGTCTTCCCCTTGGTCTGTTCCCCTCGATCTTACCAGTTGTCACCAAGTTCTCCAAATCATTTCTTCTCATAACATGCCCAAAAAATTGTGACTGTCTACGTCTAATGTCTCTGATCAGTTTACGATCTTCATTTGTTTCTTGAAGGACTTGTTCATTGGTCTTTCTGGCTGTCCATGGTATTCTTTGCATTTTCCTCAGAAACCACATTTCTACAGCCATCAGATGTTTTTCAGCCTGGCTGCTCATTGTCCAAGCTTCACATCCATATAAAAGTACAGGTTCTATGTAGCATCTCAACACTCTTTTTCTCGTTTCAATTGACATCTTTTTATTGGTCAGTATGTTTTTCATCTTGCTAAAGGCTACTTTTGCCATGGCGATTCTTGTTCTAATCTCTTCAAGGCATCTCCCATCAGATGTTATTACTGTTCCGAGATAATTGTACCTGCTCACTTGTTGAAGAATATTCCCATTTACTTGTATATTACATTGTGGTATTTCGTCCTTCCTAGTGACGACCATAATCTGTGTCTTTTTACAATTTAATTCTAACCCTAGTATAATATTGTATATTATATATTTTATATTATATATTGTACTCTATTGTATATTATATATTGTATATTATATAATGTACCTATTGTATACTCTATATTGTATATTATATATTGTACCTATTATATATTATATATTGTATATTATATATTGTACCTATTGTATATTCTATATTATATATTATACATTGTACCTATTGTATATTCTATATTGTATATTATATATTGTACCTATTGTATATTATATATTGTACCTATTGTATATTATATATTGTACCTATTGTATATTATATATTGTACCTATTGTATATTATATATTGTATATTATATATTGTATCTATTGTATATTCTATATTGTATATTATATATTGTACCTATTGTATATTATATATTGTATATTATATATTGTACCTATTGTATATTATATATTGTATATTATATATTGTATATTATATATTGGCCGGTCTCTCTGGCTGTGGGGTTACAACACTTTCTCTCTGTAATCCCGTTTATCACGCAGAGTCTCGCAGCGGAGCGAGAACTGAGGTGGTTCGACCCCCGCTCGTGACTTGCGGATACTGAGCCGGCCGCTCAGAAAGCAATGGCAAACTACTGAGCGTAATCTTGCCAAGAGATCAACAGACAGCTGAAAGATGCTGCTGTTGACAGCTAAGTCCTGTAAAAGGATACGCAAAACATTTTTTATTATATATTGTACCTATTGTATATTATATATTCTATATTATATATTATACCTATTGTATATTCTATATTGTATATTATATATTGTATCTATTGTATATTATATATTATAGCTATTGTATATTCTATATTGTATATTAAATATTGTACCTATTGTATATTATATATTGTATATTATATATTGTACCTATTGTATATTCTATATTGTATATTATATATTGTACCTATTGTATATTCTATATTGTATATTATATATTGTACCTATTGTATATTATATATTGTACCTAATGTATATTATATATTGTACCTATTGTATATTCTATAGTGTATATTATATATTGAACCTATTGTATATTGTATATTGTACTTATTGTATATTCTATATTGTATATTATATATTGTACCTATTGTATATTATACATTGTACCTATTGTATATTATATATTGTACCTATTGTATATTATATATTGTACCTATTGTTTATTATATATTGTATATTATACATTGTACCTATTGTATATTATATATTGTATCAATATTATATTATATATTGTACGTATTAAACATTATATATTGTATATTATATATTGTATATTATATATTGTAAATTATAAAATGTATCTATTGTATTTTTATACTATATATTATACATATAATATATTGTATATTGTATAGTGCACCTATTGCATATTGTATATTATATATTGTACCTATTGTATATTATATATTGTATATTATATATTGTAGCTATTTTATATTATATATTGTAGGTATTGTATATTATATATTGTATATTATATATTGTAGCTATTGTATATTATATATTGTACATATTGTATATAATATATTGTACCTATTGTATATTATATATTGTATCTATTGTATATTAAATATTGTATATTATATATTGTATATTATATATTGTACCTATTGTATATTCTATAGTGTATATTATATATTGAACCTATTATATATTGTATATTGTACTTATTGTATATTCTATATTGTATATTATATATTGTACCTATTGTATATTATACATTGTACCTATTGTATATTATATATTGTACCTATTGTATATTATATATTGTACCTATTGTTTATTATATATTGTATATTATACATTGTACCTATTGTATATTATATATTGTATCAATATTATATTATGTATTGTACGTATTAAACATTATATATTGTATATTATATATTGTATATTATATATTGTAAATTATAAAATGTATCTATTGTATATTTTATACTATATATTATACATATAATATATTGTATATTGTATAGTGCACCTATTGCATATTGTATATTATATATTGTACCTATTGTATATTATATATTGTATATTATATATTGTAGCTATTTTATATTATATATTGTAGGTATTGTATATTATATATTGTATATTATATATTTTACCTATTGTATATTCTATATTGTATATAATAAATTGTTCCTATTGTATATTATATATTGTATATTACATATTGTATATTATATATTGTATATTATATATTATATTTTGTACCTATGTCATATCTTATATTGTATATTATATATCGTACCTATTGTATATTAAATATTGTACCTATTGTATATTATATATTGATGTCAGTCAGTCACTGTATAGTATACCTATTGCATATTATCCCATGTGTATATTGTATATTATATCTATTGTATACTGTATATTATACCTATTGTATATTATTTATTACAACAGAGATTAAGAGCAGAATAGGGCAAGCAAAAGCGGCATTTCTGAAAATGAAGAGTATCTTATGCAATAAGTCACTATCACTGAATGTAAGAAAGAGAGTGATGAAATGCTATGTAGAACCTGTTTTGCTGTATGGCAGTGAATCGTGGAATGTAAATGAACAAATTATGACGAAATTAGAAGCATTAGAGATGTGGTTCCTGAGACGAATGTTGCGAATTTCTTGGACTGCCAGAGTAACTAACAACGAATGTCTGAAAGAGGCTAATGAAACTGGAACATAATATACAACAAAAAGAATGAGGCAAACAGCTTTCTTGGTCACGTGATGAGAAGAGAGGCGTTGGAGAACATCGTGACAACTGGAAAGATCGAGGGGAAGAGAGGCAGAGGCAGACCAAGAGAAATGATGCTGGATGGATTGAGACAGTGGCATGGAGGAATCTCATCAGCAGAGTTGACTCAGAACACCAAAGACCGAGATTTGTGGAGAGCCATGAACACCTACGCCAGCTGGCAGGGCAATTGATGATGATGATGATGATGATGATGATGATGATGATGATGATGATGATTATATATTGTACTGGCATCTCACCGTGTGCAACATATATTGAAAGAGAGAAGATCAAATGGTTCGGCCATGTCGTTAGAATGCAGCACCATCAACTACCAGCACTGGCTCTACAACAAAGAAGATCTGATACGAGAGCAAGAGAACGCCCAAGAATAAAATGGATTGACGATGTCAAAGACATTGTAAATCGCACGGAATGACATTATCTGGTGCCACCCATCGGGCGCTGGAACGCCAATTATTCCTCCCTTCGACGCTAGACGGCAAAAGTGGAAGACTACGATGCTATTGTATATTATGCCTACTGTATATTGTATATTATAAATGTTGTATATTACTTATTTTATCTATTATATATTGCTATATTTTCACACAAATGTTTAGTCTAATCCCAACTATAGACTGCATAGATCTGCATGCCCTGTTCGCATTTGACTGCCAACCCACAGAACTGCGTGACTTACTTACTGACTCGCCCTCGTAGCTTTTTCTACCCAACTATGCACCGCTTTACTGGAAGGAAGTGTTTATTCGCAAACGGTTCTGGTCATGTGACGTCTATATCTTCTATATTAGAGAGCAGTACAAACTGGCATATCATTGGGGGCCAGTATAATGTATTAAGTTAGGGTTAGGATTAGGGTTAGTGAATACATGGTAGTAATACATGTTCCAGGGCCCCATCTGCGAATAAACTCTCCCTTACTGGAAATCGCTAGGGGCTAAGTCCACTGAAAACTCACCTTGGCGGGAGACATTTCGCGAATGATGCGAAGTTGAATGTGAAATGAAAACGTGGTTTAGAAAACAGAGCATGCAGTCCTATGCAGGCGGTTTGGGAGAACTGATAAAACGATGGGATAAGTTCATCAATGCTGGTGGAAGTTATTTTGAAAAATAAAAGGACAATGTATGTATACAAATAAACTGGTTTCAAGTTGTTATCATATTTAGTTATTTTTCTACAGCCATTTGTGACTTACTTATTAATTTACCCTCATACATTTCACTTAAGTTTCACACAAATGTTTAGGCTAATCCCAACTACAAACTATATCCCACTGAAGTTCACATAAAAGTTTACCACAACTATAAACAATACACTAATGAAGTGCACACAGAAGTGTACCCCAACTATAAACTATATACCACTGAATCGCACACAAAAGTGTACCCCAACTATAAACTATACACCGATGAAGTTCACATAAATGTTTACCCCAACTATAAACTATACACCACTGAATCGCACACAAAGGTTTACCCCAACTATAAACTATATACCAATGAAGTGCACATAAAAGTTTACCCCAACTGTAAACTATACACCACTGACGTTCGCACAAAAGTTTACCCCAAATATACACGACACGCCTGGGATCGAGTAAGAGAGTCAGTTACTCACTTCTGACTATAATCAACATCTGGACTAGGCAACAGAAATCAGACGTGGACTGACCATAGCACTACAGAAGTCCAACAGTATTAGAAACCTATGGTGCAACACCTGCAAATTAATGTACCATTGTTTAGAGCATACGGTTTTGTTGTTCAACAAACGGAAGCGAGTCATGGACAATTTCTGAATCACTGTCATCTTCTGCCAATTGCACTTTGCGGTATAGGACGGGGGGAGGGGGGGGGGGGGGGGGGTCCTTGAGCCTGAGGAATTAAGGCCGCCTGGCTATTGCAGTCACCGCGAACTGTCCAGGTTAGTGTTTTCCCAAATCGGGCCGTTTGATCTTCCAATGTTAGAGAAATGTTGTTGCAATAACGTGGGCGAAGCTGGAGACAAATACCGACATTCTGCAAGATCTGAACAGATAAGCAATCTAGCTCATGGACAGCGTTATGTCTCTGAGACTGAAATACTGTGATCATATTTATATCGTCACACTGGCTTGAAGAGAATGGTAATGGAAGGCACAGTCTCTAGAAGTGGTGGGGATCGATTAACCCGACGGGGGACTTCGGGCATTGCAGTCATCTTAGACATGTTAGTAGTGTGACTCTCCGCTGGCAGTTGAACGAGGGGACGGAGCGCGTATAGGAATGTCCTGAGTGCAGTGATGTCAGTTCTTATCTAAACTCAACTCAACAACTCTACAAGTTAGAAAAATAATTCTTGCATGTTGCATAGGATCAATTTTAACATACGGCTGAGAATCCTGGACAATTAGTACACAGGCGAAAAAATCCATGGAAGCCTTGAAGATGTGATTTTATAAAAGAATGCTGAAATTAATTGGACAGCCAAAATGAGCAATCTGGACGTTTTAAGGGAAACAGTCTCAAAGACAACTTATCACAAACATCAGAAAGAGGCGGTCATCGTTCTTTGGCCACGTTATGAGAAGACACAAACTGGAACATGATGTGACAATCGGACAGATTTGCGGAAAGAGAGATAAAGGAAGACAGCGTGGGAAGATTCTTGACAGCCATGTGTCATGGCACGGAAGGGAGTCAACACACGGATTGATCCATGACGCCGGCGATAGTAATTTGTGGAGAGGCATGATCGCCCACGCCAGCCGGCAAGGCACCGGATGATGATGGTGATGATTATATTTCATTTTACAGGACGTTGCAATCAACCACCGCGCTTGTTTACTGTTTATGATTCACTAGACAATGATTACGTTAAGTAGTTTGTCATTCCTTTCTGAACCGCGGATTCTCGTGTTATCGAAATCAACGCAAGGCTACCTGTTCCCAAATCGCATTCGGCTTTTGAAAGGGAACTGGTAACAGATGGAGAGTCTTCTTCAACCTTACCCTCCAGCATGGTTTTTATAAGAGCGTTGTATCTTTTAACGTGACGAAAATATTCCACTTGCCTGTTAATTTTTTCCCCCATCAACTCTCATTTTATTCCCAGTTTTTCAATAACCTCTATTTGAGTATGTATGTTTCCATGAAAAACGACATATTCTTCGGTTTATCCACATCGCCAAGGCCCTCGAGTTGTGAATATAAAGAAATATATGTCGTATTTCATGGAAACATACTACTAATTCATTTAAGACAAATATTATTAATGCATGTATAACAATCATACATACCTGGTTGCGTAGCTAGGGTCGAATCTGCCAGACTAGAAATGGCACGATGTCTTTCCCACTCCCATCCAGTCTGTTGATAACTTAACGAAGTGTGAAAATCAAACCACGTATCTCAAACAAACGGAACAAATATATAACTGTGATAAACTTCCACGACCATGAAACGCTTCTCCCGTTCACTCTTCTCCTACAACTCCGTGGAGACTATATCCTCACGAACCCGGGTAATAATATTCTGGGTTTGTTTTCGTTATTCTAACCCCCACCGGCGACAATAATTAACATCAACTATGAGTCTGTCCCGGATTCGGTATGCAGTCGGTTTTATCGGCAACTGAATTCTCTGGCACTTGGCTCGCTACCATAACTTGTAACAGTTCCAGAGAAGGCGCGCGGCGAATTGTTATGGTAAGCAGCGACGGATGGGTCTCAGAGTAGCAGGGAAGCACGGTTCTCTAGACAACCAATATGAGGAATGGTTCTTGAACTGAGTAGGTGGGGTTTGGATCCTGTGAATGACAGAAATCTACCCACACATTGTTTTCCGTGATAGTATGGTTGACTATTAATAGACTGAACCGCCTCTAGATTCTGTTTCTTGTCACGTTCAAAGTTTGCGATTTTCTAACAATGTCTGATATATTTAAAGTCGACGTTTATATTGATAAAGCACAGTTCATAAATAAACACATATGTAATGTTTGGCGCTTACAGAAGTAGAAGGAGGAAGTAGAGACTAGAGGACGCACTAGACAACATACATATGTAAGGCTATAGTTACCGACCCGGATTCGAACCTGTCACCTCCACCTAATGACAGCGCCTCGCTGCAGGAACAAGTGTACTTCCACGCACGACCAACTCGACATTAGCCAGGTCTATCATACACATGAACCTACAACTATGGAATATGGAATATGGACAGAATTCGTATTTATCTATTGAGATATGTATGTCTCAGAATGTGATATATTGATCAGTAATACGTTGCCGAGGTGTCGCAGTGGCCTGCGAGGTTTCCTGTCGGCGCGGTGGTAGCGTGTTTAAATCCCCTTGGAGACGATGATAGTGTTTAATTGATCAGATCTCCTTCGTCCACCGAACCTAAACTGGGTACCATAAATGTTATGCGAAGTGAAAGCAGCAGGTGGAATATTCCTCACTGCTTGCTTGTGTTCGTTGGCTTGAGCTCCAGCGCGAAGTCCTGTATGTCGGATGAAGACATCCTGTTGTCCAACATCAGTGTGATGTCATACAGGACCTGAGATTTGCGTGAGTATCCGTTGTCCCATGTCTGGCTTATTGGTGTGCAGACTGGTGGTTCCACGCCGTACAGGCAGACACTCTCCGACTTCGGAGGAATCGGCGATCCTACTGACCTTAGCCAGGACCCCGAAGGGATCTGTTGCCCAGGACGCTCGACGAGGACGCGTCAATAGGTCTTGGCCAGTATATAACCCGGCCCTGGTGCCTTGAAAACACCTCTGCGTCCCGAATATTCCTCACGTCACTGATCGAATAGCCGATGCTGCGCAGCTGTTTGGCGTTCGACTGCCGTGCCAGGGCGATTTCAATTTTTTTTTTTTTTTTTAATTGATGGGTCAGAATTCTACCCAGCCTTAAAAGGATACATGGAAATGTCGTGGAAATAAAGCATGATACCGTTGGGTTGCCCGGATGTCCACACACTCACATGAAGAAATATTTTATCTCTGTCTTTGGCAGTTATTTCTGACAGATGGAACCTGTGATTGTCTCGCTGTGGTCCCCGGATGTCCATCCATCCAGCGTGTGCCATGCCGATAAGCGTGGGCGGTCATGTTTTTGCCATCTCACTCGATCACCAGAGTCGTGGATCAGTTCCGTGTTTATGTATCGACCATGCCAACCCCGGATGTCATATCGCCATATCT
>OY992884.1:112451210-112498710 GCA_963921405.1 Cepaea hortensis | reverse complement strand
TGGTGGTGGTGATGGTAATGGTGGTGGTGGTGGTGGTGGTGGTGGTGGTGGTGGTGGTGATGGTAATGGTGGTAGTGGTGATGGTGGTGGTGATGGTAATGGTGGTGGTGGTGGTGGTGGTGGTGGTGGTGGTGGTGGTAATGGTGGTGGTGGTGGTGGTGGTAATGGTGGTGGTGGTGTTAATGGTGGTGGTGGTGGTGGTGGTAATGGTGGTGGTGGTGGTGGTGATGGTAATGGTGGTGGTGGTGGCGATGAAGGTAGTTGTGGCGATGATGATGATGGAGGTGGTGGTGATGGTGATGGTAATGGTGGTGGTGGTAATGGTGGTAATGGTGGTGGTGATGGTAATGGTGGTGGTGATGGTAATGGTGGTAATGGTGGTGGTGATGGTAATGGTGGTGGTGGTAATGGTGGTAATGGTGGTGGTGGTGGTGATGGTAATGGTGGTGGTGGTGGTGATGGTAATGGTGGTGGTGGTGGTGGTGGTAATGGTGGTGGTGGTGGTGGTAATGGTGGTGGTGGTAATGGTGGTGGTGGTGGTGGTGGTAGTGATGGTAATGGTGGTGGTGGTGGCGATGAAGGTAGTTGTGGCGATGATGATGATGGAGGTGGTGGTAGTGGTGATGATGATGATGATAATGATGCAATGTTCTAGAAATAATTATGTGTTCTTGTCCACCCATAAAAGGGTAATCATCTTGTCCTGATATTGGTGGCTGTCTGACTGGTTTGATAATTCTTTTCTTCTGATGGTATGTGACAGTCCCATCAGGTTATTCTTCTGTTGCTCTTTCCTCGTCTAGTTGATCAGCTCTCTCGTTTCCGGGCACTCCACGGTGAGATGGTATCCCTTGTATGGTGACCTTACGCTGGCATTATTTTGCGCCTCAGAACAGGACACAATAGATTACGCAACTACATGTATACAAAATTCAAAGTTGGCGAATCAGCCATGTGCACACGTGGATTAAGCAGATCACATATTCCAAGACTGTCCAAAATAGGACTGATCTAGGCAAACCTTCTGGCCTAGAGAAACAACAGTGGAAGGTAAACTATATGGAACACTGAGTGAACTAGACAAGACAGTGGCGTTTATATAAGAGACAAGGGATCAGCGTGGCTGAATGGATAAGAACGCGTGTTCTTAAACATCCGGTGTGCTGATGCCGAGGTAAGGGGTTCAACCATTACACCGGACAGTTGAACTAAAATGTTGACTTCTTGTCCTTGACTTGGGGACGTAAATTACAAGTATCTCTCAAGTCGGAGTGGGTTCGCCTGATGGCGAGGGACACTGGTAATAGGGAGAAGCTAATCCAACGCAAAGTTCAGTCCAGCACTACTAGACGTTGTGTGTATAGACTACGCTTGAGTTCAAAGCGAGCGAGCGCCAAAAATAAAACATGACAAGAGACAGGTTTGCAGACACAGATAATACATCTCAAACTAACGAAAGTAGAAGATGAGGGTAAAATACAAGCTCAGTTAGACCAGCACACTTAGCGAACGGCGAGAGCTAGCACTCCAGCCCTCGTCAGCCCGAACAATCTACATCAAGTTAACGAAAGAAGAAGATAACGTGCCTGTAGAAATCCCATTCTTGAGCTGACAAATAATATGATCAGGAGTGAGTAAATCCACAACTTTCTTCTAAAGAGGGGATCGCAAACAGTGAAAACTTGAAACAGGTTTCTGAAAGGTAAACACACAAGTTGAGTTGAGTAGAGTTGAGTTAAGAACCGACATCACTGCACTCGGGACATTCCCATACGTGCTCCGTCCCCTCGTTCAACAGCCAGCGAAGAGTCATACTACTAATCGTTTCCACCGCTATCTGATTAAAAGTTCTCCTGGTCTTCTCTCTCAGTTTTGAAATTCTTCCAGAACCCCTGCCGATAACCCGCAATCTCATTATTTCCACATATGGGTTCTCAATCTGTTCCTCCGCCTTTTCCACCTGATCCCACAAGAGCATGACCACCTCCCCCTTGTCCATAGGCAAACTACCACCAAGAGGTGCTAGCCTATCAGCCTGTTCATTCCATCGCACACCCGCATGGCCAGGGCAAAATATCCATACAATTCTCACAATCTGTGACCTCTGAAGCGACGAGAGCCATTCCAAACGAAACATTCTTTTCCCCACCTTACTAAGCATACTCTTTGAATCCGTAATGAACACAACGTGTGTTGCAGTAGTCTCCTCTAACCAACGGAATGCCGCTGTTACTGCCTCCATCTCCATTCTCATACTGGAGGTCATAGTCTCATATGCCAGACTCTCCCTTTTCAAGACTCGTCCATTAGCCTTTGCAATAAAACCCCAACCACTACGTCTGTTTCTCACCACTGACCCATCGATGTAGATGACTATATCACCTTGAACACACATCAAGGTAAATACACAAGCAATAATCCACCCTTTACGTAATTTACACAAGGCATTGTTGAAAATCAAGGCCCTAATATTTAGGCAGACATAAACTCGACAGTGTATTTACCTGCAGCCGATCCCTGAAACAAAAAACAAAAAACGAGAACTTGTATCTCATGATTCCACTAATTAACCTCTATGTCTGTTGGGGTTAAATATCGCGGCCATTATCTCAAGTAGGGACATACATCTTGGCTTCCAGCGCCTAACGAGCGCCGAGATGTACGGCCGGTGATTCAGCACGACGACATCCAGTGTAATTTTCCCCCTGGTAGTTTGGCACGCAAGTTTATCTCTCGATTGAAAGAAGTAAAGAAAGAACAATGGCGGGAACCTTTGACGGAATCTCGTGTCTAGTGAAACGGACAAATAAATGTAGTGTAACTTTTCTGTCTTGGTAAATTGTTCATTAAAATTAATAACGCTTTCTTTATCGCCTCCCTCATTCGTTCTAATGTTTAAAATGCGTCGTTGCACTCAGGACGTTTCCATAAGTGCTCCCTCTGCTTCTTCGGTAGTCTAAGTAAAGTCCGAGTTATGTGAGGTACACCCTGGTGCAATGAAGTGGACCTTTTCTTTTAACCCTGTTTAGCCAGAACATTCCCTGCCCAGAAATATCAGTTGAGGAACCATTGGAGGCCACGAAGACCGCTCATAAACAAGTTAAGTTAGTCGTATATCCTTTCCAGGACGTAGAAGTCAACCCCAGCATTTTTGGGTGTTTTAGATTTCTTGGCAAATTTACGTTCAGTAGTTTGACATTGCTTTCTGAACGGCCGGCATTCATACCATTGTATGAAAATCAATGCAAGGTTGTCTGCTGCTAATTACTCCACAGCTTTGTTTCGAACACAGTATGCAGGATTACGAATTTCATCCGTAAGCCTTTCGCAGCAGAGCCAGTCACAAATAAAGTCACATCTACTGTTGGGCGACCATAAAAATAGAGGAAAGAAGTGGAGATCAGAGGGCAGACTGGACACCCGAATCTCGGTGGGTCATAGCTTTCAATGTCTATGGTCAAAACAATGTTTTACCTTAGCACCTTCAACAAAATACTCCACGATTCCTTGCCTGAATACTTCGCATACTGTATCAGTAATTTTTTACAGCGAGCTACGTTGTGGTAAACGCTCCCAGGGCAGCCTGAGGAAACTCTTTAAAGACACTCTGAAGATCTCACTGAAAGCTTTTGGAATTCATCCTGACACGTGGGAAACTGCTGCCAAAAGACCGAAATTCGAGTCGTTCATCATTACATAAGGGTGCAGTCACTTGTGAAGCAACCAGGATTGCAAGAGCTGTGAAGAAAAGGCTGGACAGAAAAACCACTGCAGGAGATCCTCCTCCAGAAACGTCAAGCATTCTTTGCCCACATTGTTAAAGAAAATTTCTAGCCAAAATAGGCCTTATCAGCCATCTTGGAACTCACGGCTCCATTCTTTCAACACTACTGGATTAAATGAATTGTCATCATTATTCTTGATGGACAAACAACAACACTATATTCATTCATTCATTCATTCCGTAGCATGTCCTTTGCAGAACCTCGCTCCCATAACAACCTTCCGGAAAACCTCTCGATCATAAGCAAGATGTCCCTCGTCTGATACACCCATCTGGAGATCATCCGCCACATCCTGCACCCATCTTCTCTTTGGCCTTCCTCTCCTTCTCTTCCCAGACATATACCCCTCCATTATTATTCTCTCCAAACTTTCGTAATTTTTCAAGTGACCAAAATATTTCAATTTTCTTTGTTTTATCGTTTTTAATAGCCAACCTTCTTAAATATTCAGCTCTTGGAGTATTGATGCACTTGTTCTTTTCTTTACCCAAGATATTCTTAGAACTCGTCTATAACATTTATATTCAAAGGCATTTATGCGCTGTTCAGCTTGTTTAGTAAGTGTCCAGGTCTCACCGGTGTATGTTGCAATGGGAAAGATTCATGCTCTTAAAAATCTAATTTTTGTAGCTCTATCTGTCCCATTCCATAATTTATTCAGTTGTTTTAGTCTTTGAAGAGCAATTGATAGTCATCGTTTAATTTCTTTCGTAATGTCACCGTTGTTGGTAATCAATGACCCAAGATATTCAAAATTTTCCACCACCTCCAATTTTTCCTCATTAACATATATTTCTTTCTCCATAGTGGTTTTATCTGTACGCATTATCTTTGTTTTTGCAATGTTAAGATACAAGTTGTGATTTTCACTATTCAATTGGGTTGAGGCTATTAGGTTTTCTATACCAGTCTGTGTTGTGGATAGTAATACTGTATCATCAGCATACCGAATCTCTGGTATGTCAAGACCACCGATATTTAGGGCATCATATAGCTCTCTATTTATATCATCTCTTACATTTCTCATTATAGTTTCGGCGTACAGGTTAAACAAATAGGGGGACAACACACATCCTTGACGGACTCTTTGTTTAATGTCAAACCAATCTGATGTCTCGCCATCTATTCTAACCGCTGCTTGATGGTCTAGATAGAGCATTTTTATGAGTTGTACTACATGTGGTGGAAAGTCCATATTCCTCATGATTTCCCAAAGTTTCTGATGTTGTACACAGTCAAATGCCTTTGAATAATCCACAAAACATGAGAATAGGTTTACATTAAATTCTCTGCACTTCTCTATTATTAATCGCATGTTGAATATGTGATCTCTTGTTCCTCTTCCTTGTCTAAATCCAGCTTGAACCACGTTAATCTCTTCTTCCATTTTCTTACGAAGTCTTCTCATTATGACTTTTAGTAGAATTTTACTTGCATGACAGATCAGGACAACAGTTCTATAGTTGGTGCATAATTTCAGGTTGCACTTTTTTTTGGTATTGAAATGAAGATAGTTCTCTTCCAATCTACAACACTATATGCGACCAACAATAATCGTTTGCTCAAATATATTGAAGCATTATCTATTAGGCGATTCCAGCCGCTGCTATACAAACAGAAGGACTTCCTGTTACGTGTTAGATTTGCGGGGGGATAACGTTTCTCCACACGCGAACAATACCAGCGACTATGTACTATCAGCCAAATTATTGTTCATTTATTCACTTCGTATTATATATAACCCGGCAGTATGCACCTGACGAGTTACAGCGAAATATACCAGGCAATAAATCGTGCATTACATTATTTATGGTGCATGTGTTTAAATATGTATGTTGTCTGGAGTTTCCTTTAGTCTTTGCATGTTCCTTCTAGTTCTATGAATGCCGAATAGCAGAATGCCAGCCCAATATGCCTCACGCTGAGGTCATTAGAGGTCCTGGCCATTTCGAACCGCCTTGACACAGCAGTGCTTCTGGTTACTAAACATGCGGCGACGGGAGATCGTCTGAAAGAGAGTTATGAACCCTAAACCTTTCGAGCAAGAGGCAGACGTAATTAATTCCACATAAACGTAATCTGAATGAGAAGCTAAATTAATAGCAGTTTCAGAAAACACTGGAAAGAATCGATTTAATCTCAAGTATCAGGAGTTGAGAAACAAATGGGAAATAGTTGATTAAAACTGAAAGAAATAGTTAAATAAACAACTAGCAAATAGTTGATTGAAACTGAAAGAAATAGTTAAATAAACAACTAGCAAATAGTTGATTGAAACTGAAAGAATGAGATAAATATAGAAACAACACGCGAAGGCCCGTGGGCATTGGATTTATAGAGAAACAACAAGTGACGATCTGCAGGCATTGAATTTATAGAGAAACTACATGCGAAGGCCTGCAGGCGTCATTTGTACATTGGACACAGCTACTAAAATTCACTTGCTCTGTCGTTCATTGTTTCCTTGATTGCACCTTTTCAATGATCTGCCATGTGACTCAGTCAATGCCTGCCCATATATTGTTACTGTGTTGTTTTGTTTGCGCTCACTCCCTTTGAACTCTAGCGTAGTCCATACTTCTAGTAGTGCTGGATTGAATGTTTGCGTCTCGAGTAGCTTTCCCTATTACCAGTGTCCCTTGCTCGCAGGCTAACCCACTCGAACTTCTGGGTTACTTGTAATTTACGTCCGCAAGTCAAGGACGAGAAAACATGCTAGTCCAACCAAATGCTGTAGAACTACACGAACACTTGAATTGTTTTGTAGGATCATAAGATCGATGGTACATTCCTACCAACTTTCTGCTATGTGTGCAAACAATGAACGCAGTCTAAATAGCCAGAAAATTCACAATTAGGCAAAGAGATTAAAAACACTCCATGTTCATACAGCACGTCACAATCAACCACAACATAAGCACACCGAATGTTAAAACACCAGCGGTCTTATGCATTCGGTCATAGTGACCTCCATTCTTACTTTGATCAGTCTAACAGATTCTTCGCAATTGTCAGCCATCTTGTTGTAGCTGAAGTTATCTCCGAAGCCAGTTGGTGGTCAGTAAAGAAACTGGAAAAAAAGGTGAAGCTGGGTTCCTTGTCAAACACTTCACCCTTCCTCCGGTCCAATATGGAGGTTAGGCGGTTCAGCTGTTAAGGTCTCTGAAGTGTTTAAGCTTGTGGCTGCGGTTTGCTTACGTAGTTCCTTCGTGTTGGACTGGTAGTGCATGGTTCCGTCGCCCAGCTACCGAGTTAAGTGCGTGGCGCGACAATGTGAGCTGTGAATTTCATGAGAAGTGCTTTTACATCTGTCCGCGGTTGTTTGTGACATATACTGCATGTTAGGAAAAATCGCGGCCGCCGGTTACTGAACAAAATGGGTTTGCCTTATGCAGAAATGTGTGGTTGCTGGTTTTCTAGTGACTGCCGCTTCCATCAACTTTGAACTGTATTTTTCGGGGCGGACTTTTGTGTTGGATTTCTGGCAGCAGCATTGTGCATAGTATACCTGTGCGGGCTGTTGGTTTGTCGAGACTCCTGTCTGTTCCACTTTTCACATGGGGCAATGCGGAGCATTTTGTATGATATTAACTGGCACAGGAATGAAGCATGATGGGGCAACTCTTTAGCGTGAAGTTAGAACAACAACTAACAAACTAACACTTCCCCCATCCACATTTATATGTGTGTCAGTCATTGCCTATCCATGTATTGTTACATTGATCAGTCTAAGAGGTTCCTCACAATCCTCTACCATCTTGTTTTGGCTCAAATGGTAGCCAGTTTATAGAATAGGCAGCTTAGACTTGGTTCCTTGTACGATGGGGATTCAAATGACAGCCTTAAAAGTGTGCTAGAAATGACAATAACCATGCCATTCTCTTGTAACCTGCCAATATTGTTGTTAAGGATGTCAAGAGTGTTCAGCACATAATATCACATGCAGACGAACACGGTGACGTCATAAGGACAGTTTAAAGATGGCCGCCACACTTTTGACATGCACCATCTGTTTTTTTATCAGTGGAGGGATGAAACCTTTAGAAATTCATCGGCGAATGAAGGTCCAGTAGTAAGGTCAGCATGGTCGAATGGGTAAGAACGCGTGTTCTTAAACATTTGTTCTGCTGATGCCGAGGCAAGCGGTTCAAACCCCTACACCAGACAGCTGGACTAACATTTTGACTTGTTGTGGTCTTGATATGGGGACGTAAATTACAAGTACCTCTGAAGTCGGAGTGGGTTCGCCTGATGGCGAGGGACACTGTTAATATGGAAAGCTAATCCACACGCAAAATGCAGTCTATCACTACTATAGATAGTATGTATGGACTACGCTTGAGTTCAAAGCGAGCGAGCAGGAAGGTCCAGTATAATGGCGCCTGCCTGTAAGTCCAGTAAGTGTATGAGTGAAGTAGGAAGTCATTTCTGTGACAGACTTTTCAGCATGAGTGGTTACACACGCGACCAAGAGAATTTGCTTGTACAAGAATCCAAGCACTTTATCAGTGTTGGAGGACTTGCATTGAACGCAGTGGTGACTGCATCGAAAAAATGATACATTTGTTCTTTACTTTTTCAGAACATATTCGCCAAACAAACAAACAAAACATTTAAGGTTTCCATTTGAATCCCCCTCGTAGATGATGTTTCGCCTCGATGAGTGGTCGAACACAAGTCCAGCCGGCCGATAGGCAACCAGCTAATCCGTACTCTACTGCGGGTCTTTATTTCCACACAAACAAGAATTTTATTCCTTACATAAAACCCAATTCTTTTTCAACTCCACCATCATTCTTATTTCACAATGTTACCCTTCCTTAATCTTATTTACTTTTGAAAACCGGCGTCTTGGCTTTATACCAACCCAACACTGGGCTTTGATTGCATAGATAGGCCTCCACAGTCTGGCTTTTGTCTGGTATTTGTCTGGCTTTTGGAGATGAGCTCCTGTACAGAAAAGGCCAGTTTGTTGCGCCATTAAAAGCCAGAATGTATTGTTATGGTCCGTGTTTGCACGTCAATCACGGCAATGAGAGAACTGTGGGATGTTAATGATCCTGGCATATGGAGAAATCCTGCTCCGTGGTTATGTGCCAGCTGAAACACCGCGATATGTAAGTTTGTGAGAGATAATCTGGCCACTGTGTCCGGGAATATTATTTTTCATTCTTTCTTGCTTCTTACCCAAGTCTTAGACAACTTTCGCATCTTTTCATTCTTTTTCTAGTGTTTTCATTGTGTCATCTTTCTTGTCCAAATCAAAGACAACTTTCTCATCTTTTCATTATATCTTCTCTTCTCTTCAAGTCATAGACAGCTTTCTCGTGTCTTCATTCTTTCATCTTTCTTGTCCAAGTAATAGAGAACTTTCTCTTCTTTTCTAGTTGTCAATGTTTTCTAGTTGTGAATTTGAATAATTATGATACAAACAATATATTACACTGTCCTGCCAGCCTTCTAGCATGTAGAAATTGGTGTTCAGGTTCCCTTCAACTGTCGACCTATCGGTTAGTTATCATTGGGGTTCTTCTGGTGTTTTTCTTTCTGCTTGCGAAAATAGATCTGCGATCTTTTCTTCCTGGGTTCTGGGGGTCTCTGGCTTTGTGTGGATTCCATCTTTGCTGCTGTACTCGTGTCTAGTCAGGTCCTCCCACTTGAAGGTCCTGATGTTGATAAGCACACCCACCATCATTATTTTTTTCACATGGTGTTCTTTTTTCAGGGAGTGATTCTTCGGTAGTCGATCCGTTGGTGACTCTGTCTATCTCTCCTGTGGCTTGCTCTGTTGTTTTATCTTCGTGGTCTAAGAGACCACGATATTAGATATTACACATACGAAATGGCGTCAAATGAAAACCTAAAATTGTTTTTAATGAATATATTATGAAAACGTAAAGAACAAATGTATCATGTTTCGATGTAGTCACCACGGCGTTCAATGCAATTCCTCCAGCGCCGATAAAGTGATTGGATTCCTGTAGAAATAAATGTTCTTGGTCGCGTGTGTAACCACTCATCCACCACCTGGTGTACATCTTCATAAAAGTCATGCCATTTTGAAACTTCCTAATCCACGCATACACTTGCAGGACTGACAGGCGTGCATCACCATACTTGGCTTTCATTCGCCGATGAATTTCTGCAGGTTTCACCCCCGATCACTGATTTTTTTTTAAAAAACGGATTTAAAAAAAAAAAAAAAACGCTGCTTCTCTTTAGTGCATGTCAAAAGTGGAGCGGCTATCTTTAAACTGTCATTATGACGTCACCGTGTTCGTCTGCGTCATGATGTCACGTGCTTAACACTCTTGAAATTTTAACAACAATATTGACAGGATACAAGACAATGGCATCGTTATTGTCATTTCTATCACACTTTTAAGGTTTTCATGTGAACCCCCCTAGTAGATATTACAGATGACCGTCACAGAAAATTTGCATATGTACAGAGCAAAAACTAGACCTGGAGCAGATGGACATTGATCTACAGAAAATATAGAGGGATACTGGTTGGTGGACATAATACAAACAACATTGTCGTGATGGCAACTAGTGAGAAGAAACTATAGGAAATGATCATGGATACAATGGTCGTAGAAAGTGACAAAATGGGCCTCAGCTTGAATAATAGAAAGACAGAAGCCATGGTGGTATCAAAGAAACAGAGTGTGCTTAACTGTACAATTAAAGTAAATCACATTATTTTAGGGCAAGTGCAGAAATTCAGATACCTAGGCACATGGATAACATCAGATGGAAGATGCGTTACTGAGATAAAGCAAAAACTGCATTCTATCAAATGAAGAAAGTTGTATGCAAGAAGTCCTTGTCATTAGAAGTTTAAAATAGAGTATTTGCATGTTACATAGAACCAGTTTTAACACACGGCTGCGAATCCTGGACAATTAGTAAACAGGCGAAAAAATTCCCCAAAAGTCTTGGAGATGAGATTTTATAGAAGAATACTGAAAATGCATTAGCGAAAATGAGAAATCTTGACATTTCGTGGGAGGCTAAGTCGCAAAGACAACTTATCACAGAGATCAGAAAGAAGCAGTCATTATTGTGGCCATATTATGATAAGACACAAACTGGAACATGTTGTGACAACTGAAAAGATTTGTGGAAGAGAGATAGAGTGTGACAGTGGGAGAAAATTCTTGACAGTCAAGAATCTGTCAAAAGACGTCTCTCTTGGTCTTTCAAATCGTGCTAGTTGTCACAACATGTTCCCCTTCTTCTCTTCTCATAGCGTGGCCAAACAAAGATGACTGCCGCCTTCTGATGTTTGCGATAAGTTGTCTTTGTGTCTTTGTTCTTTCAAACAATTTAGATTACACATATTGACTGCCCAAGAATGTATAGCATTCCTCTGTAAAACCACATCTTTGAGACCTTGAGGAATGTTTTTGTCTGTTTACTAATTGTCCAAGACTCACAGACATCTGATAAAACTGCTTCTATGTAACATGCAATTTGTTACTTAACAACTAAAAGAACGGATTTATTTCATCTTCTCCTTCTCCACTCCTCTTTCGTGGTGAGTCACACCAAGTTATGCCCCTCAAAGGTGAGCATGTCCAACCTAAGCAGGCATTTGTGCCAAGTTTGCCTTTTCTGGACAGATTCCATTCCAGATATATATATATATATATATATATATATATATATATATATATATATATATATATATATATATATATCTTTATATATGCTATCTTCTTGTGTTAATCGTTATATGTTGTCTTATGGGTTTTAGATTTATTTATTCTTTTCATCCCATCTTTATACCTTAATGTAGTCACCGCAGGATCTTCTCCGTGACTATATATTGTGTTTTATATATGTAGTTATTTGCTGATGAAGGCTAATCGCCGCAACGTCTTGTATCTTCGGTATTCTGTTCTGTAAAGCTGCATTACTTTGTGTTATTTTATATTGTCTATCTACTCGCGGGTAGGTTTTATGTTTCTGAACATTTGACATGTGGTATCACTGTATACAAATGCTCATTGGGGAAAAGGAACTGTTACCCCAGTTATGGATACGAACCTTGCACCTGATGGGCTGTCATCTCTGTAGCGGTTTCCGCGGATAGTCTGTTAGTTTTCTTATGAATATACCATCAACTCTAATAGTCCAATATTTCTGATAGCAATACAGCATCAACTCTAATAACCCAACAGTTCTCCTCGCAATACACCATCAACTCTAAAAGTATGATGTTCATTTTGCAAATTTGCTTGTCCTATTCTTTTCTTCATCTCCATGGTGTGGTTTTATCAATGAGCGGTCGCGATGGGATGTAGTGATGTATCAATGAGCGGCCGCGATGGGATGTATTGTTGTATCCATGAGCGGTCGCGATGGGATGTAGTGATGTATCAATGAGCGGTCGCGATGGGATGTAGTGATGTATCAATGAGCGGTCGCGATGGGATGTAGTGTTGTATCAATGAGCGGTCGCGATGGGATGTATTGTTGTATCAATGAGCGGTCGCGATGGGATGTAGTGGGCAGACAGACATTTCTTGTATTACACCGTTACAAGCATGGCCTGGCGGACCTCCATGGCGAAGCGGTCAAGTTGCATGTCTCGCTCTACGAAGGTTACGCGTTTGGTTGCAGACATCGTCATTCGGTTCAAGAGTAGGCTAAAAGCCTCACTTGCTTCTACTTTATTACTTCTCCAGTTAAGTTTTTAGCCCTTCGCCACTTCGGCCTCTGGGTGAAGGAGATGAACAGTGGTCGGTGGCTGTGATTGTTCGCTGTGTGAGGTGAATGGTTGTTGGATGCATCCCTGGGGAGTATCATACAGACAGCGCGACATGGAGCAGCCAACACCGAGAGAGATAAAACTTCAAGTGTCTGCTGAATCCGGCACCCACATAACTCCGTTCTCGCGTACTTGACCGTTGATTGGTCTCTTTGTGGGTAGTTTAATGACGAAAATATAGGACCCAGGGATCCAGGATCCCATGCATCGTCTGTGTCCAGAGATGTTTATAGCCTGCTATAAAACTGATAGCCTGGGTTTGTGGCTTTGATTAGAGATCAGTGTTCTTGATGTGAAGAATCGGTGGGAGCCGATGAATTCTTCCCTTGACGCATTGTGGTCTAGGATTAAATTTACCAATTCGATGGGTAGATAGGTAGGTAGGTAGGTAAGTAGGTAAGTAGGTAGGTAGCTAGGTGGTTAGGTATATAGGTAGGTAAGTAAGATAGGTTGATGGGAAGACAGGCAGGCAGGCACGCATGTAGGTTGGTAGTCAGGTAGACAGGTAGGTAGATAGGCAGATAGGTAGGTAGGTAGGTAGATAGGTGTGTAGGCAGGTAGGTAGGTAGATAGGCAGGTAGATAGGTAGGTAGATAGGTAGGTAGGTAGTCAGGCAGGTAGGTAGGTAGGCAGGCTCGTATGTAGGCAGGTAAGCAGGCAGGTATTTTGGTTGATAGGTAAGTAAGTAGGTAGGTAGGCAGGCAGGCATGCAGGCAGGCATGCAGGCAGACAGGCAGGTAGGTAGATAGGTAGGTAGATAGGTAGGTAGGTAGGTAGGTGGGTGGGTATGTGGGTGGGTAGGTAGGTAGGGAGGCAAACAAGTAGGTTTGTTGATTGGTCGGTAAGCCAGCTGGCTGGTTGGTTGGTTGTTTGGTTGGTTGGCTGGCTGGCTAGTTTGTTGGTTGATTGACTGGTTGGTTGATTGTTTTGGGTTGTTGGTTTGTTGATTGGTTGGCTTGTTGGTTGGTTGGTTGGTTGTTGATTGGTTGGTTGGTAGATAATTAGGTAGGTATATATGTACATTTTTATGCACGTATGTTGAACAGAACATATCTCCGTACATACACAACCAAAACTGGTCATAATAAAGTACAGAATTCCGTAGATGCGGAGATTTGGGGCCGTGATGAATTGCTCAATTAAATCAAACATGTGGCTGCACGTGCGGGGAAGCCAGCAAAGGCGAGCGTACACAGAAGTCTGCCAAGCCATGCCTAGTGACCCAAAGAGCAGAGGAGTTTGTTGAAGTCCCGACAGAAAAGAAGAGAATTTAAGGTAAACGCTGGCTTGAGACTGATTGGCCGGGACTTTGATGGAGGTACAGATGGTCTGTATTTTGACAGGGCATCGCTCACTCTCTTCTATTCCTTGCTCCTACAGCGACATTCGGTGATGCCTTATCTCCAAGCTTTCCCGCTCCATTTTTCTGGCTGTCTCTTTGCTTTCCTCGCGTCTCTCTTCCTGCTTGCAGTGTTATAACCTTTCCTCGCTGTTTCTGTATCGTCTTTATCATTTCTTTATCTGAAACAATTTCTCAGAGCTGCGGATTGCCGCGGGACGCTGCTGTTTGCCAATTTATTCATCTCATCTTTTCTGTTATTTATTCCATTTACTGTGCGGTTCTCTACACTTGACTTTTAGTTTAGTGACACGAGATGGGACAAAATGTCTCTGTCTGTCTGTCTGTCTGTCTGTCTGTCTGAATGTATGTATGTATTATGTCCGTCCGTCCGTCTGTCCATTCATCCGTCCATTCATCCGTCCGTCCGTCTATCTATCTATCTATCTATCTATCTATCTATCTATCTATCTATCTATCTATCTATCTATCTATCTGTCTGTCTATCTGTTTGTCTGCTTGTCTGTATGTCTGTCTGTCTGTATATCTGTATGACTGTCTGTCTGCCTTTCTGTCCGTCCGTCCATTCATCCATCCATCCATCTATTTATCTGTCTGTCTGTCAGTGTATCTATCTATCTGGCTAGCTAGTTAGCTAGCTAGCTATAAATCTATGCATCCATCCACTCAAATCCGTCCGTCCGCCCGTCTGTCTTTCTATAGGTGGTAGGTAGGTGGCCATAGCACCGATAACAGGCCGTCCTTCACTTGAAGAGCACTTCATTGTCGAAGAGACACACTTGTTCGTTGAGACAAATATAAGCATCCCGCACACTTATTGTCGCACAAAGCAGCCGCCCGAAACTTAGAAAACTAGCAGTCCGCCATTTTCTGAATCTGCATTTCACCACAGTCACCGCTGACACAAGCAAAGAAACATTTCGAATGAACTTCACAGCTCGCAGTCTCGCACCAAGCAGTCAGCTTATTGGCTGGGCACGAACCCGGGTCCCTCAACCCACCTATCGAGGAAGTGCACTAGTAAACCGCGCCCGAAGACAGTGAATTCTCCAATGTCTTATCGGCCTTCCTGCCTATCCGCTATATTGGCCAGGAACCGATAAATGCTCTGTGCTGGTATTTTCTTTAGCTATGGGATGTAACTCTGACATGCGCTTACCTGTTCAACCCACTCTTTGACTGCACAGCTATCCGTGGATGTTTGTCGTGAGCACTGTTTTCACGGGTGCTGTAATTTTATCGCCCTTATCGCAGTAGTTTACACTACCCAGAAATATATCATGATTCATTCATTCATTCAGTAGCATGTCCATTGTAGAACCTCGCTCCCATTACAATCTTCCGGAAAACCTCTCGATCATAAGCAAGATGTCCCGCGTCTGATACACCCATCTGGAGATCATCCGCCACATCCTGCACCCATCTTCTCTTTGGCCGTCCTCTTCCTCTCTTCCCAGGCATATACCCTTCCATTATTGTTCTCTCCAAACTTTCATGACGTTTCAAGTGACCAAAATATTTTAATTTTCTTTGTTGTATCGCCTTTAATAGTCAACCGTAATCTATATTCAGGATTTGAAGTATGGATGCATTTGTCCTTTTCTGTATCCAAGATATTCTTAGAGCTCGTCTATATTATTTATATTTAAAGGCGTTTATGCGCTGTTCAGCTTGTTTTGTAACTGTCCATGTCTCACAGGCGTATGTTGCAATGGGAAAGATAAATGCTCTTAAAAGTCTAATTTTTCACTATGACTCACTGGTGTTTAGTTTTTGAATCCAGAAGTGAACCTTGTTGTCCGAAACGTTAGAGCCAATGTCAAACATATTTGTTTGTTTGTTTGTTTGTTTGTTTGTTTGTTTTGTCCATACACTTGCTACTACTTTTAGTGCACTGGACTGATTTTTGCTTGTGAGTTTGCTTTCCCTATTACCAGTATCCCTCGCCATCAGGCGAACCCACTCGGACTTCAGAGATACTTGTAATGTACGTTCCCAAGTCAATGATGAGAAGTCAACGTGTTATTCAACTGACCAATGTAGGGGTTGAACCGATACCTCGGCAACAGCGTACCGGATGTCTAAGAGCATGGCATTGATGGGACAAGAAAGTAAATAAAGTTGAGTTGAGTCAAGAACCGACATCCCAGCACTCGGGACATTCTCATACGTGCTCCGTCCTCATCTGCAACAGCCAGCGAAGAGTCCCAATACTAATGGTACCAGTAGCAGACTGGTCATGTGTCCGTTTTACCTTGTTCTCTGAGTTTTGAGCGTCAGCCAGATCCTCTGGTCACTCCCTGTAGCACCATTCATTCTAGACCGAGATGATCTACCCGTTCTTCTGAACTATACACACGATTCCAGAGTGTCCCGACCACATCTGTCTTATCATACACCAGTACCCCACCCAGTGATGCAGATCCAGCCTCGCCAGGACCCCACCAAGAGGGACAGACCCAGCTATGCCAGAACCCCACCTAGAGGGGCAGACCCAGCCACACCAGTACCCAACCTAGAGGGGCAGACCCAGCTATGCCAGAACCCCACCTAGAGGGGCAGACCCAGCCACACCAGTACCCCACCTAGAGGGGCAGACCCAGCTATGCCAGAACCCCACCTAGAGGGGCAGACCCAGCCACACCAGTACCCCACCTAGAGGGGCAGACCCAGCTATGCCAGGACCCCACCTAGAGGGGCAGACCCAGCTATGCCAGGACCCCACCTAGAGGGGCAGACCCAGCTATGCCAGGACCCCACCTAGAGGGGCAGACCCAGCTATGCCAGGACCCCACCAAGAGGGGCAGACCCAGCTATACCAGGACCCCACCAAGAGGGGCAGACCCAGCTATGCCAGGACCCCACCTAGAGGGACAGACCCAGCTATGCCAGGACCCCACCTAGAGGGGCAGACCCAGCCACACCAGTACCCCACCTAGAGGGGCAGACCCAGCCACACCAGTACCCCACCTAGAGGGACAGACCCAGCTATACCAGGACCCCACCTAGAGGGACAGACCCAGCTATGCCAGAACCCCACCTAGAGGGGCAGACCCAGCTATGCCAGGACCCCACCTAGAGGGACAGACCCAGCTATGCCAGGACCCCACCTAGAGGGGCAGACCCAGCAATGCCAGGACCCCACCAAGAGGGAAAGACCCAGCTATGCCAGGACCCCACCTAGAGGGACAGACCCAGCCACACCAGTACCCCACCTAGAAGGGCAGACCCAGCCACACCAGTACCCCACCTAGAGGGACAGACCCAGCTATGCCAGGACCCCACCTAGAGGGACAGACCCAGCTATGCCAGGACCCCACCTAGAGGGGCAGACCCAGCTATGCCAGGACCTCACCTAGAGGGACAGACCCAGCTATGCCAGGACCCCACCTAGAGGGGCAGACCCAGCTATGCCAGAACCCCACCTAGAGGGGCAGACCCAGCCACACCAGTACCCCACCTAGACAGGCAGACCCAGCTATGCCAGAACCCCACCTAGAGGGGCAGACCCAGCTATGCCAGGACCCCACCTAGAGGGGCAGACCCAGCTATGCCAGGACCCCACCTAGAGGGACAGACCCAGCTATGCAGGACCTCACCTAGAGGGACAGACCCAGCTATGCCAGTACCCCACCTAGAGGGACAGACCCAGCCACACCAGTACCCCACCTAGAGGGGCAGACCCAGCTATGCCAGAACCCCACCTAGAGGGGCAGACCCAGCTATGCCAGGACCCCACCTAGAGGGGCAGACCCAGCTATGCCAGGACCCCACCTAGAGGGGCAGACCCAGCTATGCCAGGACCCCACCTAGAGGGGCAGACCCAGCTATGCCAGGACCCCACCTAGAGGGACAGACCCAGCTATGCAGGACCTCACCTAGAGGGACAGACCCAGCTATGCCAGTACCCCACCTAGAGGGACAGACCCAGCCACACCAGTACCCCACCTAGAGGGGCAGACCCAGCTATGCCAGAACCCCACCTAGAGGGGCAGACCCAGCTATGCCAGGACCCCACCTAGAGGGAAAGACCCAGCTATGCCAGGACCCCACCTAGAGGGGCAGACCCAGCTATGCCAGGACCCCACCTAGAGGGGCAGACCCAGCCACACCAGTACCCCACCTAGAGGGGCAGACCCAGCTATGCCAGGACCCCACCTAGAGGGACAGACCCCGCCACACCAGTACCCCACGAAGAGGGACAGATCCAGCTATGCCAGGACCCCACCTAGAGGGGCAGACCCAGCTATGCCAGGACCCCACCAAGAGGGGCAGACCCAGCTATGCCAGGACCCCACCTAGAGGGACAGACCCAGCTATGCCAGGACCCCACCAAGAGGGGCAGACCCAGCTATGCCAGGACCCCACCTAGAGGGACAGACCCAGCTATGCCAGGACCCCACCTAGAGGGGCAGACCCAGCTATGCCAGGACCCCACCAAGAGGGAAAGACCCAGCTATGCCAGGACCCCACCTAGAGGGGCAGACCCAGCCACACCAGTAACCCACCAAAGGGAGTAGTCCCAGTCGATCTGTCCGCCTGTTCGTAGTAGGTCAAGTATCCACGTCCACTCCGTGAGAACGAACAATAATGGCTATATGCTGCAAGCTCCATTTGTAAAGAACCATCGGCACACCATGGCTGACATGGGCAATATGACTTCGGCCGGCTGTACCTCCCAGAGTATTCCCCAGACCCCATGTTGACTGTTTGACCTGGGAGTCCGAGGCGATGTGTCAACAAATCCCGGCTTCCATGGGGATCCGAATACATGACCACCGGGCGGGCTGGCTAGCACAGCCACATCGCTACCGGAGCTCCCCGAGACCAGATAAAGAATTCTCATTCAAGACGCTGGTGATCATGTGAGATAGCCAATCCTGATCGCCCACGCCTATCGACGTGGAACATTGTGGCCCATTACATCATGTCGAATTTATTGTCTCCGTGACTATGTATCCATAAATATGTATTTGTGCTACTGGGCATCGAACCAATAGACCGCCTTGACAAAGGCACTAACAACCATTCAATTGCGGACCCTCAATGAAAGCTGTAGTGAAACCTCGGTTTTCGTCGATAATCCGTCCGAAAACAATCAGCAAAATAAGAAACCGACGAAAACCGAAGCAGTTATCTCCATATGATTCAATGTAAATCCAAATAATTTGTTCTAAACACTCCAAAATACAAAGCAAAAACACATTTTATAGAGATTAAATATAGTGTTTAATACTATTTTTCGCCCCAAGTCTCGTCGGAACTTGTACCTTTGCCGTGCCTAGTAACAACGTGTATACCAGTGCGCCTCTTGAATTTTTCAAACCCTCCTCTGCTGGCTTTATAATCACTAAATACACTGGCACTCGCCCCGTGCATTGTCTTAATGAGATCGGCAAACAACAGTCTGACCTTTTCACATATGACTGCCTCCCAAACAGAATCGCCGTCTAACCTTTTTTGATTCATCCTAATTAATAATAACTGTTCGACATCTTCAATTGTTTGCGATCTCTGTTTCGTTAGCACATTCATGTCTTTCGCCACATTAGCCTCCTTTATCGCTTCCTTTTTCGCCACAATGGACCTCATCGTGGATGGCGACTTCCGGTTCATGCGACCGATTTCAGCAATTTGAATGTGCGACTTCCGGTACATGCGACCGATTTCAGCAATTTGAATGTGCGACTTCCGGTACATGCGACCGATTTCAGCAATTTGAATGTGCGACTTCCGGTGCATGCAGCCGATTTCAGCAATTTGAATGTGCGACTTCCGGAACATGCGACCGATTTCCGCAATTTGAATGTGCGACTTCCGGTACATGCGACCGATTTCAGCAATTTGAATGTGCGCCTTCCGATACATGTGGCCGATTTCAGCAATCTTAATGCCGCCCTCGTATTTTATTATTAGCAAGTGATGCTCACACAACGAAAAACAACGCCAAACTGAGCAGAAGAATGGAGGGTCTCTTTGTATTCGCAAAATTAGCAGCTAGGTCATGAGGGCACGCCGACGAAATCCGAGGCAACCGACGAAAACCGAGATAAATTTCTGGCGAGTAAAAAAATCGACGAAAACCAAAACTGACGATAACCGAAGGCAACGAAAACTGAGATTATACCGTATATATATATATATACTATACAAACAGTAACTGTAGGTTTCGGGTGAAAAGTCAAGCGGTGTATAGTCGTCTACTAGATTATTCGACGCATTCCTGCTTCCTCTTCGTTCCTCATAATCGAGGAGCACGTCACACTCAGATATGCACCTCAAAGATCAACGTGTCCTATTTCAGCATTCATGTGTGTCAGGTTTGCTAACTCTAGGCAGATTTCATCCAAGATAATCGGCCCTATCTACAGCGAGAATGTCTTCTTTTCTAATAATTTCCAGCGATCTCCTGCTCCGTGGAATTTGTAATCTTCGATACTTCCAAGCGGAGTAATATTTCATTTTTAAAAAAAATACTCCCTCGCCTAAGCAGGGATTCGAACCCGCTACTTTCTAAGTCTTACCCTACCTGGGGCTGGAGCCTGTTTTTCTATTAGGCACATCCACCGGGTGGCGGATGGTGGAGTGGCCTCTAGAAATTTTGTCTAGGGGTTAACTGTAAATGTGTTGAATAAGCAGCCGTGGACCAACACAGACGGTGGTCACTGAGAGGAGGTGAATTAGTTGGTGTGGCAGCTGTCTCTATAACATACCTAAAAACTCTGTGAAATGGCCATCGGCGGGTAAGACAGACGCCACACATAAACTCCACTCTCTGCTTCCTTGTAGGATCTGTCTTTTTAGGCAAAGACTTGTGGAGCGACCATATACAAACTGGTGGAAGGTAAGAGGAAACCACCGCTGTTTTTTTTAATGTAATCACGTTTCAAGACAAAATTAGTCAGCGGGAGGAATTTCTTGACAGTCTTGTGTCATATCACGTAAGGGAGTCAACACACAAATTGATCCATGCCGCCATAGATCGCAATTTGTGGAGAACGTGATCGCTCATGCCACCTGACAAGGTACTTTATGATGATGATGATGATGATAGATGATGATGATGATGATGATGATGATGATGATGATGATGATGATGATGATGATGATGATGATGATGATGATGATGATGAGTGGCGTGCAGAGGTTATTTGGTGCCCAGGGCCAACCCCTTGATTGGATGCCCCTAAATTGTTCTTTACCTCATTCATTCCCCCTCTCCTCCGACTGCACTGTGCTGCCCCGTCTCCCTAACTGGATGCCCCCTCCCGGCTGGATGCCCGGGGCCGTCGCACCCCCAGATACCCCCTCTGCACGCCACTGATGATGATGATGATGATAATGATGATGATGATGATGATGGTGGTGGTGGTAGTGATGATGATGATGATGATGATGATGATGATGATGATGATGATGATGATGATGATGATGATGATGATGATGATGATGATGATTACCGTAATCTCTCAACCACACCTATTCCATTGTTGCTGAAGAAGAAGAAGAAGAAGAAGAAGAAGAAGAAGAAGAAGAAGAAGAAGAAGAAGAAGAAGAAGAAGAAGAAGAAGAAGAAGAAGAAGAAGAAGAAGAAGAAGAACAACAACAACAACAACAACAACAACAACAACAACAACAACAACAACAACAACAACAACAGGAGGGGAAAAGGAGAATGCGAGGAGGAAGAAGACCAGAAAGAGGAGACAGAGAAGGAAGGCAGGAGGAGGCGGAGATAACGAAATAATAATAGCTATTATAATGGTTGTAAACAAACAAAAGCAAAGAAGGAAGCCGTGAGTAAGCAGGCAAGCGGTGCACCCCCTGTTATGAAACATTCAGCAGTTGTAATTAGTCTGCCCATGCCAGTCCGTGATTTACTGCGGAGAACGGATCTCCGACCTGAAGACATACACCCACTGGCGCCGTGACGCGGTTGTCTAGCAGCCAGAAGACTAACTGTCCGTTGAGAGAATGCTCTCGTTGCTGTAAATAACATTCTGTAATTTACTTTCTCCGTCATTAGGCCGACTTCGGCGATCCACGGAGAAATATGTTATATTATGAATCAGCTAAACTTTATATGCAATCAAAACAATGTATGCCCTTAGTGAATTTACTAAGACCCTGTAGTCAAACACAGCTGCAGAGGATTTGGAAGCAGACTACTTTGCGTTGGTTTCCATACAAAGGTATGATTACCGGTCATTTTCCCATCTGGATGTTTCCTAGATGTTCACCCACACAGTCCACGAAAATACAGTTCATCGTCGATGGCAATGGCAGTCAACCAGAAGCTCAGCAGCCACACATTTCTGCATAAGGCAAAAACCGGTCAACTCTGGGCATAGCCACCTGCCATCGCTCCGAACATGCAGTCACGTTCCAAAAAAACCTCAGGCAGATTCAAAAGCATTTCACACGAAACTCACAGCTCACAGTGTCGCGCCACGCACTCACTCAGTAGCAGGGCGACGGAACCATCAAGCCTCCTTAGTCGCCTCTTACGACATGCGTGGTAGGCTACAGTGTTGCTATTCTTTGCTTCCCTTATGGGCCCCGGCAACACACGGGAGGATTACCGGTCGTTCAGAACGCAATGGCAAACTACTGAACTTAAACTGGCCAAGAAATCACAAACAGCCAAAATATGTTAGGGTTGACTGCTACGTCCTGTAAAAGATACTCAACTAATTAAATGTCATGGCAGGGCAGACCAGGCCTTAAGCCGTGGTCGACAACTGGTCTAGGATCGAAGCTCGGACAGGATGACAGTTGAGTATTGCTTTACTAATCCGGCAGCTTCTCAACTTGTCTTGTTCTAGATATATTGGGGTAACATTTCCTCTGGAATAAGCCAGACCGGCCGTGAGGGGGATCATGCTGCATGGGATCGACAACACACGGTCTCTAAACTCAGCCCAGGCTTTGTGTTATGGAGAGGTATAACTCCATTTTAAAAACTATCGCCTGTTAAGATAGCCAGATGCCAGTCATTTGTTAACAGACACCAAGGCACTTTACTTTTTAAATTGCATACGTGTCTATTAGAGCCGGAGTAAGACCTTTTGATGCCATAAACACTTTAACGACTTTGGTGCCTCTAGATCTAATTTAACTGATTCAACCCCCCCCCCTTTTTTTTTTTTACCTCCTCTCCTCCCCCTCCACCGTCATACACGGCAGGGTACTATATTACAAAACAAGTGGGTTTGGACCCCTGAGTAGTTAACATTGCGGAAGATGCCACGAAACGAAACAAATAATACCATGACCCTATTATGGCGATATATCGTCCTTCTGTCCAAACAGAGTTTATATTTTGGCGATATATTATCATTTGCCACTGAATCTGTTAAAATATAAATAATATGCTCGCCCAGGTGATGTGATTATCTACACAGATGGTTCGGTGTTGAGAGGTAGGAGAAGTGCCTGGGGGTTCATAGCAAAGGCTAATGGTCGGCGTTTGGTGCAGGAGGGCCTGGCGTATGATACCACAACATCTAGCTTAAGAATGGAGGTGGGGTGGTCAGTGCAGCTTTCCGCTGGATAGAGAACACGATATATACACACGTCGTGATTGTAACTGACTCAGAAAGCATGCTGAGGAAGGTGAGGACAGGCAGGCTTCGTGCAGTGTGGCTTGCTTCGCTTCGGAGGTCACGGGTGGCAAGCATCACCTGGATCTTTTCTCCTGGGCATGCCGGTGTGCTGGGGAATGAACAGGCAGACAGATTGGCTAGCTCGGCAAAACTTGCTGGAGTATTGATGCATGACAACGCAGACGTGGTTGCGGCCTTGTGGGAGCACGTGTACACCTCGGAGGAGCAAATGGATCACCATAGTCTGGCAAGAATGAGGCAGTCCTATATGCTTCACAGGTGACTGCACTTGCGTAATGATGTACGCCACGAATTTCGGTCTTTGGCAGCAGTCTCCCAAGTGCCGTGATGAATTCCAAAAGCTTTCAGTGAGATCTTCAGGGTGTCTTTAAAGCGTTTCCTCTGGCTGCATTAGGAGCGTTTGCCACAACGCAGCTCACCGTAAAAATACAACAACATATTTTAGGGTCACTGTCATCTGGCATGCGAGTTAAGTGACCAGCCCAGCGAATCTGATTCCTTATTAGTAGAGTGCGGATGCTAGGCATGGACGCTCTGTCTAGGATTTCAGTGTCCGGGTTCATGTCTTGTTGTTACACCTATAGACGTCTCCCTCTTCTTCGGTTTCTGCTTCTTCTTATTGCTACACCTATAGACTTCTTCTTCTTAGTTCTTCTTGCGAGGGAAGTGCATCACACCAAAGTTCGCACCTGAAAGATCAGTGTGTCAGACTGCGGCAATTTTTTGCCCTTATACGAGAAAGCTGAGTATTCGATGACACTACCTAAGAGTTCAGGGGACGTGCGATATTAGATACACACGATTCTTTGCACAATTGCCAGCCTCGCCTTGGGAACGATCCGGTAACTTGTGAGCACGAAGCAGTCAGCGCCACCTGCCGACACGGCTCCCTTCCTCAACGGATTACCTGACCCAATTCCATGACATGATTTAAGCGACTTCCCATATCTGCCATGGGCTGATATATCGCCGAAATGTTGTCATTGCAACATATTGTCTCAATTAAAATATCAATACAGTAGTTTTCCCTAAGCAACCTTGTTTAATTTGATATATAATACAGCATGTCTGCTGCCACATTAGCAACTTTTAGATCATAACTGTGACACACCCCTACTTCCCATTTTCCGCCATCCAATTTTGTTTGTTCCAAACCTACTTTTTATGTGGCATTGAATCTGTTTGTTTTTTGTTTTTTTTTTTTTTTGCGTCCGCTCGCTTTAAACTCAAACGTAGTCCACACATACTACTTCTAGTAGCGCTGGACTGAATTGTGTGTGTGTATTAGCTTTCTCTATTAACAGTTTCCCTCGCCATCAGGCGAACCCACTCCGACTTCAGAGGTACTTGTAATTTACATCCCCAAGTCAATGCCCGGCCTCTGTGGGGATGGCATTGAGGACGCGATTCGTAATGCTGCTTATCCGCGTTCAGCGGTGACCGATTTGGCAGCAGACCGTGTCGCGCTGGTGTTAACGTGTTGGTATCGGAGCCGGTCGATCAGAAAGCAATGGCAAACTACTGAATGTAAAAACTTGCCAAGACATCAACAACGGCAGTAAACTGCTGGTGTTGACTGCAACGTCCTGTAAAGGATATGCAACTATTGTTTTTAAAAAGTCAAGAACAAGAAGTCAATATTTTAGTCCAGCTGTCCGGTGTAGGGGTTGAACCCCTTACCTCGGCATCAGCATACCGGATGTTTAAGAACACGCGTTCTTATCTATTCGATCTTGCTGACCTGCAATGCTGGAGTTAACCTCCCTGTCCCCTTTTTTTTCGTGTACCACTCCCACTCATTTACCTGGGACTTTCACTGAACCGTAACCACCCACTACCCTGGTAGCATCCCCCACCCCGGTCCTCATGACCCACAGACTCCCACGGCTATGTATAAATGAGGATAAAGAATACATTCGTGGTAGTTATACAGCCTGGGACTCTGTGATGCTTGCTTGCTTGTGTTCTTTGGCTTGAGCTCCAACGTGAAGTCCTGTATGTCGGATGAAGACATCCTGTTGTCCAACATCAGTGTGATGTCATACAGGACCTGAGGTTTGCGTGAGTATCCGTTGTCCCATGTCTGGCTTATTGGTGTGCAGACTGGTGGTTCCTCGCCGTACAGGCAGACACTCTCCGACTTCGGAGGAGGACTTTGTAATAAGTAACAACATTTTTTTCATATTTTCATTTTCTCTTCATTGCTCTCATTTTTTTTTTTTTTCATTGTTTATTTTTATCATCCCGTCCTTATGCCTTAATATAGTCACCGGAGGATCGTCTCCTGTACTATATGTTTTGTTTCGTGCATGTATTTGTTTGCTGATAAAGGCTAATCGCCGCAACGTTCTGTATGTGTCGTAATTCTGTTCTGTAAAGCTGCATTACTTTGTGTTATTTTACATTCTTTACAATTTTTACAATGGCCTTAGAAACCACATTGTCACAGCCATAAGATGTTTCACATAGCCTGGTAAAGAAAGCCAATGCCGTTTTCGGGGCAACAGATCAGACACTGTAACCAACTCTTGTTGGGAACAGAGAGCAGACATACTTTGGGGCGACCATTGCATAGAAGGATGCTGCAGGTATGGCAACGCCCAATGTTCATTTACGTCATAACATGAAAAAACGCTTCACATACTTAGTGTCCCTGTTCCGTTTGCTGGTGTTTCATTTGCGCAGTGATGTCGGGTCAAGACACCTAGGACAATCATACTTCTAACTGTCCACATTACAAACCAAACGGGGGTTTTGGGCCGCCTATTCGCAATGATCAGGGATATCTATTTGGTCGTGCGTCGAAGTACACTTGTTTCTGCAGTGAGTCGCTGTCGTCATTTCGCGGTGACCGGTTTGAATCCTGTCCGATAACTATAGCTTTAAATGTTTATGTTGTCTAGTGTCCTCTCAACTCTCTAGCCTTTCCTCCGAGCGTAGGTGGTGGATCTGAGTACATCAAATCATGCAAATGTCGGCCGAAGTCCATCCTCCATACCAGAGTGGTAATCGTCTGTAGAGACCAAAAGGTGGGTCAAAACCAATGGAAGAACCGGCTTCCTGAGTGCGGCGCCGTGAACGGAGCACGAGGAAGGAACACGGCAACGGAAACGGATGGAGGCGATAGAGGTCGTGGCTAGGGAAGAAGCAGGTTCCCCACGAACACAGGTGCTAAGGGGCAAGCACAGGCTGCACGGACACGCCTCACTGAGGGAGGGGAGGATTGAGGCTGGACATGTTAAAGGTATAGGGACAAGCACAACAAGGACAACGAAATTGTCCGAACGTCTCCACGGCAGGGGAAAGACGCCGGGAGTCATGACCCGGACGGACCCGCCCTTAGATATTGTTAAGAGTATAAGGGACGAAACACTTGAGGAAGGGGTACACTTCTGACGATCAGAATCCCCCTGCCGCGTTTGCTCCGCGGCGGAGTTTTTACCACTAATCTCTACTTCTTTTATCTACTCCAGCGACAGTCAAACATTGTGTGTTTATTTATGAACTATCTTAGCGGCCTCAAGTTGTTCCCCGACTGATATTTCTATTCAATTTTGCTTACTAGAGATGCCGTGATCAAATAAGGTACACAACTCCTGAAATGATTCTGAAATATGGCGATATTGATTATCTTTCTTTGAATTACACGCAGGATGAAATTTAGAATTTCTTGTGGTTAGAAACGGTTGCCTTTCCATGAATGTTTCGGCCGCTATCTTCTCGACAGTCCAACAGGAGGTCTAGGGAAAGACCACTTGCGTCATGACTCCCAAACATCTTTCTCTTGCTGCTCTCTCGTGTGTTGCCGGGGCCCATAAGGGAAGCAAAGAATAGCAACACTGTAGCCTACCACGCATGTCGTAAGAGGCGACTAAGGAGGCTTGATGGTTCCGTCGCCCTGCTACTGAGTGAGTGCGTGGCGCGACAATGTGAGCTGTGAGTTTCATGTGAAATGCTTTTGAATCTGCCTGAAGTTTTTTGGAACGTGACTGCATGTTCGGAGTGATGGCAGGTGGCTATGTCCCAGAGTTGACCGGTTTTTGCCTTATGCAGAAATGCGTAGCTGCTGGGCTTCTGGTTGACTGCCACTGCCGTCGGTGATGAACTGTATTTCGTGGACTGTGTGGGTGAACATCTAGGAAACATTCAGATAGGAAAATGACTGCCGATTCCATCAGAGATGAATTGGGTGTTTCGTGGGGGACTGGTGTGTTGACATTCTGGCGGCGGCATTATGCACAGTGTTTTTGTGCAGGCTGTTGTTTGTCGAGACTCCTGTCTTTTCCACTTTTCATATTGGGCAGTGAGGAGCGTTTTGTGTGATATTCACTGGCACAGGAACGGAGCATAATGGGTACGACCCGTTGCTGTGAAGTTGGAACTGCGACTTACTAACTTTCTCTTGCTGCTTTTGAGAGCTAGCTTCAAAGGCATTTGAATCAATAATGCTGTCATGCATCTGAAGCAGACCATATTCGTTGGGCATGCCATGAGAAAAGCTGGAGTTTGTCCTCTCAACGGGGAGGTTGGAGGAGATGCAGGGGGAGACCAAGACAGAATATGCTGGAGAGTTTGACATTATGACATGTAGGAACATCAGTTTCAGAAATGATTCACAGCACAAGAGACAGAATGTTGTGGGCAGACATGATCACCGGCGCCCAGCATGGACTATAAGAAGAATTATGTCTCCCAGTAGTACGGCGTTGTGCGTGCCATCCCAACAGATTGAATTGCTGTGGAGAACTGCTGTTCATAGCACCACTTTCATCTTCGTTTCAGGACATATACGGGATATGAGGTCGTCAACCAACACTAGCACTATTAGCTGTTGCCTGATGCATATCTTAGGGGGAGGGTCTGAGCACCAATGGACAAGTCCAGAGTGCAAGGATGATACTCCAACAGATAACTGACTGACCTCTCTAAACCCAGTACTTCTCCAAGGGACCGTGCTGCAGAGGTCCCCAAGCCCAGAAACCTCCAGGAGTGTAAGATCGGCACTGGAGGTTCACATCTGTAGAGAGGTATGTAATGAGATCACTGGGTCATAATGTAGCACAGCACGCAGGACTGGCTGGAAGGAGGGCTGATTTGGTCAAGTTTCATCCCCAGGTTTGAGGTGTCTCCTTGTCCACGGACCATATGGAACCAGAAAAAGAGGCCGACCACGTAAACAAAGGACATAGGGAACATCAGAGCCCATGGGAATCTTGATAATTGATGCCCATAAACTGGTACTCTTCCGCTGTTTATGCTTCATCTCGACTCCACAAGTTACAAGAGATGAGATAAGATGCGATATCATGAGATGAGAAAATTAAATGAGATGAGGTATGAGAAGATGAGATGAGATTATGAGATTGTCATAGAGCAGATGACAGGCTGATAGATTTAATCTGATGAGCAAGTGCATCAGTATATAAAAATAGAACAATAATAGAAAGTTGCACATTGTGGCACTTGTAGTAAACGAGGGCCACGTCATAGTAGTACGTAACATAACAACCCAAATGTAGTTTTGGGGCATTCGATCACCATCTTACAGACAGAATGGTAGCTTTAGGATTACAGAGTTAGTTTATACTCAGTACGCCAGCTCACGTACAGAACACAACATTTGACAGTCTACAAGCTCAACGATGGTCGCACGCGTAGAGATGCACGCTTAGGCTCAGCGACACCAGGCACACAGGTTTGAACCGTGATATTTTTAGGTTGACGCGATGGGATGGCCGGGGGTCGTCGCCTCTGATATCACCATTGCAGCTGATAGCGAACTTCATCACCAAACACTCATGCCAGGTATGAATGTGTGATTTACAGGCACGGAGCAGGAGTGTGAGATGAGAGTGAGAGCCTGAAGACTTGATTTCCATAAACGTTCATCACTGTTATCTAGTGGCTGTCGGTGGTAATAACATCGCCGTTCCCTTCATCAGGCTTTTCGAGTTGTTCTTGAGTGAGTGACAATACTGCTTTCCTCATGATATATTCAGAATAATGATCGTATATGAATCAGCTCGGTTTACATCATACCCACGAGCCAGCGCTCAGGGCACCAGCTGATCGGGAAATTATCTATTAGAAGCGAGGCGCCGATCACTGCCCAGGCTTACTCAGTCCTTCGTCTCCTTGAACGCAATACATCATACAAACCACAGTTAAGCAATCACAGCCTCGTGACAGAGATTACATATGAGATAAGACGAGATTAGATGACAGTCAACAGACTCCACTTCATGGGGTGGTGGTGGTTGGGGGGGGGGGGGGGGAGTGCATATAATTGTGATAAGGTTGAAAATGCAGCAAAATAGGTGAATAGAGTCACACACCAATGGCTTGACAACTTGCACTAAGATCAACAAACCAGAGCTGAGAAGATGCCACCCAACCTCCCAGTAGTGGCCGTGGAAACAGGCAGCAAGACTGCACACCAAGTCTAGAGGATCAGTCGAAGCCAATCCAGGTCCCAAAACTGAGGTGCTAAAGTTTGGAGACAAATTGACAGGTATTGATGTTCTTTCATAGAAGTAGAGGACACTAGACAATATTAGTATTGACAGCTTTGGTAGCCACACAAGGATTTGAACCTGCAGACTCTAAATGATGACAGTGCCTGCTTAAAAGAACATGGCATGAAGTGGCTGCCTTATGGGAGATGAAAGGTGCAAGAATTGGAAGCTTAGAATCGTGGTGTGGCAATTAGGGCTTTAAACCTGTACTGTCTAGCGTCTTCTCTAATCTTTACTTCCCTGAGTGCAGATCAATACCCTAGAATTTACTTCTCATGCTAGAATCCCCCCCCCCCCCACACACAAAAAAATTGGGTGTTGTTTTTTGGCGCTTACTCACTTAGAAGTCAAGCATAGTCCATAGACAGTACTTCGAGTAGTTAAGTTAGTTGTATATCCATTACAGGACATAGCAGTCAACACCAGCATTTTTTGCTGTTGTGATTTCTTGGCAAGTTTACGTTCAGTAGATTGCCATTGCTTTCTGAATGATCCATCCAATTTAGTAACAAATCAAAGCAAGTTGGACTGCTGCAAAATTACCCACAGTTGTATTTCAAACGCAGGTATACAGGATTACAAACACAGATATACAGGATTACAAACGCGGGTATACAGGATTACAAACGCGGGTATACAGGATTACAAACGCGGGTATACAGGATTACAAACACAGATATACAGGATTACAAACGCGGGTATACAGGATTACAAACGCGGGTATACAGGATTACAAACACAGATATACAGGATTACAAACGCGGGTATACAGGATTACAAACGCGGGTATACAGGATTACAAACACAGATATACAGGATTACAAACGCAGGTATACAGGATTACAAACACAGATATACAGGATTACAAACGCAGGTATACAGGATTACAAACACAGATATACAGGATTACAAACGCGGGTATACAGGATTACAAACGCGGGTATACAGGATTACAAACGCGGGTATACAGGATTACAAACGCGGGTATACAGGATTACAAACGCGGGTATACAGGATTACAAACGCGGGTATACAGGATTACAAACGCGGGTATACAGGATTACAAACGCGGGTATACAGGATTACAAACGCGGGTATACAGGATTACAAACACGGGTATACAGGATTACAAACGTGAGTATACAGGATTACAAACGTGAGTATACAGGATTACAAACTGAGTCCACAACTCCTCTGCCATGGAGCTAGCACTTCTAGTAGTGTGGGTCTGAATGTAGCGTGTGGATTAGCTGTCCCTATTAACAGTGTCCTCCGCTATCAGGCAAACCCACTCCGACTTCAGAGGTATTTGTGCTTTATGTCCCCAAGTCAAGGACACAAGGTCAACATTTTAGTCCAACTGACCGGTGCAGGGGTTGAACCCCTGACCTCGGCATCAGCACACCGGATGTTTAATAACACTATCAATTCTACCATGCTGACTAATAAATTGAAGTTTGATCATTCAGCCAACAATACCACAGATTTAGTGGAATTGTACATAGAAGACAGTTCGTGTTGTTTGAAGATACAATATTTTTTAATTCCATTCATGCTGAAGCCCTTTTTTAAAATGGGTCGGTGATGTGGTAGCACCATCACAGTTTGTAGACCTGAATGTACGAAGGAATCATCATCATCATCAAGTGCCCTGCCAGCTGGCAGGCATTCATAACTCTCCACAGATCTCGGTCTTTGGTTTTCTGGATCAACGCTGCTGATGATATTCATCCATGCCACCATTTCAATCCATCCAGCATCATTTTCCTTGGTCTGCCTCTGCCTCTCTTCCCCTCCATCTTTCCAGAGGAATAGGTGGTCAATTTTCCCCTCACTTTAGTAGGCGATGAGCCCAAGAATCAAACCCGTGGCCAACCATACCCAAGACACTACCCGCGCAGTTCACTATCAACTCCACTAGTACGACCGCTAAACAGACCATTGCCATGTGTGAAAACGCAGACACACAAAATACAAACATGTATAAATACACACAAAAACACACGATCAAATATGAACATGCATTGAGACACACACATAACTACAAGTCAGTGAAATGTGTTTATTCTCAATTATATTTGTGTAACTACAAACCAGGAAGTATTCTGCCTTTCTTGATCAGCTTCTTCCTCTTTTTGTCTTTGTTTTCATTTTTACGTTTCTGAATATTTGTTTGCCGTTTCTGTTGTCGTTTCTCTTGTGACTCCTCTACAGTCTTCACTCGGTCGCCCCACGTCTTCTTTCTTTTTTCCTTGATTTTATCTTTTCTCTTGGCTGCTTTCTTCAACAGGTTTGGATCATCTTTAACTTTCTCCCCCCGTGCTTTACTCAGCACTGCCTGCCATTGAAACTTCTCCTCCAGCTTTTTACCTTTCTCTAAATCCTTCTCCTTTAACTTTTCAACCTTTTCTTTCCGTTTCTCCACTTTTTCTAACAACCTTTTATAATCCCGACCGCGCAGATCAGAAGTTCTAGTAGGAGTATCGCCGTTGAAGGAAACAGAGAAGTCAAACTTTGCTTTCGCTGGTGCTTCCTTCTGTTTGTGAGATGCATTCTCTGGCTGAGAGTTCACATCTTCAGACGTTGAATTCTGCTTCTGTTCCTTAATAGTCTTGTTGCTGTTTTTAGATTTTGCATTCACCTTCTTCTGTTGCCGCTTGAGCTTCTTTAGTTCCTGAGACACGGCTGCATCGCCGGAGTGTCTTTGAGCTGTGAACATACAATTGTTGTGAATTAGTCTGCTGAATCGTCAAAACCACAAAAGGAAACTGACCAGAACAATGCAGAGGTTAAACGTATTTACGATGGCCCAATACCACCACACACATTAAAAGTAACAATTTTTAGAAAATATTTTATTCTCCAGGCAAAATATGGATAATTTGCAATCCCGCACACGCGTTTGAAACTTAGCTGCGGGCGATTCGGAATAAGACAACCCTGCACAGGTTTCCACGCAAAGGTATGAGTGCCGGTTGTTCAGAAAGCAATGGCAAACTACTGAATGTAAACTTGCCAGGAAATCACTGGGTTGACTGCGATGTCCTGTAAAGGATATGCAACTAACTTTAACATATGGATGTGAGTCTTGGACAGTGTTATACTCACTAGAAAAGGAGGGGGGGGGGGGGGGTGTCAGCAAGGCAGAATGGATATGAACATGCGTTCTTAAACACCCGGTGTGCTGATGCCAAGGTTTATACACCAGACGGACTAAAATGTTGACTTCTCGTCTTTGACTTGGGGACGTAAATTACAAGTACCTCTGTAAGTCTGAGTGGGTTCGCCTGATGGCGAGGGACACTGGTAATAGGGAAAGCTAACCCACACGTAAAATTCAGTCCATCACTACTATAATGAGTATAACTTGAGTACAAAGCGAGCGAGCACCAAAAAAAAAAAAAAAACCACTGAGAAGAAAACAAGGCCTTTAAAATTCAATGTTACAGAAAAATGTATAAACTGTCATGAATCAAGAAGAATTCTACAAGATCTGAACTTCCAAGAAAACGCCTCATAGACTGTATCATATGTGTGTTCTTTTGTATGGATGTGAAACTTGGACAATGTGCAGACAAGCTGAAAAACATCTGATGGCTGCAGAAATTTAGTTTCTGAGGAAAATGTAAAGAATGCCATGGACAGACAGAAAAACCAATGACCAAGTACTACAGGAGACAAATGAAAATCGTAAATTTATTAGAGAAATTAGGCGTAGACAGTCTAAATTTTTTTGGACATGTTATGAGAAGAAGTGAATTGGAGAACTTAGTGACAACTGGCAAGATCGAAGGAAACAGACCAAGGGGAAGACAGAGAGGAAAATACCTGGATGGCTTGGCCACATGGCATGGACGAGACAGGAACACTGAGCTGATCCACGATTCTGGTGATCGAGTGAAATGGCGAGTCATGACCGCCCACGCTTTCCGACATGGCACATGATTGATTGATTGATGTGTTCAGCTGAGTCAAGCACCGACATCACAGCACTTGGGACATTCCCATACACATCCTCTCATTTTCAACAACCAGCGAAGAACCCCAACCAGCTAGGAACCCCAATACTAATGGTACCCGTGGTAGTCTGAGTACGTGTCCATCTGGCCTTTCCCCAGAGCACAGAGCACAGAGCACAGAGCACCAGAGCACAGAGCACCAGAGCACAGAGCATGGGCCAGATCACATCTCAGAAACTGAAATACTCTGGCTATATTAAATGCCATAGCGGCTTACAAAGACAGTGAAGGAAGGCGTGGTTCCTAGACGAAGAGGCGGGGGTCACCCAGCACAAAGATGGACAATGGGCGCTAAAGACACTTTGGGCATACAAATGGCAACGAACTGAGAGTGTCAGCTGTATACTCAAGGCAGCTTAAGGCATATAATATAATTGGGTCCTTTTCTTTTATTTTTAATGTTCCCTTTCACTGAAACTGCACCAAACTGTCAATCCCAGGAATTCAGTTTTTTTTTTTAAATCCAGCAATTGCTGAGACAATTGCTAGCAGGATTCTAAGCCTGTTACAGTAAGTTCCTCAAGAAATCTACAAGGCTTCAAATGTATCCCACATCAGATTCTCAGAGATGCTTGTCAGACATCGCCAGGATCGAGAGTCATCAAACAAACATGTTCTGCCTGTGTTAATAACCTGTCCATCACTGTTTAAATATTTCTCCTACTTCTATCCCATAATCCCAGCTGATGTGTAGCAGGGCTGACTTAATAGATACATTAGTAGGCAGTGTTTTCCACTTCCCTGTCTTCAGAAATATACAAACGTCTGGTAAAGCTGTAGCCCGTTCATTCATAAATATTTTCAGTCCAGGGTTTCACCTCTCTGTCTCTTCACCACTCGACTTCAGTTGTTTCCTGCAGGAAAATTGTCTAAACTGAAACCTTTTAAATTTCTTCTGGGACTGTTGGCTCGGTGCAATCTGCATGTGTATTTATTTGTTCTGTCAAATTAAAACCTTAGCCCTAGCCTTGGTTAACAACTGGTCTAGGGTCGAAGCTCTCACAGGAGGATAGTTAGAGCATTGCTTTGCTGATTCAGCAGCTTCTGCAGCTTATCTTGTTCCAGATGTATTGGTGTTAAATTTCCTCTGGAGTAAACTAGGCAGGCCCAGAGAGGGATCATGCTGCATGAGCAACACGCGGTCTCTACAATTCAGCCCAGGCTTTGTGCTATGGAGGGGTATAACTCTGTGTAATAAACTATCGTCTGTCAAGACAGCAAGGTGCCATGAGGAAAATTAAAACAATGTATTATACTCCTGCCAGTCTCCCTGGTCTAGGGGTTACACGACTTTCTCCGTAATCCCGTATACTCTCGTAAGTAACGTGATGTGCCCGAGAATTGATAGCGGTTCTCTCCGCGTCAGTAACTTAGGGATAACTGAACCGGCCGCTCAGAAAGCAATGGCAAACTACTGAGCGTAATCTTGCCAAAAAATCAACAATCAGCTGAAAGATGCTGATGTTGACAGCGATGTCCTGTAAAGGATATGCGGGGGGAAAAAATATACTCCTAACATAATCCCATATTTTCACATACCTTTAACTTCTTGTAGCTTCATCTTTAACTTTTCCTTCAGTTCTTCTTGTCTTGATTCTCTCCTTTCTATTTGTTTCCCTTTATTTTTGTTACCTTTGGAAGACCGGCTTAACTTTTTACCTTTGTGTTTCTCCACTGCAAAAGATAAGAAGGTTATAAAACTAGTGAAATAAACATGATAAATGCTAAAAGAAGACCATGCATGTGAGACTGCTAATTTCACACCTCTTACAACTAAAACAGCCTGTGATTGAAATGGATAATGGGAAGAGGAAGGAAGTAAGTCAGCCCATCTCATAAAATAGGACGAATATATGTTAAGCCCTGAGGATGTCACATGGACAGATCATCCAGAGCACCAAGGACAGAGATCTGTGGATAGACATGATGCCCACATTACTTGGCAAGACAAGGATGATGAATATCCATCAAGGGCATCGTACACAATGAAGGCTGGCAGAAACTGATCTGTCTATCCATCTCCTGATGTTAGCTTTCCACTTGCTGTTCCACTTATCTCTTGCCCACCTGTAACTTACAGCGTATGTATGTATGGCTTTCACAGCAGCTTCAAATCTGTTCCACTTATCTCTGGCCCACCTGTAACTTACAGCGCATGTATGGCTTTCACAGCAGCTTCAGATCTGTTCCACGTATCTCTGGCCCACCTGTAATTTTCAGCGTAAGTATGGCTTTCACAGCAGCTTCAAATATGTGAATGTGGCCAAAATAGTTGATGCATCTCTAGTTGACTTCTTCCATTCGTCACTCTGGACATTGGACCAAAGCCTGTTGTCAATGACATACTTGCCATGTCTGCAATTAACATGACTAACCTGGGCCTAATGCCTGCCAGTCAGAGTGTTAGTTAGTTAGTTAGTTAGTTAGTCGACAGATCATCCTCGTTGCACATCGAACCATTCAGTCCATAAGTGCTCGGATCCCCTCCTCAGCAAATCCCGCAGCGTGTAGCGGCTAACGACGCCAGTTCTGTGTTGGTTTATCAATCTTCTTTGGCTTCCTGCATAGTGTTCTTGTTTGGCCACCCCTCTTTTAATTTGCTGCTCCCCCAGTCTGGCCATTGTTGTAGATTCACAGTCATCACTTGGTTCTCGCAAAAGTCTCACTTCTCGTAGAGCATTCAGAATGTCAGCCTGGTCCATGGCGCGTCCGCCCTCCACAGTAGCCTCACCTGCGAGCTTGTCAGCCCGCTCATTTCCTTGTACTCCCGCATGACCTGGCACGAAGATGAAACTAATCTTTGCCAGCCGAGACCGCTTCAGAGGCAGCAACCATTCTCTTCGGATCGACCCCTCCTCTATCCTCTTGATCATGTTCATTGAGTCGCTAAGGAAACAGGCCCTAGTGAATGTCTGTGTCTCGAGCCATGTTATTGCTTTACTTACTGCCATGACTTCCATGGTCAGGCTATTTGTGGTTTCAGTGAAAGCACCAGAGTCCTCCTTCACAAGTCCTCCTTCAGAGTGTACTGTGCTCAACTATGACCTGATCATTATACGCCTCTCCCCGGATTTTGTGATGTTCCAGTACCTGTTTTGCACACCCCGCAGATTTCTGAGCTTGGATTAGGGGAGGAGAGCTCCGCAACAGTGTCCAGAGAGATGATACTTTGACACCAGACCTGGAGAGAGACCTATAACAGTGTCCAAGGAGATGATACTTTGGCACCAGACCTGGAGAGAGACCTCCAACAATGTCCAGAGAGATGATACTTTGGCACCAGACCTGGAGAGAAGCCTCCAACAATGTCCAGAGAGATGATACTTTGGCACCAGACCTGGACAGAGGCCTCCAACAGTGTCCAAGGAGATGATACTTTGGCACCAGACCTGGAGAGAAACCTCTACACCAACCGGACTCCTGTAGATACCAGCTGTGCTCAGGGCCTAGACAACCTTAGCATCCAGGCACTGGACTTCAGTCTACTTTAGGATTCACAACAGATCAGCCATATCCTCAACAAGCCCGTTTGCCATTCCCCTCACCTATAGAACCTCTGTGTGTGACTCACTTTTCCCCTCACCTCTAGGACCTGTGTGTGGGTCACCCATCTTCCCCTCACTCACCTCTAGGACCTCTGTGTGGGTCACCCATCTTCCCCTCATCTCTAGGACCTGTGTGTGGATCACCTATCTTCCCCTCACTCACCTCTAGGACCTGTGTGTGGGTCACCCATCTTGCCCTCACTCACCTCTAGGACCTGTGTGTGGATCACCCATCTTGCCCTCACTCACCTCTAGGACCTCTGTGTGTGGATCACCCATCTTGCCCTCACTCACCTCTAGGACCTCTGTGTGTGGATCACCCATCTTGCCCTCACTCACCTCTAGGACCTGTGTGTGGGTCACCCATCTTGCCCTCACTCACCTCTAGGACCTCTGTGTGGATCACACATCTTGCCCTCACTCACCTCTAGGACCTGTGTGTGGATCACCCATCTTCCCCTCACTCACCTCTAGGACCTGTGTGTGGATCACCCATCTTGCCCTCACTCACCTCTAGGACCTGTGTGTGGGTCACCCATCTTGCCCTCACTCACCTCTAGGACCTGTGTGTGGGTCACCCATCTTGCCCTCACTCACCTCTAGGACCTCTGTGTGGATCACCCATCTTGCCCTCACTCACCTCTAGGACCTGTGTGTGGATCACCCATCTTGCCCTCACTCACCTCTAGGACCTGTGTGTGGATCACCCATCTTCCCCTCACTCACCTCTAGGACCTGTGTGTGGGTCACCCATCTTCCCCTCACTCACCTCTAGGACCTGTGTGTGGGTCACCCATCTTCCCCTCACTCACCTCTAGGACCTGTGTGTGGGTCACCCATCTTCCCCTCACTCACCTCTAGGACCTCTGTGTGTGGATCACCCATCTTGCCCTCACTCACCTCTAGGACCTGTGTGTGGATCACCCATCTTCCCCTCACTCACCTCTAGGACCTGTGTGTGGATCACCCATCTTGCCCTCACTCACCTCTAGGACCTCTGTGTGGATCACCCATCTTCCCCTCACTCACCTCTAGGACCTGTGTGTGGGTCACCCATCTTCCCCTCACTCACCTCTAGGACCTGTGTGTGGGTCACCCATCTTCCCCTCACTCACCTCTAGGACCTCTGTGTGGGTCACCCATCTTGCCCTCACTCACCTCTAGGACCTCTGTGTGGATCACCCATCTTCCCCTCACTCACCTCTAGGACCTGTGTGTGGGTCACCCATCTTCCCCTCACTCACCTCTAGGACCTGTGTGTGGCTCACCCATCTTCCCCTCACTCACCTCTAGGACCTGTGTGTGGGTCACCCATCTTGCCCTCACTCACCTCTAGGACCTGTGTGTGGGTCACCCATCTTCCCCTCACTCACCTCTAGGACCTGTGTGTGGATCACCCATCTTCCCCTCACTCACCTCTAGGACCTGTGTGTGGCTCACCCATCTTCCCCTCACTCACCTCTAGGACCTCTGTGTGGGTCACCTATCTTCCCCTCACTCACCTCTAGGACCTCTGTGTGGCTCACCCATCTTCCCCTCACTCACCTCTAGGACCTCTGTGTGGATCACCCATCTTCCCCTCACTCACCTCTAGGACCTCTGTGTGGATCACCCATCTTCCCCTCACTCACCTCTAGGACCTCTGTGTGGATCACCCATCTTCCCCTCACTCACCTCTAGGACCTCTGTGTGGATCACCCATCTTCCCCTCACTCACTTCTAGGACCTCTGTGTGGCTCACCCATCTTCCCCTCACTCACCTCTAGGACCTGTGTGTGGATCACCCATCTTCCCCTCACTCACCTCTAGGACCTCTGTGTGGCTCACCCATCTTCCCATCACTCACCTCTAGGACCTCTGTGTGGGTCACCCATCTTCCCCTCACTCACCTCTAGGACCTCTGTGTGGCTCACCCATCTTCCCATCACTCACCTCTAGGACCTCTGTGTAGCTCACCCATCTTCCCATCACTCACCTCTAGGACCTCTGTGTGGCTCACCCATCTTCCCCTCACTCACCTCTAGGACCTGTGTGTGGCTCACCCATCTTCCCCTCACTCACCTCTAGGACCTCTGTGTGGGTCACCCATCTTCCCCTCACTCACCTCTAGGACCTCTGTGTGGCTCACCCATCTTGCCCTCACTCACCTCTAGGACCTCTGTGTGGGTCACCCATCTTCCCCTCACTCACCTCTAGGACCTCTGTGTGGGTCACCCATCTTCCCCTCACTCACCTCTAGGACCTCTGTGTGGCTCACCCATCTTGCCCTCACTCACCTCTAGGACCTCTGTGTGGCTCACCCATCTTGCCCTCACTCACCTCTAGGACCTCTGTTTTGCTCACCCATCTTGCCCTCACTCACCTCTAGGACCTCTGTGTGGGTCACCCATCTTCCCCTCACTCACCTCTAGGACCTCTGTGTGGCTCACCCATCTTGCCCTCACTCACCTCTAGGACCTCTGTTTTGCTCACCCATCTTGCCCTCACTCACCTCTAGGACCTCTGTGTGGGTCACCCATCTTCCCCTCACTCACCTCTAGGACCTGTGTGTGGCTCACCCATCTTGCCCTCACTCACCTCTAGGACCTCTGTGTGGGTCACCCATCTTCCCCTCACTCACCTCTAGGACCTCTGTGTGGCTCACCCATCTTCCCATCACTCACCTCTAGGACCTCTGTGTGGCTCACCCATCTTCCCATCACTCACCTCTAGGACCTCTGTGTGGCTCACCCATCTTCCCCTCACTCACCTCTAGGACCTCTGTGTGGGTCACCCATCTTCCCCTCACTCACCTCTAGGACCTCTGTGTGGGTCACCCATCTTCCCATCACTCACCTCTAGGACCTCTGTGTGGGTCACCCATCTTCCCCTCACTCACCTCTAGGACCTCTGTGTGGCTCACCCATCTTCCCATCACTCACCTCTAGGACCTCTGTGTGGCTCACCCATCTTCCCATCACTCACCTCTAGGACCTGTGTGTGGCTCACCCATCTTGCCCTCACTCACCTCTAGGACCTCTGTGTGGGTCACCCATCTTCCCCTCACTCACCTCTAGGACCTCTGTGTGGCTCACCCATCTTGCCCTCACTCACCTCTAGGACCTCTGTGTGGGTCACCCATCTTCCCCTCACTCACCTCTAGGACCTCTGTGTGGGTCACCCATCTTCCCCTCACTCACCTCTAGGACCTCTGTGTGGCTCACCCATCTTGCCCTCACTCACCTCTAGGACCTCTGTTTTGCTCACCCATCTTGCCCTCACTCACCTCTAGGACCTCTGTGTGGGTCACCCATCTTCCCCTCACTCACCTCTAGGACCTGTGTGTGGCTCACCCATCTTGCCCTCACTCACCTCTAGGACCTCTGTGTGGGTCACCCATCTTCCCCTCACTCACCTCTAGGACCTCTGTGTGGCTCACCCATCTTCCCATCACTCACCTCTAGGACCTCTGTGTGGGTCACCTATCTTCCCATCACTCACCTCTAGGACCTCTGTGTGGGTCACCCATCTTCCCATCACTCACCTCTAGGACCTCTGTGTGGGTCACCCATCTTCCCCTCACTCACCTCTAGGACCTCTGTGTGGATCACCCATCTTCCCCTCACTCACCACTAGGACTTGTGTGTGTGGCTAACTTCACCTCCATGAACTGTGACCTACTCTTGTACAGCTACATAATTACTTCAAACATTGGCCCCATTCTCTACTCTAGCAAATGTATTTGATTTCCAAACATTTCACCCCAGGCACTGACCCTCAATACAACATAAGATAATGGCAGACCCCTTGATAGATGCGGTTGTAATTGCTAGGGCATCACATAGTCTAGACCACACCGTGAGGCTGAGTGTCCAATCCCTTCCTAACTGACTTTCTCTACAGAAACAACAGTCCAATGTCAACTGTCTGGACCACTGAATGAACTAACAAAAGACTGAAGTTTATACAAAAGACAATGTTGCAGACAGATACTATATCAAGAGAGCGAGAGAAGAACTGCCTGTCCTTCCAGACAATTCTCTAAACTGTCTGATACCCAGTTTATAAGACCGTGTCATCCCCAGAGCTCCAGTAAATCCACAGGGAATTATGAAACTGTCTCACTATCCCCCAACCCAGAACGCCAGTTAACAATCAATCAAGTTAATAAAATTAGCTTATCTCAGTTCTATGGGCTACAACCCTGTTGCAAGCCCCAGCTCATGGTGACCTGTCTGTCTGCATCATTAACAATCATTTCTAGACTGTTTATTTGTACAGATTGCTGGCTCAGCAATACAGAGGTGTGACTTCAAGCCCCAGGTGAGAGAATGTTTCAGACTTCACAGGACTCGGGGTTTGACCTGGCTTTACAAAAGTGATGTCAGATAGTTCTCCTGCCACAGGCTACAGGAAAGGGAGTTGGTCACGTCACCTCATAATACAGCAGCCTTGTATATGTAGTCACATCACGTCACAATTCTGCAGCGATGCGCTGTCATCATTTGGCATTCATGGCAAAGTGGACAATCCAGCAGCATCGTGTTCCAATGGGCATGGGTTTTATTTTTAGAATCAATCATTTGATTCATGAGTGCCATTTTTTTCGGAGGCCGCTAGGGATCGTCACTGGAGTTACACAAAGGTTGTGTTCTGTGCGATACCTTCAGCAGGTAGCTCTGCGGAAAGCAACTGAGCCATGTGGGATCAAACCCGATGCAATTAACTTTACATCCTTTATATTGTCTATCATGTGCTCTGATCTCTATTGTTCCCTTCCTCACTATGAGTGCTAATCAATACCTCTGAATGTATTTCTCATGATATTATAACTGTCTCAGGGGTTCCCAAGCAACTAATAAGACTAGGGGTGGTTACTGTCCCAAGCGACGCATGTAAATGTCACAAGAGACACACTGCCACGTGTATGTATGCCAGGAGACAAATTGTGTTGCCCGTATTCCATTCAGATGCGTTACGTAGTAGCAGCAAAGCACATCGACTTGCCATCTGGCATACTGAGGATAAAGTGTGGCTCATACTTTCAGTGACTGAACACCACACGTCACGTAATATATCCTCATACACAGTAAACATGGCAGACTTCACCAATATGTGATCGAAAGAAACCAAACCGGCAGAATCACCCGGAAGTCGAGCTTCACATCGCTCACCTGAATGTACGTATGCAGACATGCTGGAGTAAACAGCGAAGAAAGCATGGACAAGCTGGCAAATAGAGCACCAATATAAATAGGAGGAAGCATGAACAGGTCTGATATAATCAATGCAGTACGGACGGGGCTCACAGATACTGATGACTGATGGTAGTCCAGCTACAGGGGCTGGGAGTACAGCCTGGTCAATTACTTCGATGCAGTCCCAGGTCAAGAGTGGAGATATGGATATGAGCGCCCGCACTTTAACTTCCGATGTGCTGTTGTCGAGGTAACGGGTTCAACCCCTACACTGATCAGTTGGACTAAAATGTTGACATGGAACATCAGAAGTCAGAGTGGCGAGGAACACTGGTAACAGAGAAAGCTATTCCACACGTCAACACCAGTCCAGTGCACTAACAATAGTAGCATGTGTACGGACTACGCTTGAGCTCAAAGTGAGAGAGCAAACGCACGCACACAAAAAACCAATTCTTCATGGAAACAGTAAGTAGAGATTCTATGGGATGGAAGCTGTATCGGAGGAATAAGCACGCGTGGGAATGTTCACATTGCAGTGACATCATTCAACATAAGTGAGTGGCACCTTGCAGTCTTGACAGACCAAAGTATGTGAGTTGGAATGTGGCCAATATTCCATCACAATGCCTGGGCAGAGCTTCAGAGAAACATGTGGTGCCCAAACGACATGTTCCCTCTCTCGGCCTAATCTTGTGTTTTCCAGAGGAATAGGTAACCAATACGTCTGGCACAAGGTAAGCTGCAGACGCTGGCGGCACAGCGTCAAACCTCCGAGACCTCGCCACAATGAGCAGATGGCGAGTGATGGCCAGACCCTGGAACCCGGCTTAGAGGCGTTCAGCCAAGTCCCACAAATGAGGGCCTCGTACACGCCCAGACCATAATGACGCGCACATCTGTCAATCAGAAGTGTCCGGACCTGTGTAAAGCGTGCACTATCATCAGACTCTCCGCCTGACCTTAGCAGACCCCGCGACCAGCGGGAATAGGCCCGCCGGAGATACCGCAGGAGATATTGCTCGTCTATTGTGAGCAAATCTCCCATCCTTCCACTGTGCAGATCTCGCGACTGGCGAGAATAGGCCTGCCAGAGATATTGTTCGTCTGCTGCGGACAAATCTCTACCGAGACTGAATAAGTAAAGAAACGATAAAAGTAGTGGCATTTCAATTGCGCTTGCACTCCCACCTATGCTACACCCTTCATGTGTCTTCACAAAGTCGGACTAGAGTCAAGCTCAACAGGGTCTTCTTTCCCCGCAGATTCTACCAAGCCATTCAACATAGCATAACATAAAATAGTACTACACCAGGCACCCTCACTTTCCCCACAGAAATCTATGGTACTTATCTGATGAGGTAGGATTACTCCCAGAGACATACTAGTCAGTAAAAGTTCCACCTGTCCCTGCTAAAGATCAAACCCAGGGCCGTGTGCACTAACAGCCCCACCAACACTGCTCTCACAGTCACAATACGAGTACATTCACTCACCAATCATGGCTGCCTTGTCATCGCCCCCAACAGGATCCGCTATTCTAGGCTTCGAACTCTGCTTGCCAGCTCCTGTTCACAAATCATGTCAATACATTGTTAGAGAAACGTAGACTGCTGAAAGTGGAGAATGACCACAACAATAATAAATTAGGAAGAACTTGGAAGCAACAGAGATGTGGTTCCTGAGACGATAATGACAACAACAATAACAAACAAATTAGGAAGAACTTGGAGGCAACAGAGATGTGGTTCCTGAGACGAATGTTGCAACTTTCTTAGACTGCCAAAGTAACTAACAACGATTGCCTGAAAGAGGCTAATGAAACTAGAACATTATACACAACAATAAGAAAGAGAGAGACAGCTTTCTTTGGTCATGTGATGAGAAGAGAGGCATTGGAGAACATCGTGACAACTGGAAAGACCGAGTGGAAGACAGGCAGAGACAGACCAAGAGAAATGATGCTTGATGGATTGAGATAGTGGCATGGAGGAATATCATCAGCAGAGTTGATCCAGAAAACCAAGACCGAGATATGTGGAGAGTAAACGCCTACAGCAGCTGGTATGGCACTTGATGATGTTGATGATCTTAGAAAAGTCATATAACAGTCTGATGGAAGATGCCTTGCAGAGATTAGAACAAGAACCACCAGGGCAAATATAGCATCTTGCAAGATGGAAAACATACCAGGCAAAAAAAAACACTGCAAACCGCAGTGAGAAAAAGAAATATGCGGAACCTATATTGCTGAATGTACGTGACACATGGACAATAGGTAGACAAGTTGAGGACATCTAATGGCAGTGAAGATGTGATTTCTGAGGACAATACAAAGATTAATACAGACAGAAAAATGACTGACTCTCTTTCAAGGAACAAATGAAAATCATAAATTGATTATAGATTATATAATTTTATATTATAATACTGATACCTTGCCATCTTGACAGATGATACAGTTTGTTACAGTGTGCGTCAAAAAAGGCATAATAACTACAACCCATTGCGGTAAGACCAGGGATGGAGTTATACCTCTCCATAGCACAAAGCCTGGGCTGAATTGTAGAAACCATGTGTTGCCCATGCAGCATGATCCCTCTCTCTGCCTACCTAGTTTACCCCAGAGGAAAGGTAACAATAACACATTGGAACATTTTTGGGCACATTATAAGGAACCAAACTAGAAAACTCAGCATGGCACATCATGAAGGTGATCCTGTTCAACTCATCTGGGTTAGAATTCCTCTTCTTCTTGCTTCATCATCTATCCCCTCAATCAATATACTCCTATCCTTAGCTAACCCATATTATTCATTTGGATCTACCCCTCTTCTCCATATGTTTTATGTCTTCTTTCTCATTTGCTCTGCAAGTTCCAGACAAAGACCTTTCAAGTGATACTATTCTCAGGTTTCCTCAATGTTTGTCCTATCTAGCGCCAGCGTCTTTTCTTCGCCTCTTGTTTCACTGGGATATGTTTCTGTCTTCTTTTTCTTCGTTCATTCAGTTTTTTTCGGACGTGACTGCGTTGTGCAAGTTTACAATAGAGCTGCGTTCTTGCGCAGTTAGGCCGACATATCCGTCTTCTGTGGGCATTTGTTGACCAGGTTAACCTTCCCAGGTGTTTCTGTCTAAAAACTGGGATAGTTTATCCTCGTGAAATTTTATTTCAATACAATTTGCATCTACAAATGTACAACTTTGTTAAATTATGCACATATCAAAAAGCTACACAAAATAAATACCATAATTAAAACAATTGATACATACCAGCCAGCCCTCCCTGATGCCTCTTTTCAAGAATCTCTGTCACAGAAAAGGTGGTAAATGGATTCAGTGTCAACTTCCTCCTCTTCTTATTGTCTGGGCCATCATCATCATCTTCGTCTGTGTCACCTAATACAGTAATAATGTCAGTTAGTCAAGTGCTCCTGCTCGCAGCATGAGGCGAATTGGGCATATGGTTAAAAAAGTTTCCTGCATATCCTTTACAACAGTGGTTCTCAACCTTTTTTTGGCCCGTGCCCCCCTTCACCATATTTTAAGAACGTCATTCCCCCCCCCCCCCTTCCTATCAAAAATTTGGCCCGTGCCCCTCTTCACCATATTTTCAGAACGTCATCCCCCCCCCCCCCCTTTTCATATTTCCTACCTTAAAATCCCCCCACCCCTACACAGTATATGTAAAAATGGAAGGTAAGTATGTTAAAACAATCCCCATAAAACGTGATTTGTGGGTCTAAAAATGAATTTTAGAAGGATGAGACGTGCATAACTGTAAAGTATGAAAGGAAAAGCAATATCAAGTAATCGGTTCTTGTATTAACGCGATCTTGAAATGATCTTCATTTCCCCCCCCCCCCCTAGAAATCCTAAAATTCCCACCTGGGGGGGGAATTCCCCACCGGTTGAGAACCACTGCTTTACAAGATGGTGCAGTCAATCACAGCATTTTTTTTTTTGTGGTTTCTGATTTCTTGGCAAGTTTACATGCCGTCATTTATTGTTGCTGTTTGAATGGCCGGTACTTAACCATTATATATATAGTGCACTGGACTGATTGTTGCATATGGATTAACTTTCCCTATTACAAGTGTCCATCGTCATCAGGCAAACCCACTCTGACTTCTGAGATACTTGTAATCTATGTCCCCAGTCAATGACAAGAAGTCAAGATTTTAGTTCAACTGACTGGTGTCAGGGTTGAACCCGCTACCCAGGCATCAGCACACCAGATGTTCAGGTACGAGTGATCTTATCCATTAAGCCAAGCTGACATTCATTTCCTATGTCAACATTATCCGTAAATTCCGTTTGTTGTTTCCATGCGAGTGATCTTGTAACACCCACATCTCTCTGTACCTCAATAATGATTGAGAGGAAATAGAGAAGAAGGGCAGAATGTCAGACGAGCCTACGTGCCCAATTCTTAACCCTTTTAAAATAAAGTTTGTTCGTTCGTTTATTTCTGTCCATGTTATTCTTCTCAAAAACCAAATCTCCACTGCCAGGAGTGTCTTCAACATTTCATGACTCAGTTTCCAGCATTCACATCAATACTGAAGTACACGCCAAGCAGAACTATTCTTCTTCTTCTTCTTCTTCTGCGTTCATCCGGATTTTTTTTTTTCCGGATGTGACTGCGTTGTGCCTGTTTACAGCAGAGCTGCGTTCTTGCGCTGTTAGGCTGA
>OY992884.1:112251210-112446210 GCA_963921405.1 Cepaea hortensis | reverse complement strand
ATAATATGAAGTGAATTAATGAATACTCATCATTATCATGTGCCATGTCGATAAGCGTGTGCGGTCATGTTTCGCCTTCTCACACGATCACCAGAGTCGTGGATCAGCTCTGTGTTCTTGTCTCGACCATGCCACGTGGCCAAGCCATTCAGATATTTACATCTCTGCCTTCCCCTTGTTCTCTTCCCCTCGATCTTGCCAGTTGTCACCAAGTTCTCCAATTTATTTCTTCTCATAACGTGACCAAAACATTTTGACTGTCAACGTCTAATGACTCTAATCAGTTTACAATCTTCATGTGTTTGTTGTAGAACTTGGTCATTGGGTTTTCTGTCTGTCCGTGGTATTCTTTGCATTTTCCTCATAAACCACATTTCCAAAGCCATCAGATGTTTTTCAGTCTGTTTGCTCATTTTCCACGCTTTACATCGATACAAAAGCATAGGTTGTAAATAGCACTTCGACGCTCTTTTTCTCGTTGCAACTCAGCTCAGCTCATACTTAAATGTTTCCCTGTTGACAACTAAATACCTATTTTAAAAATATGGAGGAGACATTACCAGCTGAAGCCTAATTCCAACAAACAAAAATAAACATTATTATCCATGTCACTATTACTTTCGTTTCATTTCAACAACAGGAAATATTTTTTCTAACAGTTTATGTCTCTTTATATTTTGAATTACAATATATATAGAGGCATCACCACTTTATGGACAGTCTAGAACAAATCATTATTCTGAGCCTCAGAACAGCCCACATTTGAATATGCAACCAAATTATTAAAAAATTCAAGGTTGGCGAATTAGCCATTTGTACGTGTGGATTGAAGCCGCAGACAACAGATCGTGTACTCCAAGACTGCCCAAAATACGACATATCTAGGCAAACCTTCTGCCCTAAAGAAACAACAGTGAAAGATAAATTCTATGGACCACTGAGTGAACTACAAATGACAGTGAAATTCTGACAAGAGACAATATTGCAAATATGAACAAATTCCAAGCGAACGAAAGAAGAAGACGAAACATCTGACAGGACAGAAAGTTATGATAACTAGAACTAAGTATGCTAGTGTAACATTTGACGGGACAGACACATTAGTATATAAGTTATAACTATAGCCTCAATGCTTTATTGTAACATGTTCCGGATCAGAAGGCGTTAGCTGAATTAAGTAAAGAATATAATTTTAAGACTTTTTTATAATAAAAAATATAGCGACGTGGTCATGACAACCACACACCTTCACACACATACACAGACGGGCTGAGACACACATACACAGACGGGCTGAGACACACAGAGGCAGACGGGCTGAGACACACAGAGGCAGACGAACGTTATAGATCCTGTACACAGCTGACTCGCCATTTTACCCTGACAATAAAATCTTGCCTCTTTTCAAGACCACTGGAGCAGGAAAGTCAGATCTAGAGTCAGGCTTTAGATATAGACTGGTCCGTCGGTGTGGCATTTAACTGCTTGAAGGATTCTAAATACAATTAGATTTAGGAAGTTGTCCGTGGCTGAGAGGTTGGGGTATCCTCCGCCAGGCTTAGAAGGTACAGGTTAGATCCCAGCATAAGGCCGAAATGTTTCCAAGAACAATGGTGTCTTGTTTTTTTTTTTTTTTTTTTGCTCTCTCACTTTTGAACTCAAGGGTAGTCCATACACACAACTTCTAGTAGTGCTGGGCTGATTTTTGCGTGTGGGTTAGCTTTCCCTATTAACAATACCTCTCGCCATCAGGCGAACCCACTCCGACTTCAGAGGTACTTGTAATTTATGTTCCAAAATCAAGGACGAGAAGTCAATATTTTAGTCTAGCTATCCGGTGTAGGGGTTGTACCCCTTCCTCGGCAGCGGCACACCGGATGTTTAAGAACACGCGTTCTTATCTATTCACAAAAACTGCGATATTTTTGCCTTCTTTCGGCCGACACATCCGATCTCTTAAGGCATTTGTTGGCCCGGTTAGCCTTCCCGGATAGGTGGAAATGATGATGGACATATTACAGATTCAGGGCCAAACAAAAATTAGGTTTCGACCAAACATAAATGTATTGCGGAAATGGGAACTGGGTGTGTCACAGTTATGACTTAAAAGTTGTTAATAATGTCGCAGACATGTTGTATTATATTTGCATAAGGAAAACTTTTTTTTTATGTTGCATATCCCTTGCAGGACGTTGCAGTCAACACCAGCAGTTTTCATGCTGCTGTTGATGTACTAGGAAAGTTTTTACGTTCAGTAGTTTGCCATTGCTTTCTGAACGACCGGCTCCCATGCCAACTCGTTATAATACAACGCGACACGGTCTGCTACACAAATCGGTCGCGGCTACGTTTCGAACGCCTGGTAAGCGGCTCATGAATCGCGTTCACAAGCCTTTCGCCACGGAGAACGGCAGGAAAACTACTGTGTTAATATTTTAACTATAGTTTGATTTATACGCCCAATGCAGTTACGGGAAGTTCAAATAAGACGGTTTATCAGCCCAGGGCATTTAATCAGTTAATCAAGCATACCCTGGTATCACTAACATGGGAACGAAAGAAGGGGTTGAAGCAAGTGTGGGAATGACTCGAGTGTAGTAATGCTACACTTATATAGCATGGATAAAGAAAGTTGGTAACAGGGTCGTGCCGTGCTATGATACAGATAGACGGCCGTATCAAGTGGCACTTTAAGGAGGCGGCATTTTAAAATAAAACACATTTAAGGGGCGGAATTTCGAAGACTTGCATCATACTGTGAAAGTCTACCGTACGCCCTGTTTGGTAGTTAGTTAGTTAGTTAGTCGCGGTTCCAACTTCACGGCAACGGGTCGTCCCCATATTGCTCCGTTCCTGTGCCAGTGAATATCACAAAATGCTCCTCACTGCCCCATGTGAACAATGGAACCTGTTTGGTAAATCCTACCTATGTCGGCCGAAGCGTGAATAATTATTGCTGAGTAATGAATCAGCTTGATGTCACCTATCATCTTCGATAAAAAGCCTAGGCTGATAAAGTCACAAAGACGAGTAGGGTCATTTCGTACAAGTATATCTGGGTTGAGAAGTGCAAATCGAGCATCGTCATCATCACATGTCATGTCAAATGGCGTAGTCGCCCGTGTCTCTCCACATTTCGTGTGGAATGGCTGACCTCGCTTCAGATGTCACAGATTGTGAGATTTGTATGGATATTTTGCCCTGGCCATGCAGGAGTGCGGGGGGAGGGAGTGAACAGGCTGATAGGCTGGCAGGGAATGCACCTCTTGGTGATAGATTAATTATGGACAAGGGGGGAGGTGGTCGTGTGCCTGTGGGACCAGGTGGAGAAGACGGGGGAACAGATTGAGAACCCGTATGTGGAAAGGGTGAGATTGCGGAGGACTGCCAGTTCTGATAGAATCTCCAAACTGAGAGGGAAGACGAAGAGAACGTTCAATCAGATAGCGGTGGGAACGATTTGTAGTGTGGCTCTTCGCTGGTTGTTGAACGAGGGGAAGGAGCGAGTATGGGAATGTCCTGAGTGCAGTTACGTCAGTTCTTAGCTCAACTCAACTCTCCACATATCTCGATCCTTCTTGATCGTGACAATTCTGCCGCAGACATTCCCCCGTTGTCACAGACTTAGACGACTGCGCATACGTTGTCTCGGTTTGCCTCTGCTTCTGCCTTGTCTTCCCAGTTTCTTCTGTGCCTCTCTTCTTATTATGTGACCAAATAACCATTTGTGTCTCTTTCCTATCATTATCATCATCATCACGTGCCATGCCGATAAGTGAGTGCGGTCATGTTTCGCCATATCACACGATGACCAGAGTCGTGGATCAGCCCTGTGTTCTTATTTCGACCATACCACGTGGCCAAGCCATGTAGATGTTTACTTATCTGCCTTCCCTTTGTTCGTTTCCCCTCATTCTTGCCAGTTGTCACCAAGTTCTCTAGTTTATTTCTCCTCACAACGTGCACAATAAATCTTTCTTATGGTCGTATACAATGTTCTGCTTTCATGTATTCTAAACTCTTTCAGGCAATTGCCGGTAGTTACTCTGGCAGTCCCAAGTATTCGCAACATTCGTCTCAGAAGCAATTCGACGACAAAGTAATAAAATAAATGTTGCTTCAATAAATAAACGTCCCTTGACCTTGTAGGACGTTGTCATCAACCCCAGCTTGATTTACTACACAAGTGTACGTTAACTGATACAATGCCAAAGGATGGTATATCGCTAAACGTGACTTCCAGTTTAGACTGTCAAATTGTCATTTACTGCCAATATAGTACCTTACGGTGTAGGGCAGGGGAATCTTCAGCCTGACGAATTAAGGCCGCTTGGCTAGTGCAGTCGCCGGGAACTGTGCAGGTTAGGATGTTCTTTTTGCCTCAGGCAGAAAAAAAAATCCACACCTTACCAAGGATTCGAACCCGGGTCTCCCGAAGGAGAAACCGGCGTTCTTGGCCACTCAGCCAGCCTCTCCAAGGATGGTATATCACCACACTAGAGTCATCATGTTATATGCTTTTGTTTCGTGTTATCTTCCACAATTTCAATACTCCGTGAACGGAAATGTACATTATAATAATTAATATTTGTTCATTTGATTGTGCTCCATGTGTGGTCCAATCATATATTTTGTTTGGCACTGAATCAGTTAAGTAGTTTGCCAATGCTTTCTAAACCAGAAGTCAACGTATAAGTCTAACTTAATGCCGGTGTAGGGATTGAACCGCCTACCTCGCCATAAGCGAACCGGTATTACATTGCACTTATATGTTGATTTCTCGTTAAAAATAAATCAATGGCAAACTGGTGAACATAAAATTGTGTAGACAACCTGGGGTTGCTTGCAACGTGCTGGAAAGAACGTGCCGCATTTTAAAAAATGCTAAGAGACCAGAGGAAATCAGGGAACACCCACCGCTATACATATCCTAGTGTGTTAAGATTCGCGTACCGGCTTGGTACATGCGGGTGATGAAGTTAGTAAGAGGACGCTTAAAACACTGGCTAAAGTAATATTACATTTTATCTGCCTGTTGAAATATCCCCATATCTGGCTCGAACTAAACATTTTAAATGGCTTCTAGAATTCTACGAGATCAATAATATGTGAAAATACATCATTGCGTGATTTGAAAATGTGACAAAATGTAGCCATCGATCACCGAAAACGATTACCACAAATGAGGAGAGCAAAAAGAAAGATTACGAAACAAAATTGGCGTAAATGAGGCAGAAATAAAGCTAAATTGTGGTAGCCATTCGCATAATTGGGAGATCGGTGTATTTTTAGATTGCATCTGTCAGTAATGAAACAGATTCTGTTATCAGCAGTCATTGTTATATTTGATAGCAGTAATGTGTTATCACACACACACACACTCACACACACACACACACACACACACACACACACCGGCGTGGAATGTTTTACTAAACAATGCCAGCATTCTGATAAGGATGGGTGTTTGGTCTTTAATGTTTGTATAGTTGACGTGGCTTGAAGAAACAGAACGCTCGATTGTAATCTTCCGGTGCGTTGATCTCGATGTAGGGGGTTCAGTTCCTACTACACCGGTATTAAGTTGGAGTTAAACGCTGACTTCTCGTCCAGAAAACAATGGCAAACTACGCAACTTAAAATTGCCGATTAAATAAATCTAGGATTGACTGCAACGTCCTGCAAAGGAAATGCTACATTTATTATTCACAAGGTGTCGGCGGCTGTAGCTTAGTGGTAGTGAACGAACGTTCACAACCCCGGGACTATAGGCTCGCAGTCAGCCGCAGGCGGTTTAGAAGAGGACTTCTTTGTGTTGATTTTCACAATGTCATAAGCGTCGGCCTTTCAAAAAGCAATGGTAAGCTACCCAACGTAAATCTGACTAGAAAATCACAAACAGCCCAACAATACTAAAGGGACTGGTCAACAATACTTGGGTTGATTGCGACGTCCGGTAGAAAGGACACTAATAAACTAGTTCACGAGTAATGAAATCACGAAGAAACTAGAGCCAGTGGGCGGTTTGGCCGAAGACCGCCTTGCGTTGATTTTCATACAATGGTATAGGTTAACCCGGTCAACAAATGCCCGCAGAAGTCGGATGTGTCGGCCTAACGGCGCAAGACCACAGCTCTGCTGTAAACAGGCACAACGCAATCACGTCCAAAAAAAAAAAGTCCGAATGAACGCAGAAGAAGAAGAAGTACCGGTCGGTCAAAAAGCAATGCAAACTATTGAACGTAAACTTGCCAAGAAATCACAAAGAGCTAACAAAATGCCGGGGTTGTCAGCACGTCCTGTAAAGAATATGCAACTAACAGATGTTACATACCACACCCCTAAGTGAAACAAACATCAACAGAAGTGCCGTGATGATTATTAATTGTGAGTCCTTTGACTGTGACTCCGCTGTATTGGTGCGCAGACTGTCAGGCCTAAAATAGCTTGCTGCCATCAGCCGGGGCACGGTTACGTCTAGAAACCTCTCCCCTCAACCAAGTACCACAATACCATCTTTAGGAGAACTGTGTTGAAGAGCTCCCCCCCCCCCCCCCCCGCGCCTTTCCAGACTCAGGAACCAGAGGGATGTGTAGACCCGGTGCTTGAGCTTCACACTTGCTGTGAGACATACTATTACTAGGGTGTAATAGGCTTTGTTTCAGCACAGAGCACACAGACAGGCTGAGGTTCGGCCTAGGTTCGTCGTTTCCTCTACGAGTTATAGACACTTCATTGCCTATAGACGCCAACCCAATGCCCATCGGGGAGACCAGCATGGCAAAATGGATAGGAAAGCGCATTCCCGAACATCCAGTGCGCTGATGCCGAGGTAAGGGGTTCAACCCTACACTGGACAGTTGGGCTAAAAAAATGTTGACTTCTCGTCGTTGATATGGGGACGTAAATTACAAGTATCTTTGTAGTCGGAGTGGGTTCACCTGATGGCGAGGGACACTGGTAATAGGGAGAAGCTAATCCACACGCAAAGTTCAATCCAGTGCTACTAGAAGGAAGTGTGTGTGGACTACGCTTGAGTTCAAAGCTAGCGACCGCAAAATAATAAATAAATAAATAAATAAAAATTCCCAAAAGCCCGGGAAGGTTAACCCGGTCAACAAATGCCCGCAGAAATCGGATGTGTCGGTCTAACAGGCACAACACAATCACGTCCGAAAAAAGAAGGGGAAAAAAAACTACGGATGAACGCAGAAGAAGGGGAAAAGCAGTGATAAAGAAACATGTTGTGACAACCGGAAAGATTTGTGGAAAGAAAATTAGAGGAAGACAGCGTGAAAGATAATTGACAATCTCGTCTCATGGCATGGAAGGGAATCAACATAGGAATTGATTCATAACGTCGGAGATCGAAATTTGTGAGAGGCATGATCGCCCACGCTAGCCGGTAAAGCACCGGATGATGAAAGTTGATACCATCTCACCATGGCATACATTTAAATGAAAGAACTCACACTTCAGCGAAAGAGAAGGAAACTTATTACCTACTAGAATAATCCATTGTATTTGAGGAAAAGAGTTGGAGTAGCCGCATGGCATCATCGAGACAAGAACACAGAGCTGACACAAGGCATGGCACATGATGATCAGGATTCAAAGAATCTGATCTCTTATGTTGATGTTACTGAAAAAACTGTAAAGAAAACAAAAAGGAGGTGGAGTATGGGAGAAGAAGAAGAAGAAGAAGAAGAAGAAGAAGAAGAAGAAGAAGAAGAAGAAGAAGAAGAGGAAGAAGAAGAAGAAGAAGTGAAGAATAAGAAGAAGAAGAAAAAGAAGAAGAAGGAGGAGGAGGAGGATGTGGTGGTGGTGGTGGAGGAGGAGGTTGAGGAGGAGAAAGAAGAAGAAGAAGAAGAAGAAGAAGAAGAAGAAGAAGAAGAAGACGAAGAAGAAGAAGAAGAAGGAGGGGGTGGTGGATGTGGTGGAGGAGGAGGTTGAGGAGAAGAAGAAGAAATGTTTCTTCATGGGCGTGTCTGGACTCGAGTGGTACTCGTGAAGTCATACAACGATATCACATTTTCAGCCTTCGATACCTTGAGCTAATATACATTTTAATTATTAAAACTTCTTGTATACACTAATATCTTATCACAAAGTATAATCAAATAACAACAACGATGTAAGCAGGCGTGCCATGTGTGTTTTAATTGTAAATATGTATCTTAAACAACAGTAAACAAACAACGATTACTACACAGGGACCAGGAATCGAGCAGCAATCGTCTGCTGTCAAGCGACCCTGACCCGCTAGAGGTCAAAGGTGACAACGCTAACGTAGATTCTACAGGTAGGAGACCAACCGTCAACCGTTGTTTCTCTGACTCCTGGGCCGCCGGTTCACACTTCTAGGCATTATTGTGTCGCTGCTACTTCTCAGTTCTTATCGAAACCGCAAGAAATCATGGTGAATCTTGGCGAGGTTTTCCCCAACTTTTCCGCAAATACATCGGATGGTCGTATAGCAAAGTTCCACGACTGGATCGGCAATGACTCGTAAGTTTAGCGACGTCAGCCGGTTGTTTAATGTTTGTGATCGTTTTAATTATTTAATTTGATCTATTAATTGTGAAGTAACAGACACGACTACAGATCTTCCATTGACTCTCATTGAATTGAGTATTCAATTCAGGTATCCGCGTCGTCTACGAAGGGCAGTTTTATACTTCCCTGTGTTATTAAAGTATACTATTTTTTTTATATTTATTATTTAGTTAGTTTAGTCGAAGGATGAAGTCAACATCACGGTACACGGGTGCTCCGTTCTACTCCTAAACTCAAGCCTGAGTCCGGAGAATCTCAGCTCAGTGCACGAACTCAGTAGCACCATCGAGGATCCTGAAATAATTTGGGTAGATTTTTAACTCGAAAATTTGCCCGGGCAGCGCTGTTAGGCTACTATTTTTCGATTTCCAACTGCCAAGGGATTTTTTACGTGCTCAACAATACACACGGGCGTCCGATCTCACTACCTAGAGACTAGGGGAAATTTTGTTACTAGAAGTCTGAGTGAAAAAATCCCAGCCCTCGCCTGGGCTTGAACCCGGGACCTCCAGCACTCGAGGCGGACACCATACCTGGAGACCACTCAGCACCCCCCCCCCCCCCCCGTGTATTTATATTTATTGTCTCCAAAAAAAAAACGAAGTAGAAGCAGTATTTATTGTTCCACCATACCCCATACTTGTAACAACTGATTCCCTGGCTGACATAAAACTATTTTACAGTGCAGCTGAATTTAGCTTACGCGGCCGACATGATAACAGCGCTCGCTCTTAAATTTTCAGTGCGCTGATCGCGTGGTAGAGCGTTCAATCCCTACACTGGAATTAAGTTATATTAAACGTTAACCTCTCGTTCAGAAAGCAATGGCAAGCTACTAAACATAAAATTGCCTAGAAAATAAACCTGAGGTTGACTGCAACATCCTGAAAAAGGACATGCAACATTGTAGATGTTTTGCAGCAAGAATTATGTATAAGTCAGTATCGGAGATGCTTGATTGGTGCCCAGTGGACGTGTGTTGGATGCCCCATCTAGGCAGATTTGTTGTGTTTCCAGGTCCACCAAATCTGAGTTGAGTTAAGAACCGACATCACTGCACTCAGGGCATTCCCATACGTGCTCAGTCCCCTCATTCAACAGCCAGCGAAGAATCCTACTAATCGTTCCCACCGCTATCTGATTAAAAGTTCCACCAAGTCTAAAGTGGGTACCATGAAATCTTCTAGGTAGGATGTACAGGTGGGCAGCCCGATGATGTCGGGGATTACTGGCGCGAAAAAATACACAGGCAAACCAGGAGAAATGATGCTGGATCCCAGTCACCCAAGGGCACAACCCTCCCAAGCTGTCTGTTAGGACATGCATGGTCGGTTACGGTGTTGCTATTCTTTGTTTTCCCTCAAGGATCCCAGTAACCATGGACACGACCCTCCTTAGCTGCCTCTTATGACATGCAATGTCGGTTACAGTGTTACTTTTCTTTGCTTTCCTTAAGATCCTAGCAACACTTGGACAACATAGTGCCAGCACTTAAAACAGTAATCATAGATGTCCACTGAAGTGTGTGGTGGTCATCAGGGCTGAATAGATAAGAGCACTCTTTCTTAAACATCCGGTGTGCTGATGCAGAGGTAGCGGGCTCAGAGCCTACACCGGTCAGTAGGACTAAAATGTTGACTTCTCGTCTTTTACTTGGGACGTAAATTACAAGTACCACTGAAGTCGGAGTGGGTCCGCCTGATGGTGAGGGACACGGTAACAAGATAAGCTAATCCACACGAAAAATTTAGTCTAGATCTACTTGAAGTAGCATGTACAGACTACGCTTGAGTTAAAGCGAGCGCACACACAAAAATACTGCAGTTTTTTATTATTATATCTCCACTTTTTCCCTCTATAAATACCTGTAAATTGATTTCTCATGCTATTTGATTGGCCTCAAGAGTTCCCCAATAATTGAGATTTCTGTGAGAACTGAGTTTTTCATTTCAGATGGGCGATCCTGTTCTCTCACCCCGCAGACTTCACGCCAGTATGTACCACAGAGCTGGCGAGGGTTGTCAATCTGGTGCCTGAATTCCAGAAGCGAAATGTTAAGCTTATTGCCTTGTCATGTGACAGTGTGGAGAGTCACCAAGGTTGGGGCAAGGTAAGTTCCTTGTGGTTGGAACGTAGATGGTTATTGACATTAACTCTCCGGGAAGGTTAACCCGGTCAACAAATGCCCGCAGAAGTCGGATGTGTCGGCCTAACGGTGCAAGAACGCAGCTCTGCTGTAAACAGACACAACGCAATCACGTCCGGAAAAAAAACTCCAGATGAACGCAGAAGAAGAAGAAGAAGAAGACATTAACTCTTAAAGCATGTAAAAGTTTAGTGCCAGATTTTTCTCTCATTTATTGTTGTCACAAAGTGGATTATGATACCGTGACAGATATAAGTGACTGTGGTTGTCTAGTGGTATGCCTGTATGAATACTCTACAGGTTTCTTTCCTCACAGCTATATCAACTGGAAAAAAACACTGTTTCGCGCACATTCTTTATTAATGACACAGGTATATGATGAAACACGCATGCTAGAATTTCCAGGCACAGTCTCAGTACTGATACATGTACACACGTAATTGCTGATAGTGTTAGGCATCAGTTATCCACTCCGCCCATGGCTCATTCTACTTGACTGTCCGTTAAGTCCCCTGACTTAGCTCTAACTCAACACTACTAGGCCAGACCTCACTGTCTGGCTCACAACTCCACTATATCCTCACTAGCTTGGCTGGTGTCCATACACCTCAGCCCAAGACTCAATACTCCCAGCCTAGACCTCGACTGTCTGGCTTAAGAATTCAACTCCCCTCAATTTTCCAGACTGGTGTATTTATTTGTTCTAGCTCGACCTCCCAGAGAGTGCCCTTTAACCCCGTGATCATACTTCTCGGTTCCCCTGAAAATTACCTTTATAGTCTTCCTTGTTTCTAGGTTTTTCCTGTCACGTATATTCATCTCATTAGTGATTCCATCTTAACCCCGAACGTGGTCTAACCATCTCCCATTACTGATCTATTCTGTTGTTTTCTATTCATACGTGACTTCACATGACATCTACTGTGATATATCTTTATCACCTGTTTAGGGGCGTGTCCCATTTGTGGACAACTTATGTGATGCGTACGAGCCTTCAACCAACACGTAGTCTGGTGTTACCCTAATTTGTCGCCGGTTGTAATCTACCCTCCTGAGCTCACCTCTGCAAATTGCTTTTCTAACCCAATTACTATTTCTAGTCTAATCGGATTCCTAGCCAGATCATTTACCCCAGTCAGGTGCAAGCTACACTCGTTATAATTGTTAAAATTAAGGGTTAATTTATTGCCATGGTTTTCAAGACTCTATTGTCATTGATTTATTTGGTTGTTTCAGGATTTGAGATTTAAATATTGAGCACAACCCACTACTGGCAACGCTGATCGTATTCTGGTTTGAACCTCTATGAACCTCTATTGTCATTGTTTTGAAGCATCATTTACCAACAGTTAAATACAGTGATGGTTTTCCCTTACCTTCCCCCGGTTTATGTATGGTTGACTACACTAGCCGTTGTCTAAGAGGACAAACCTTGCAGGCAGCAAGTAGTTAGTAGAGGTGTGGCACCCCTTGCCCGCCGAAGTCCATACCACAGTTTTGTGGTCTTTTATAGAGACATCTACCCCTCAATTAACTCATCTCCTCTCAATGATCATCGCCAGTGTTGGTCCACAGCTGCTTGTTCTACATTTTTGCACCTAGCCTCTAGAAAAAAGTAACTTAAGGCCACTCTACTAGCCACCATCAAATGGACATGCCTGGTAGTAGCACAGGCTTCTATCTAAGCTGATGCTATTTTGGGGCAAGTACAGAAATTAAACTAGCTAGGCACATGGATAACATCTGATGGAAGATGCATCACAGAGATAAAGAACAGCACGAGCCAAAACTATATTCTATCAAATGAAGAATATTGTATGCAAGAAGTCCTTGTTATTGGAAGTTATAAAAAGAATTCTTGCTTGTTACATAGAACCAGTTCTAACATATGGCTGCAAATCCTGGACAATTAGTGAACAAGCGGGAATAATCCCTAAAAGCCTCTTCCAAGCTGTTCATTCACATTCCATGATTGACTGCCATACAGCAGAACAAGTTGGATGTAACATTAAGATTCTCTGTCTTGCACTAGTTCTTCTACCATACATTTGCATACCCTTTGTCTTATGTCCACTGTCATGTTGGTTGTACCTGATGAGATGCAGCAAAATATGCCAGGCAGTCGATCGTGCAATCTATTGTTTGTGTCTTCGTTATTCAAAATCTACAATATTCTCAGAATGTTTCTGTTCTGACATCTCAGTTGTCTTCTTTCATCATCAGTTGCCACGTCGATAAGCGTGGGCAGTGACAAGTCGCCATCTCACATGATCACCAGTCGTGGATCAGGTTTGTATTCTTCTTCCGATTATGTTGTATGACCAAGCCATCCAGTTGTTTATTTCTCTGTCTCCCTTTTGCTTTATTTCCTATAAATTTTATTGGTTGTCTTTGATTTGTCCAAGTCTGTTTCTCCTCTGTGACATTAAAGGACATTGAAGAAACCATCATCAAGGCAAAAAGAGAATGACCGTCAGCAAATGATCTTCTTCTTCTTCTTCTTCTTCAGCGTTCTGAGCCAATGAGGTTCTTTGCTGCAGATACAATCTGTCTCCATTCGTCTCTCTGGTTGACCTTCTCTTGCCAGTCGTTGATTCCAAGTGCTTGTAGGTCTGTATATATATTATCTCTCCACTGTCTTCTTGGTCTAACTCGGGGTCTACGGTCATTTATTTCCTGAGTGTAAGCGAGTTTTGTTTCCCTATTATCTTCCATTCTTTCTATATGCCCCAGCCATTGTAGTCTATTAGCCTTCATGATACCAGTGATTAGCGGGGACTTAAACAGATCATAAATGTCTTTGTTACTTCTTCTTTTCCACTCTCCACTTTGTGTATCCCTAATGGTTCCAAAGATCTTCTACATGAAGATAATATTGACAACAATGTAGTAGTTCAGGATGGTGGTATTGTTCAGTGATTTAGCTACCTGGTATAGAATGAATGAGTTCAAGTACCTTGTATATCCATTAGGATGTGTTACATTATGCGGACTCCAAGCAAGACAAACTGCCATACCCCATTATTGCTGATGAAAAACGTGAACTTGCTGTACAGCTGGGCATGATTGACCCAGACGAGATATCCAAAGAAGGATTGCCACTCACTGCCAGAGCTGTCTTCATTATCGGACCTGACAAGAAGCTGAAGTTGTCTATTTTATATCCAGCAACCACGGGACGTAATTTTGAGTAAGTCTACCTATCTATTTGTCTGTCTATTATTTCTGTCTGTCTACTTCCTACTTACCAACTACCTACCTCTCTACAAACCAACTACCTACCTACCTGTCTGTCTGTCTATTTGTCTACTACCTAGTTACCAACTACCTACCTACCTATCTGTCGGTCTATCTTTCTGCTACCTACTTACCTACCTATCTGTCTGTCTGTCTGCCTGTCTACCTACCTGTCTGTCTATCTTTCTACTACCTACTTACCTGTTTGTCCATCTGTCTGTCTTTCTATCTATCTGTCTGTCTATCTACTACCTACTTACCAACTGCCTGTCTGTCTGTCAGTCTATCTGTTCTCATTAATTTGACTTTTGGTGCACATGTACCGTTGTAGGAGTGTCCAATCTTGACCCAAATGTTGCTTGGATTGTGTTGAGTTGTGTAATATGTTCTATCATCTGTTATTGTATGCTCAACTAGCAGTTGTTGCTAGATAAGATAGTCTTCAGATTTTCAACCTTATCATTAGTGTTCCAACTAATGGTGCTTTCAAAGCCACAGATCCACTCACTTGTTACTGTGCTCTCCAGCATGGCCAGGACAGCATATGCATTACATCATTGTAAGAGAGGGATGTCTGGGCTTGATCCCTACTCATGTCACAGATGCCAGTGAATCTAAATTTCTAAGCTTGAAAAAAAAGATAACAGCAAAAGATGATGCAACAATAGAAGGGAAAACGCCTCACCTAGTCAATAAATTCACATATTTGAGTGAAACCACATCAGATGGAAGATGTGACAGAGATTACGAGCAGAATAGGCCAAGCAAAAGTTGCATTTCAGAAGATATAAAGTATCTTTTGTAATAAAGCTCTTTGATCTAAATATACCTATGTCCGCAAAATGACAGATAATAAATAGCATATTCACACCAGCCCTATGCTACCATTACCAAACTTAGACATTATATACATTACACTTACGGAAAATCAACACCTGTGACATGAGATGCTTGAGAAGAGCTGCCAATTGAACTAATCGAGAACAAATAAGAATTTATGTTATCAGACAGACTGTGGGATCAACACATTGTGCCACATTTATTGAAATACAGAAGATCAGATGGTTTGGCCATCTCTTCAGAATGCAACACCATCAACTACCAGCACTGGCCCTACATCAAAGAAGATCTGCTACAAGAGCAAGAGTACGCCCAAGAAGAAAATGGAGTGATGACATCAAAGGCATTGTACAATCACACAGAATGACACTATCTAGTATCGCCCATTGTGCGTGCTGGAGTGCCAATTATTCCTCCCCACGACGCTTGATGGCAAAAGTGGAAGATGATGATGATTGAACGTCAGAAATAGAGTGCTAAAATGTTATGTTGTACCTTTTCTGCTGTGTGGCAGCGAATCATGGAAAGTGAGAATAAATTAGGAAAGACAACACGATCTGATTTCTGAAATGAATGTTGTGAATACGTTGGATGACCGGAGTAACTAAGACTGATTTCCTGGAAGACTTTCATGAAAGTAGGTCATGTAAACAACTAGAAGAACGAGACAGTGTTCTGTGGCCATATAATCAGATGAGAACATTGTGATAACTGGAAGGATCAGTGGTAGCCCAGGGACACAGTGATGTGACGCTTCCTGGTCTAAGGCAATGGGTGGATGTCAGAACAGTTATGATGGGAGGTGTCCTGAAGAGATCATAACAAGAATTGCCATGGCAAAGGTTGCCTTGTGCAAAAGGAAACATTCAACAAATAAAATAATGTCAATTGCAAGATGTCAAGAGTGTTGAAGTGCTACATAGAACCTGTGCTTGTGTATGGATGTGAAGCGTGGGCAATGAGCAGACAAGCTGAAAAACATCTGATGGCTGTGGAAATATGGTTTCTGAGGAAAATGCACAGAATACCATGGACAGACAGTAAACTGAATGAGCAAGTTTTACAAGAGGCAAATGAAAACCATAACCTGATTAGAGAAATTAGACGTAGACAGTCAAGACTTGTTTGTTTTTCAGAATATGAGAAGAAATAAACTGCAGAACTTGGTCACAACTGGCAAGAGGGGAAAAAATAAGGGGTAAGCAGAGGTAAATACCTGGATGGCTTGGCCACACGGCATAATTGAGATAAAAATAACAGTGATCATGTGCCCAAGCTTATTGGCATGGCAGATGATGATGATGTTGCTGAATGGCATGGAAGCATGTCACCAGTAGAATTAATTCAGGACACTGGAAGGCTGAGATCTGTGGAGACATAATGCCTATGCCATTTAGCAGGACATATCATGATGAAGAAGACATGAGAAAACTGTATGGTAGCAGCTTGAAGCAGCAGATAGCCTTTAATCCCATTGGTCTAATCAGTCACATTCGCTACCACCATAAATTTCAGTTATTATGCCGGTCTCCCTGGCTAAGGGGTTAGCAGCTTTCTCTGTAACCCCGAATACTCTCGTGGTTGATGTGAGCGGACGAGAATTTGAAGGGGTTCGAGTCTCGCCAGTGACTTACAAGAGTATGGAGCCGGTCGCTCAGAAAGTCGTGGCGTGCTGATGAGCGTAATCTAGCCTAGGAATCAACATACAGCTGAAAGATGCTGGTGTTGACCGCAATATCCTGAAACAGGATGGAAACGCGGGAATAAAAAATTATGCCAAGGTTGAAGCAATGTAACAAACTATCGTCTCTCAAGATGGCAAGGTGTCAGTAAAGTAATAATCCTTGTCAGAGGTATTAAGTGTAATGACAACAGTTTTTTGTTTGGTTGCGTGTTCACTCTTGTAACTAACTTTCTGTCGACAGTGAAATCCTGCGAGTTATTGACTCCCTTCAGCTGACTGCCACAAAGAAGGTAGCCACTCCTGTGGACTGGAAATCTGGCAAAGAATGCATGGTGCTACCAACTGTATCCAATGAGGAGGCAAAAACATTGTTTCCTAACATGAAGACTGTCACACTTCCCTCTGGCAAGGAATACCTGCGCATGACCCCACAACCTTAAGATACAAGCCCAGTTGTTGCTTGTTTGTTACGGGGAAACATTTCCTCTCTTTTTTCATTCCAATGTTGTTGTATACATTTGTACCTTTTGTTTTATAAGGGACCAGATATTTGAGCATATTTCACAATTTTATTTAACTGTTTGAAGAATACACACCATATTCAACTTGCCTTATATTAGGGGTAAGACAGACCTTGATTTCAGCAGGATATTAGTGTGCAGTGAAACAAAAAAGGGGTTTTTAGATTTTATAGAAACAATAAAAACAAATACATATATACATACCTGACTAGGGCCTCAGTTCACATAAACAGATAATAACAAAGGTAAGGAAAAATGAGTGAAAATAATGTAATAATATAATATAAAATAAGACAAGTATCAATAAAATAATCATGAACACAACACAAATGTCCGAAATTTTGGTAGTCACAACTTTTATCAAGACACAAAATAAGAAACATAGATATGAGAACAATAATATGAAATTACAACACAATAAATATGATAGGAATATTTACGAAGGGAACAGTAAAGAACTAACGTGTGACAACCTTCTATAGCAATAAATACTAGAAATTTTTGGAATTTATGGTCTGTTTTGTAATATTTGAACAACATTTTACATGACTCTAAATATTCGTCTTCTTTCGTCCTTTATCCCCCAGTGGAGCGTAGGCCATCAACCAACTCACTTCAAGCCCTTCAGACTGTAGCTACCCCATCAATATCCTCCCCATTTTATTCATTTCTGTATCTAATTCTCGTCTTTGTGTGATTTTAGGTCTTCTTTTTCATTTTCCGTGTGAGCTCCTCACAAAGGTTATACTATTCTCAGGTTCCTCAGTGTATGTTCTATTTAGCGACAGTGTTTTCCTCCTCTCGAAGTATGCCTGGCGTTAAATGGTACAACATGTTGATTGTCTTCTGTGTTTACATTTCAATATGGTCCATAGCTTACATCCATATGTTGCCACAGGAAGGATGCATGTGCTTAAAATGGTTACTTTACCCAGGTGGTGTGGTGCCGTAAGCTCTTAATTTATGTGCTGGTTAGAAACAGAATAATGAAGGCATCTACTAAACTTTACAGTGCAATAATGTATGCACTGAGAATGGGAAATATGACAGGCAGGATGATGCACATTCCCGATTTGCCTCCCTAGTGCCTTGCTTGTATTTAGCAACAGGGACAATCAGCATAAATGCCGTTCACCTTCTGCTCGGAGAGACTGGGCACCTATGGGCTTGCCCTGAGTACAGTGGCATTTATTCTTCACCATAAACAGTGTAAACGGCCCATTTTACACGCCTTGGTGCTAGCCCCATTGTCTCATCTTGTACCTTGCGGTGTCGAGGTGAAGCATTTACAGCGGGAGTGTCCGCTTATGGGCTTCATGTATCAAGATTCCCATGGACTCTTATTCCCTCTGTGCATCGTTTACGTGGCTGACCTCTTCTTCTGCTTCCATTTGGTCTGTACATCACCGTTTATTGTGGTATACTGTTAGTTGGTAATCTAGTTATATGGTTAAACCATTTAACTTGCTGTTTTCTAATAAAATCTAGCTCTGCTGTAACTCCAACTTTAGTCCTGATTTCTTCATTTCTGATTTTCTCTCTTGATAGAGAATTCTTCTCAGGAATCTCATTTCTGTTGTTGTAAGTTTTCTTTTCTCTTTTTCTGTCATTGTCCAGGTTTGGCATTGGTAGCATAGAGTTGGTAGGAAGATTGTGTTGTAAAGTGCTTTCTTAATAACTATTGATATGTGCTTGTTTTTAGTATTGGTGCCATTTGTCAAATGAGTTGGTTTGCCTTATTGCATCTATTTTCAATCTCGTCGTCTAATTTGCCATTTGATATTATACTTCCTAAGACTTGTGATATAGTCAATCCCAAGCGCCCGAATTGACCTCTCATGACATTTCCTGGTACCAGAGGCCAGGTCGACTTGGGATCGCAGGTAAATGTTTAAAACCTGTCTTGATGCAAGTTCAAACCTTTGACCACATGACTAGCAGACAAGCATACTAGCCACTGCGCTGTCACAGCTCTGCTCCCTTCACCATCACATATCCTTGTTACTTTCACTGGAACAACTCATCAGGTTTTGTCAGCACAAAATATACCATTATAATATTCATTGATATGCCCTGCTTTTGAAGAAGTAAAAGTGACACTTGTCAATTTATGTTGGTACATGGGTTTTCAAAGCTTATTTGTATTGTGTTATACTGTTTAGTTGTGTAACCAGATGTTTCGCTATATTTCCCTTGTGATGTTGTACAGTGTAATGAGTGTAGGTGTGTTAACAATACAGTCATGGCAGTAAAAAAAAACTTGTTCTGACTTATGTATGCATTGAATTATTAGTTCCACACATTACAGCTATTGTACCTCACACTGAAAGCTCACTGTGTTGAAGTCATCAAAGGTGGAAAAAGCGTCCAGTAGCATGAAATGGAATACTGTTTGGCTAGCGAATTCATTGCATGGAAAGTCTGACTAAAAGCTCACTGTGTGGATGTCATCTGCAGATTGCATTCTTCTGGTTTCCGGAGGGACAGCCTGTGGTAAACGGCAGGCCCAATATACGGAAGTGAGGGAAAGCAGCCATGTGCAGGACGTAACGATTCCTTGGGTGAGCCCAGTATCAGAGCGCTATTTGTTGGCTCTGCAATTATGGAAGCCTCTTTATATGGCGGGAATGCATTTGGTCTGCACCTGCTTTCCATTGAGGGCTGTCTTTAGCTGTTCTATATAGGCCAGCTGGGATGGAGATAACACCACAACAGTGATAGTCCAACATCCAACAAAACATCCAGGAAGGTCAACAAATGCCTGAAGGTGTCGGATGTGTCATCCAAAAGGCACAAATATCACAGCTATGCTGTAAACATGCACAACGCAATTACGTCCAAAACAAACATTCCGGATGAATGAAGAAGAACTACCTCACACTGCTCGGCTGCCATGTACTTCTGTTAACACAGATGTGTTTACAACGACAAGCCGCCTGCCAAGAGCTTCACACAAAGCACAAACTCTGTAACTTCAGCGATTGGGGTCTCCGGAAAAATTACACTCATCTGAATGAAACATGAACCTTTGACCTTCAAACCATGAGGCAGACTGCTTGACCACTTCAAACAGAGAAAAAACACAACTATAAATATAAATAATAAGACAATGAAAGTTTGCGCCAACTTTAATATCTAACATGTCGAATACCCTCTCACAACCAAACAATTTTAATACCCTCTGTATGAAAACAGATCCAGTGTCTTTACGTGTGCATTTGTTTGACAAAATGGGAATCTGAACTGTGTTAAATGAAGAATGGTGTGCCAGCAGTGCTGACGATGTGTTCACATGAGACTTTGTTTCTGGCATGGAGGACACAGGAGCTGAACAGCGACTGGTTCAACCTTAGTTTATGAGGAAAGTTAAGTATGTATGTTGTAACTGATATGGGGAAGCTGAAAATCACTGATGGTAGTTTCCAATGGTGTCATTCAGTGGCAGCATCATCCAGCTTTATGATTGGCTTAGGTAGCAGACTGCTAGGAAAGTTAAGTATGTATGCTGTAACTGATATTCATTCATCATGTGCCGTGCCGATAAGCATGGACGGTCATGTTTCGCCATCTCACTCGATCACTAGAGTCGCGAATCAGCTCAGTGTTCTTGTCTCGACCATACCACGTGGCCAAGCCATCCAGGTATTTACTTCTCTGCCTTCCCCTTGTTCTCTTCCCATCGATCTTGCCAGTTGTCACCAAGTTCTCCAATTTATTTCTTCTCATAACGTGACCAAAAGATTTTGACTGTCTACGTCCAATTTCACTAAGTAACTGATATCGGGAAGCTGAAAATCATTGTTGGTTGTTTCTAATGGTGTCATTCAGTGGCAGCATCATCCAGCTATATGAGTGGCTTAGGTTAGATGTTGCAAGAATGCCACATTTAGCTTGATTAACCTAGAAGAAAACTTAACAATATTCAGCATCTCCCACGTAATAACTAGAACATAGTCTGTCATGTTTTAACGAGTGGGACAGAAGTATTTTGCGCTCTTGATGTCTTGAACCCAGGACTAAAGTTGGGGAAATAGCAGGCTAGATTTCATTAACAAAAACAGCAAGTGAAATGGTTCAGACAATCTAATTCAGAGTCAGTGAACAATTAAAATAAATCGTTTTCAGCCAAAGTGCAAACTATCGGCATCAAGCGCCATTCTGCAACAAATCTGGACACATCAATCAACTGTGTTGCTGTAATCAAGAACTACATATACTAATTATTATTTACACATTCCTTGGACTATATATGGCACACAGAAATCCTTAACACCGCGGAACCTCTAAACTAATAAGAGAAATAATAGGTATTGATTTGCTCTTATAGAAGATAAGAGGTTACATTATATTAGAGAAAATTGTAAAGCTAAAAACATTGATATTTGAGCTCATGACTTCCAAATGAAAAAAGAGCCATGCCAAAGGAACAAGTGTACTACACTACTCAACCATATACACACATCTGTCAAGTGTTTTCGCCCTCATCGTCTATCAGTGCCAATCATAGTTGTTAATTAATGTATTTCTCAAAGACTGTCTGCATCTTCACTAGAAGAAGCACCACACATAAATACATTGCCACTGACGCTGTTCACATCCGGATCCAAACAAGAATCAGCCTGAGAGTCTTCAATCTCATGTTTTATACTGTCATTCATTGGACAGTTCTGACCTGCAGGCATCATGGCCATCTGAAACTGGCCATGCACATCTTTGCTGCTTCTAAAATTGTTCAGTAAGGCAGCTGACAACTGGTGAGGGTCCAGCTGCAGATAGTTGCCGGGGTTGTCCGTGTTGTGTATGAAGTAGACGTTCTGGAAGTCAGCTGGGCAGATGTTGAGGCTGCTGGCGGCGGAGTTGTGAAGCCTCATGGTACTTATGCTGCTGCTGTTTGAGGTGGATCTGGTCTGATCGGACGCACTGCTGACCACAATGTTGATTCCTTCAGGCAGAGCCACCATAATGTTTGAGAAATTGCTGGCCTCCGCTTGTGTGTCTAATTGAGAAGAAAATATGGACATTAGAGTGGTACTAGTACAGTCACTGCGAAATGTGCAGGCAAAAAGAAAGTCCTAACCTGCACAGTTCGCGGCGTCTGCACTAGCCAGGCGTGAATTCCTCAGGCTCAAAGACCCCTCTGCCATACACCACAAGGTACTATAGTGGCAGTCAATGACAGATTGGTACTACCCGCATGTCACATGGGCTGCCATGGTGGTGTAGTGTCTAGCAGGCTGGCCTATCTGTCCAGAGTGTCATGAGTTTGAATTTGCATAAATACACAGGGTGTTTGTAAAGTCTCACTACACTTTGTATGTAGACCAAATTTTTAAGTATATGACGCCATCAACAAATGTGCTAAAAAAAATGTAATTTAATTTAAATTAGTTACTGCTAGGGACTAAGGCTGTTTTCTGGAGAAACTGGAAAGTACCAATGAAGTATTCATTATAACTTATTCAACACATTTCTAACCGTAATGTGACGAGGAGGTTGTTAATCAGGAAATCTTGCTATAAATCTTTGAACAACCACCCGTGTGTATGGACCGAATTTCAAAACACTTGTTTATGCCAAAAAAAAAAGTTCTTTCTTCTGTTTATAACACCATTCTGTATGGAGTGCAAAGAATTACTCCAGCGCAGCCAACAGCCATTCACTGCGTATTGCTTCACAATGGACTTTGGAGCACATTTTTTGATGACGTCATGTACTTCATTTTTCAAATTTTTTCTACATACAAAGTGTAGTGAGACTTTACAAACACCCTGTATATATTATATAGTTTTTCATGCAGTTGTATTGGTGTGTGTCTGTTGTTTGTCTGCTGGAGAAGGCTTTGGTCACAACATCCATTTTGTCTCATGCGATCGTGTTCTAGCAAGGCTTACAGATTCCACTTCTAGTTTTTTGATGATTCATTCCTTGTATTCGTCCCTATATGTGTGTCTTATTACTGCTGTCTCTGCATAAGGCAATGTAATGCTTTGGAGTAAATTCATCTGTTGACAGCCAATCTGTCAGACTTCATACTTTCTAGGGCTAGTCATGACAGGGTCCCACAGGATTGCAATTCTAATGAAGACCAACGAAAGCCTATTGTGTGGTCAGAGATGTTCCCTTTTAACTTTAAAGTTAACAACTAGTTTAGTTTAGTTTAGTCGATGGATCAACATCACGGCACACAGGTGTAACCCATAAGTGGTCCTCTCTCCTCCTAACTCAAACCTTAGTCTGCAGAAACTCAGCTCAGTGCACGAACTCCGTAGCACCGGCGAGGATACTGAAATACTTTGGGTAGATTTTTAACTCAAAATTTTGCACGGGCAGCACTGTTAGGCTACTCTATTTCGATTTCCAACTGCCAAGGGATTGTTTTACGTGTGAAACAATACACATGGGCGTCCAATCTCACTACCCAGAGACCAGGGGAAATTTTATTACTAGAATTCCATGTGAAAATAATCCTGGTCCTCGCCGGGGCTTTAACCCGGGACCTCCAGCGCTCGAGGCGTTCACCACACCTCGAGATCACGCAGCCCACCCAAAAGTTGTTAGCAATATATTAACAACTGACAATTCTTCTTCTTCTTCTTCTTCTTCTTCTTCAGCGTTCCGAGCCATTGAGGTTCTTTGCTGCAAATACAATCCGTCTCCATTCGTCTCTCTGGTGGACCTTCTCTTGCCAGTCGTTGATTCCAAGTGCTTGTAGGTCTGTACATGTATTATCTCTCCACCGCCTTCTTGGTCTACCTCGGGGTCTACGGTCATTTATTTCCTGAGTGTAAGCGAGTTTTGTTTCCCTATTATCTTCCATTCTTTCTATATGCCCCAGCCATTGTAGTCTATTAGCCTTCATGATACCAGTGATTAACTGAACCGACAACCTCTGGAGTGAAACAGGTGGTGTAAGCACCTGCCCTCAGAGCCTCCCTGACAACGACAAACACTACTTACCATCTTGCTCATACTTCGACTTCTTACTCGGACTGGACTCCATGCTGGAATCTTTTGATTCTTCCACACTGTTGCCGTCAGGGTCTGTAGATATAATTTATACAAACAACTTTTGAATATCATGGTCAATTAATCAATCAGGTGCCATCTCCATAATGAAGGTTGGCTGCAATGCAACGTATTATGAAATTTGTCCGTGGTGTATTACGATACTTGTCCAAGGTGTCACATCAGTATCCTCATGTCCTTGAAACCAGGACAACACACAATTTCACACCTGCGCTCGTCACTTAAACAATGAGAGAAAGACTGGCTGCCGTCTCCTCCTCCTTGCCCCTGGCCTATAAAATGTCACGACACTATCACATCTCAAACTCGTAACAGAAAACTACTACAGGACAATTTTGTCTTTTTAAAATACTCCACATACTCATTAATAACTGGGAAGTTGATCCACCTGTAGTCTTAAATGAATGAAATACTTATATAGCTTAAATATCCATCCCAAAGCCACTCACATTCAACTGAAATACTTATATAGCTCAAACATTCATTCCAAAGCCACTCACATCTGACTGAAATACTTATATAGCTTAAACATCCATACCAAAGCCACTCACATTCAACTGAAATACATACCTTACACATCCATACCAAAGCCACTCACATCTGACTGAAATACTTATATAGCTTAAACATCCATACCAAAGCCACTCATATTCGACTGAAATACATACCTTACACATCCATACCAAAGCCACTCACATCTGACTGAAATACTTATATAGCTTAAACATCCATCCTAAAGCCTGTCATTTTTTTTTTTAATTCTCATATAATTTTACAGAACATCGCTGTCAACAGCAGCATCTTTCAGCTGTCTGTTGATTTCTTGGCAAGATTATGCTCAGTAGTTTGCCATTTTTTTCTGAGCGGCCGGCTCAGTTATCCCGCAAGTCACCAGCGGGGGACAAACCACTCCCAGTTCTCGCCCGCTACGAGGCTCTGCGTGATAAACGGGATTACGGAGAAAGTGGTGTAACCCCTCAGCCAGTGAGACAGGCAAAGCCACTCATATTTGAGTGAAATATATAGCTTAAACATCCATCCCAAAGCCACTCACATTTGACTGAAATACTTATATAGCTTACACATCCATACCAAAGCCATTATATTTGAGTGAAATACTTATATAGCTTACACATCCATACCAAAGCCATTATATTTGAGTGAAATACTTATATAGCTTACACATCCATCCCAAAGCCATTATATTTGAGTGAAATACTTATATAGCTTACACATCCATACCAAAGCCATTATATTTGAGTGAAATACTTATATAGCTTACACATCCATACCAAAGCCATTATATTTGAGTGAAATACTTACATAGCTTAAACATCCATACCAAAGCCACTCATATTTGAGTGAAATACTTATATAGCTTACACATCCATACCAAAGCCATTATATTTGAGTGAAATACTTATATAGCTTACACATCCATACCAAAGCCATTATATTTGAGTGAAATACTTATATAGCTTACACATCCATCCCAAAGCCATTATATTTGAGTGAAATACTTATATAGCTTACACATCCATACCAAAGCCATTATATTTGAGTGAAATACTTATATAGCTTACACATCCATACCAAAGCCATTATATTTGAGTGAAATACTTATATAGCTTACACATCCATACCAAAGCCACTCATATTTGAGTGAAATACTTATATAGCTTACACATCCATACCAAAGCCATTATATTTGAGTGAAATACTTATATAGCTTACACATCCATACCAAAGCCATTGACATTTGACCTACTGAAGCAGAACATGCTATACTCACCTCCCATAGCACCATGTAACTCAGAGTCCAGTAAGGACAGAGCCGCTCCCCCATTGTCCTCCGCTATGCTCATATGAACAGGAAAGCCATGGCAAGTGTCTCTGGCATCAGATGGCAACACCCAGGAGTTGGTGCTACTGGGGGCATCCACCACATTCTGATCATCTTTTCCAAATGTGGAGTCATCAGAAGCTTGATCAGTGGCCATGTGAGAGGCAATAGTTTGAGCCCTGTGAACATCCATGGCACTCCCATCATCCCACATATTGTCAGATGCCATGTTTACAAGTACCGTATTTGGAAGCAACATGCCAGTTTGACCTCCAAATTTTAAGTCTGAATAGATGCTCTGATTTCTTCTCAACCCCAAAGGACTCAGTATCTGCTTTGGTTTATTTTTCAGAAGGTTAACTTTTGTTTTTCTCTGGGCATTCTTGGAGCCTTGTGGCCTTCCACGCTTTGCACTCACTGCATCTTTCAGTCTTGGTGAAGCCTTTGCACTTCCCGGCCCAGAGAGCGATGTCTCACTATCTTCCTTTGAAGGTAACAAAGGATCATAGTCTTGTCTTTTGTAACCTTTAGGAGACAGAGGTTGCTGATTTTCTGCAAAAGCAAAAGCAGCCAGGCTGTCAGGTTCGCATGGCATTGAATTGCTGAGGTCCGCATCTAACCAACCAGCTGCTGATACAGACAGATGGCTACCTAAACTGTTTGCAGGATCATTATCTGATGGTTCCTGCTTGCTCCACGGAATAACCTCAGTATGGCAAGAAGCAATGAGCTCACACATATAATGGAAGTAAGGAGTAATCAACTCAGTTAGGGCAGCAATGTTGGAATTGTACAGATCTGTCAGAACTCCCATTGTTTTGAAGCAGCGGTTGTTTGTATCTTTCATCCATTCTTGCAGGGTACCACCTAATGAGGTAATGACATCTCCCAGTTTACAAATACACAAATTCAAGTGCCCTAATTTGGATTTAGTATCAGATTTCACTTGCCTGTAGAGGACAAAGTTTGAATCACACAATGTTTTTTCAGCACTGGAAAGCAAATTTAAGGATGCGGTTAGACCTGCTAATGGTTTGTTTAGTGGTTCGAGCGAGGATAAGATTCTGATCTGCTTGGTGACTGACACCAAGCTCGGAAGAGTCATCAGGTTACTCTCAAATGTATCCTCGGTAAAAGAATCATCTAAAACGACTGGATAAGAGTTGACTCTGTGAGAAGGAAAGCCAAAAGATCCCATGCCAATATTTTTAGGCCTACTATCATCCATGGAAAGGGGACAGTCTGACGTTTGTGGCTCACGTGTGGAGCTGTTCATGATGCCACTGCTGACATCTGACAGTTTGTAGCTGACGATGGGGATGACATACTCACTGCTGCTGCTGCTCTTGGCACACGTGTTCAAGCTAACGGTGGGATACATGTATCTGACAGTCTCTTGCAGGCTAGAGATTGCCGCTTCTTCTGCAGCAGAATAAATGACTGCCTGGTCCTGAAACTGGTGGCCAATTGTTGCAGCCTGCAAGTGATGACAAGAATCCAAACTCATGGCAAGGCTGCTAATTCCATCAACTTTCTTGGCATCATCAGTAAACAGTGGGTTTTCTGGAAGCATATCTTGGTTATCCATCACTGCCTCAGTTGTATCGTGTATGTCAAACTCCCCACCATTCTTCTCATCATAGGCTGGTGATATCATAGAACCTGCAGGTTCTTGATGTGTCATGACTTTATTGCTGTCTTTCCTACCCTCTTTATCTGCCTGTCTAGTCCCACAGCCCATCTCTGGTACTTTTGACACATGCAGAGCTGCAGACCCCATGTCTAAAAACTCTTTTGGGGTTTTGATTTCTAAGCTGGTGTCCTTGGAGACACCACTGGGCTCATTCAGAGGGTGCTGTGTTACCAAGTGATTTTGCCCGGCACTAGCATATTTATTCTCTCTCATCTGAGAAATTGCTGCTTCTGTATCTAACCCCAAGACAGATTTGCATAGATCTTTCAACGATGGTACAGGTTCTATTTTTGGAGCATTTAATGTTGTGATGATGTGACCTCTGATGACTTTGTATAAGTTCTGAGCAGGTTTAAATGCATGGGCGTTGGAGAATGATGTTGAGTGTAAACCCCTCCGTGAAGAATTTGGAACTACATGAGACAGAGTTGGCTGACTGCCGCTGAATGAACTCTGACCCTGCCGCCAGCAAGGAGCTTGACAAGTGTTTACAAGACGGGTGTGATTTCCATGAGAAGAAACCTGGATTGGAGCTCTCTGACTGCCATCTGCTGGCAAATAATTGCATAAATCAGATCCTGAAAAATGTACCGGCTCTTTAACACAGCTAGGTTTCCCAGCATTCTTTCTCTCGTTGCTGATCCAGACGGATGGTACAACATAAATATCTTCTACTCTCTTCCCACTCGGCATGTCCACTGTTTTCATGAAGGCGAGTTCTGGATCCTCAACATGTTTCTTGATAACTTCTGGTTTATGAAGGAACTTCTCTTCATGGCTGATGCTAGCTACAACCTTCTCTTCATCTTTCCTATCCTGTGCCCTCTGCCTCACAAGTTTGACCAGCTGCAGCTGCGGGCTGTGTTCTTGTTTGAGATAAGGCCTCATGAAAAGCTCTGACTGATAATGTCTCAATAACGGCTTCCGCTTGCGTCCTCTCCGAGACCTTGGGTTGCTTTTATGTTGGAAGTCTCGGTCGGCCTGGGGGTACCAGGCGTGGGACTGAGGATCTCCATTGATCTTGTCCAGTTGCTTGAGATGTCTACTCTGGGGCGTCATGCCATTCGTGCAGATATAATCTTCAGAAGAAGCCAGGTCAGAGTTCGGAAGATACACAGTACAGGGCAAAGACTGTCCCACAGGAATCTTCTCCTTCCTGGAGATAAACGACTCATTCTGCATGATCCCCGCAGGAAGCCACTCATCATCAATCCCTATCTCCTCACACAGTTGCTTCTCTGACATCAAAGACCGATCCATGTCAAGATTGCCGCACACTGTGTGAGCTTTCTCCAGGCAAAGAACGCCTCCTTTGTAGCCATTATCAATGCCAGTGATACATCCAGATACATGATTTGCTTCAGTACTCTCAACGCTTGCCCCAAGAGATGGCAATGAATTTTTTTCTAGCATCTGCAGCAGTGCTTTTAAATTTAGATCTGGAGAGCCGATTGCATTTGTCGGACCCTGCATTTCAATTTTATTATGAAAGTTTGTATTACTAATGCCAGTTTCAGAAATGGAATCTCCCACAATATACCGCATGAGAGATTTATCAGAAACGATATCCTGTTTAATTGGTGTCAGCGAACTAGCACTGTGAGTTGTATCAACAGATTCCATTAAGTTACCGACCATACTTGAAGTACTGTTCAGGATCAATGTGTTTCCTGGCAAACAAGAGTTGGCACTGGATGTTATCAACTTGAAGACAAAGTTGTCACAGATTCCTCCATTGACCCATCCTTGCAACTGCATCCTATCCTTCTGCTCCAATTTCCAAATGCCAGAGGTGCCATCTTCACTTCTGGCAGACAGCATCTGTTCCTCGGACACAATTTGGTCCTCACAAACCTGTAGATAATTAAAAACAAAACTGGTGTCAGACAGTGTAAAATCCGAGCCAAACAGCGCGAGCAAGCCAGGCAGAGCTGAGCAGGACCACGACCTGGAACAAGTACAGATACTGTGGACTCCGAGCACAGATTCACTGAAATGAGTCTCAGAGACTGTACCTCCCGCATCTGTAAGTAAACCAGTCAGTAAAGGATCTGTTTCATACACGCCTTGAGATGTTGTGGGTATATATAGTTAGCCTCATATTTGCATAGACCAATCAACGCACATAGGGTGATATGGTCATATCACATCAAACACCTATACTTCTCAAGACATTTCCTGGCACCAATTTTAGACTGGGTCAGTCTAGGAGCCCAGGTCAATGTTAGACAGGGTCAGTCTAGGACCAGGTCAATTTTAGACTGGGTCAGTCTAGGACCAGGTCAATTTTAGACTGGGTCAGTCTATGAGCCCAGGTCAAGTTTAGACTGGGTTGGTCTAAGAGCCCAGGTCAATTTTAGACTGGGTTGGGTCTAGGATCCCAGGTCAATTTTAGACTGGGTTGGGTCTAGGATCCCAGGTCAATTTTAAGATTGAGTCAGTCTAGGAGCCCAGGTCAATTTTAGGATTGAGTCAGTCTAGGAGCCCAGGTCAATTTTAGACTGGGTCTGTATAGGAGCCCAGGTCAATTTTAGGATTGAGTCAGTCTAGGAGCCCAGGTCAATTTTAGACTGGGTCGGTCTAGGAGCCCAGGTCAATTTTAGGATTGAGTCAGTCTAGGAGCCCAGGTCAATTTTAGGATTGAGTCAGTCTAGAAGCCCAGGTCAATTTTAGACTGGTTCGGTCTAGGAGCCCAGGTAAATTTTAGACTGGGTCAGTCTAGGAGCCCAGGTCAATTTTAGATGGGTTGGTCTAGGAGCCCAGGTCTATTTTAGACTGGGTCAGTCTAGGAGCCCAGGTCAATTTAGGATTGAGTCAGTCTAGGAGCACAGGTCAATTTTAGGATTGAGTCGGTCTAGGAGCCCAGGTCAATTTTAGACTGGGTCGGTCTAGGAGCCCAGGTCAATTTTAGACTGGGTCGGTCTAAGAGCCCAGGTCAATTTTAGACTGGGTTGGTCTAGGAGCCCAGGTCAATTTTAGACTGGGTTGGTCTAGGAGCCCAGGTCAATTTTAGACTGGGTTGGTCTAGGAGCCCAGGTCAATTTTAGACTGGGTCGGTCTAGGAGCCCAGGTCAATTTTAGACTGGGTCGGTCTAGGAGCCCAGGTCAATTTTAGACTGGGTTGGTCTAGGAGCCCAGGTCAATTTTAGACTGGGTCAGTCTAGGAGCCCAGGTCAATTTTAGACTGGGTTGGTCTAGGAGCCCAGGTCAATTTTAGACTGGGTCGGTCTAGGAGCCCAGGTCAATTTTAGACTGGGTCGGTTTAGGAGCCCAGGTCAATTTTAGACTGGGTTAGTCGAGGAGCCCAGGTCAATTTTAGACTGGGTCAGTTTAGGAGCCCAGGTCAATTTTAGACTGGGTTAGTCGAGGAGCCCAGGTCAATTTTAGACTGGGTCGGTCTAGGAGCCCAGGTCAATTTTAGGATTGAGTCAGTCTAGGAGCCCAGGCCAATTTTAGGATTGAGTCAGTCTAGGAGCCCAGGTCAATTTTAGGATTGAGTCAGTCTAGGAGCCCAGGTCAATTTTAGGATTGAGTCAGTCTAGGAGCCAGGTCAATTGTAGACTGGGTCGGTCTAGGAGCCCAGGCCAATTTTAGATGGGTTGGTCTAGGAGCCCAGGTCACTTTTAGACTGGGTCGGTCTAGGAGCCCAGGTCAATTTTAGACTGAGTCTGTCTAGGAGCCCAGGTCAAGTTTAGACTGGGTCAGTCTAGGAGCCCAGGTCAAGTTTAGACTGGGTCGGTCTAGGAGCCCAGGTCAATTTTACCAGCTTCTGACAACCACCACAGTACATCTTGCAAGACTGCCCAGAATTTGGCAGAAAATGAAAATCTGGCTAACAGGAGGAAGCTTACAAGACACCCTGTGGAGGGCCAGTGAAGACCTCATACACACTGTCTTGATCATGATAAATGAAAACAGATGCAAAGCTACAGTTGACTACCAATGAATCAGAGAATGCATATATAAATGACTGCTAAATTATAGTGAGGCATTAGCAGTTTGGCAGTTCCAGGGGATAACAGATGAGCACATCTTGGTGAGTCCCCACATACTTGGTGAGTCCGCTACAATCATGTGATGCATGTGCTGTTTGTCCTCCAGCCAGCGGACTGCTACTGTGACTGCCTCCACCTCCATTCCCTTATGTTCACACACCAATCAATTCTTCACGTGTGATGTAGTCAATATCACACCAATGACCTTGGCTTTCCAGAAAATTTCCTGGTAATCATTTTAAACTAGGTCGGCTTGGGAGCCTCGGTCATTGGAAAGAGATCTTCGCCCTGATAGTGATTCAAACACAAGGTCACTAGACCTGCAAGCAAGCGCATTAGCCACTGCACTATCCTGGCTGCCAATGTACAGGGTACTAACCAGGTGATGGCATCATCTACATGGATGTCTCTGTGCCAAGAGGTGAAAGAAGTACCTGGGGGTTTGTGGCGAAGCTTGGTGGATGGTGATTGGGGCAGGAGAGCCTGGCATATGATACCACAAATATCTGAGAATGAAAGTGGAGGCTGTCACGGCGGCATTCTGCTGGCTAGAGAAGAAACAGCACGCATATGGCGTGGTTGTAATGGACTCAGTGTATCATGAGAAAGGTAAAAATAGGAATGCTTTGAGCAGATTAATATTCTTTATTTCAACAATAAAAAATAGAGAGCATCTGTTGAATATCCCCCCCAGGACATGCTGGTGTGTTGGGAAACGAACAGGCGGACAGATTGTCCGGGTCTGCACCGCTGGATAGGTATTGGTGCATGATCAGGCAGGTGTGGTCTGGCCCCGTTGGAATCATGTGTATAGTGCAGAAGAACAGACAGATCATCACGGAGAGAATAATGCTGCAGGGAGTGACCAGAGGATCTGACCGACACTCAGGACTCCGAGGAAAGGCCAGATGGACATATAATCAGATTGCTGCTGATACCATTCTATTGGGGCTCTTCGCTGGAAATTTCAGATGAGGATGGAGTACTTATGGAACTGTCCTTAGTGCTGTGGCGATTTGGAAGCAGACCGCCTTACATTGGTTCCCATACAAAGATATGAGTGCTGGTCATTCAGAAAGCAATGGCAAACTACTGAATGTAAACTTGGAAAGAAATCATAAACAGCCAAAAACACTGGGGTTGACTGCCACGACCTGTAAAAGATATGCAACTTTTAGTGCTGTAATGCCGGTTCTGGACCCAACTCAACTCAACTCGGTATACTAACAGTTAATGTAAAAAATATTTACAAATACATACTTCCTTTTCTGCGGAATTCACAGACATTATGGCCTCTCTTTTAGAGCATCCCAAACAGAAGACAGTACCGTTTTGTGTGGCAACATCCAACCACTGTGTCTTCATACACTAGAGAATACAGTGACATCAACAGATTCATTTAATAATCACACACAAGGGAGGAACGCAGAGGTTCTATACTGGCCAAGACCTACTAACACATCCTAGTTGTGCGTCCTGGGCAACATGTCCCTTCGGGGTCCTGGCTAACGTAGTCGGATCACTGATTCCTCCGAAGTCAGAGAGTATATGCCTGCACGGCGAGGAACCACCAGTCTGCACACCAATAAGCCAAACATGGGACAACGGATACTCACGCAAACCTCAGGTCCAGTATGACATCACACTGATGTTAAACAACAGGATGTCACCATGCGACATACAGGACTTCGCGTTGGAATTCACAGCTAGCGAACGCAAGCAAGCAGCACACACAAGGCCTACCAAACTCTTTCTTCCTCTTCTTCCTTGTACACTGCAGGCGTATGTCTGAATACATTTAAAGAAAGCACTAGTCAACATAAACTTGAAGACACCTCCATAGTCTGTCCTCAAATGGAGCGGGTGTATGCCAAATTAATTTTCTCTGTTCTGCACATGTTGGGCACTTGCAGTAAATGTCTGGCCATTCTTTCACCAGTTCAGTTACAAACATAAAGCCCATGTCCTTAGTATTCTTCTTTATGGCAGTGAAGCCTGGTTTAAACAGCTTTCATATGTGTTGTCTGCGAAGAATACTTGTATTAAGTGGCAAGACAAAATCACAAATACTGAAGTACTGAAAATATCAGGTTGTGTGACGGTTTGTTTCATGCTCAATCTTCATAGACTTAGATGGCTAGGACACATAAGGAGGATGGATGATGGTAGAATACCAAAGGACATCTTTTTTGGTGAATTACAGATGGGTAAAAGCTCTTGAACAGTAATTGAGCGTTCTATAGAAGTAAACAAAGATCTATATCTTTGCTTTATTGACTACACAAAGGCTTTCGATAAAGTGAAACATGTCGACATGATAAGGATGCTTGAAGATCTACAAATTGATGGAAAAGTCCTTAGACTTGTAAAAAACATATATTGGAAACAACAAGCTGCCATCAGAATTGATAACGATGCAGGTCAATATCAGCCTATTAAAAGGGGTGTGAGACAGGGATGTGTAATGTCTCCAGATCTTTTTTCCCTGTATGGTGAAAATATATTCAGAAATACAGAAGATATGGAAGGAATCAACATTGGGGGAAGATACATCAATGACATTAGATATGCAGATGATGCAGTCTTGATTGCAGACAATGAACAAGACCTGCAAAATTTGGTAGATGCAGTTGTTGCACACAGTGAACAACTAGGGTTAGAACTGAATATTAAGAAGACACAGATTATGGTTGTCACTGGGAAGAGGGAAATACCACAATGTGATATACGAGTAGATGAGCATATTCTTAAACAAGTGAATCGATACTGTTATCTTGGCACAGTCATAACATCTGATGGGAGATGCCTTGAAGAGATTAAAACAAGAATTGCCATTGCGAAGGTAGCCTTTTGCAAGATGAAAAACATACTGACCAATAAAAAGATATCAATTGAAACGAGAAAAAGAGTGTTGAGGTGCTACATAGAACCTGTGCTTATGTATGGATGTGAAGCGTGGACAATAAGCAGACAAGCTGAGAAACAGCTGATGGCTGTGGAAATGTGGTTTCTGGGGAAAATGCAAAGAATACCATGGACAGACAGAAAAACCAATGAACAAGTCCTTCAAGAAACAAATGAAGATCGTAAACTGATTAGGGTCATTAGACGTAGACAGTCAAAATATTTTGGGCATGTTATGAGAAGAAATTACTTGGAGAACTTGGTGACAACTGGCAAGATCGAAGGGAAGAGACCAAGGGGGAGACCGAGAAGTAAATACCTGGATGGATTGGCCACATGGCATGGTCGAGACAGGAAAACTCAGCTGATCCACGACTCTGGTGATCGAGTGAGATGGCAGAACATGACCGTCACACTCACCGGCATGGCACATGATGGATGGATGGAAAAGCTCTCGGTGTCGGCCTCTACTACGATACAAAGATGTGTGTAAGCGGGACATGATTCATACAGGCATTGATAATGCACATTGGGAGCAAGTCTCAGCCGAACGTGTTGCATGGAGGGCAAATATCAGAGAAGGAATCTTCTTCTTCTTCGTTCATCCGGAGTTTTTTTTTCCGGATGTGATTGCGTTGTGCCTGTTTACAGCAGAGCTGCGTTCTTGCGCCGTTAGGCCGACACATCCGACTTCTGCGGGCATTTGTTGACCGGGTTAACCTTCCCGGGGGTTTCTTAGGACGTTTGACTCTCACTGTTGTGGTATTATCCCCCATCCCAGCTGGTCCATATAGAACAGCCAAAGATCCTGGTCAGCCCTCAAGGGAAGGCAGGGGCAGACCATGGGCATTCCCCGCCATCCAAGGCGGCTTCCATACTTGCAGAGCCGATACATAGCGCTCTGGTACTGGGCTCACCCAAGGAATCGTCACGTCCTGCACATGGCTGCTTAGCCTCACTTCCGTATGTTGGGCCTTCCGTTCACCATAGGCTGTTCTTCCGGAAACCAGAAGTATGCAGTCTGCAGATGACATCCACACAATGAGCTTTCGATTCGGACTTTCCATGTAATGGATTTGCTATCCAAGCAATATTCCATTTCGTGCCACTAGGACACTTTTCCACCTTTTATGAAGCCCACACAGTGGGCTTTTGATTCAGACTTTCCACGTAATGGATTTGCTATCCAAGCAATATTCCATTTCGTGCCACTAGGACACTTGTCCACCTTTTATGAAGCCCACACAATGGGCTTTTGATTCGGACTTTCCACGTAATGGATTTGCTATCCAAGCAATATTCCATTTCGTGCCACTAGGACACTTTTCCACCTTTTATGAAGCCCACACAGCGAGCTTTCGATTTGGACTTTCCACATAATGGATTTGCTATCCAAGCAATATTCCATTTCATGCCTCTGGGTCTTCATGCACCTTTAAATGTCAACCTGTATGTAGTTAAAGTAATCTGCGGTCAACTTTAGCTTGTTGATATCTCCATAGAGCTTGTCCTCAAATGAAGCAGGTGTGGGCCAAAATATCTTTCTCTGTTCTGCATACGTTGTGCAATCGTGCAACAAATGTTTTGCTGTCATTTTTCCAGTTCTACAATTACATTCATCGGTATCTCCTATCTTTAGTTTATTGAACAAGTGGTATTTCAGCCTGTTATGTCCTGTGCGGAGTCTGAAGATTGCTACTTGTTCTCTTCGGTTGAGTTTGTAATATGCATCATCCTTCTGATGGCCTGGATGCTCTGATTCCCATTTGGTTCTATAAGTGCTTTTTATCAACCTCAGAAAAGGAATAAAGACAAAGGAGAAAATGATTGCAGACAGGTCACACACTGAGTGTGTGAGACGTCAGATAGTGTGTGATGGTGGAAATGACCATATGTTCACATTTATTCGTTGTGGATGAACATTTACAGCACAAATTGGTCTGATCAGTCACATTCGCTACCGCCATGGGTTGTAGTTATGCCTTTTTGAAGCACAATGTAACAAACTATCATCTGTCAAGACGGCAAGGTGCCAATAATAGTACATACATCAGTATGTCCTATCTTTAGCTTACTGAACAAATCTTATTTCAGTCGGGGTTACATCCTGTGCGGTGTCTTACTTGTTAACTTTGGTGGAGCTGGTAATATGCAACAACTTTCTAGTGGTCTGGATGCTCCGATTCCCACTTGGTTGCTTTTTATGAACCTCATGGCCTCACCATAGGCTATGAACCGATTTCCTCCTAGTGTGTTGTGTAGAAGATGATGAGATGAACAGTTTCACAAAGATGTTTTGTCCTTGAATACAATCTAACAATCAGTCTGCCAAAGGATGTGTCCAACAGAATCTTCTGCTCGCTGACTGTTACCACAAACCTAACTCATTCAGTATGAGAAGCTACAGTTAATTCGACAATTTAACTCATTCCATATAAGAAGCTGAAGGTAGTTCCATAATTTAACTTATTCAGTATCAGAGTCAATGGTAATTCCCACAACTTAACTCATTCCATATAAGAAGCTAAAGGTAATCCCATAATTTAACTCATTTTATATCAGAGCTAAAGGTAATTCCATAATTTAAGTCATTCTATATAAGAAGCTAAAGGTAATCCCATAACTTAACTCATTCCATACAAGAAGTTAAAGGTAATCCTACAATTTAACTCATTCAGTTTGAGAAACGGCTGGAGGAGCGGCTGGCCAAGTGGCTAGATGGCCAGATTCTCCTTCGGGAGATTCGGGTTCAAATCCTCTGTAAGATGTGGATTTTTTTCTGCCAGGGACAAAAAGAAAACCCTAACCTGCACAGTTCGTGACGACTGCACTAGCCAGGCGGCCTTAATTCTTCAGGATCAAAACCTCCCTGTCCTACACCGCAAGGTACTATATAGGCAGCAAATGACAGTTTTGACAGACAGTATGAGAAGCTGAAGGTAATCCCAAGACAGATAATGCCTCAGGAGTGTGAAGCATTAGGAATTCACATATCATCATCATCATGTGCCATGCCACAGGCTTGTGTGGTACATCATCTCACATGATCGGCACAGTCTCCTGGATCAGATGTGTGCTCCAGCCCCGACCACGTCATGTGGCCAAACCAACCAGTTATTTATTTATTTGTCTTCCCCTTGCTCTGTTCCAAAGTTGTCCAGTTGTCACTAAATTTTCAAGTTGGCTTCTCTTCATAATGTGCCCCCAAAAATATTCATTGTCCACATGCAATTTCTATCATCAGTTGACAGCTTTCATTTGCTTATCAAGAGATTGCTCAGAGTTCTATCTTCAAAAATCATCATCATCAAGTGCCATGCTAGCTAGTGTAACCGTTCCTGTCTTTCCACAGATCTCGGTCTTTGGTTTTCTGGATTAACTCTGCTGTTGATATTCTTCCATGTCACCATCTCAATCCATCCAGCATCATTTCTCTTGGTCTGCCTCTGCCTCTCTTCCCCTCGATCTTTCCAGTCATCATGATGTTCTCCAATGTCTCTCTTCTCATCACATGACCCAAATACTTGTGTCTCTTTCTTATTTTTGTATGTAATGTTCTAGTTTCATTAGCCTCTTTCAGGCAATCGTCGTTAGTTACTCTGGCAGTCCAAGAAATTTGCAGCATCTGTCTTAGGAACCACATCTTTGTTGCTTCCAAGTTCTTCCTAATTTTTTCATTTACATTCCAAGATTCACTGCCATATAGCAAGTCAGGTTCTATATAACATTTTAGCACTCTCTTTCTTACATTCATTGATAGGGACTTATTGCATAAGATACTTTTCATTTTCTGAAATGCAGCTTTTGCTTGCCCTATTCTGCTCTTAATCTCTGTTGTGCACCTTCCATCTGATGTTATAAATGCCCCTAGGTATTTAAAATTATCCACTTGGTTAAGAATTTCCCCTTCCATTTCCATTTCAAATTTTGGTGTCAGATTTGTATTTGATATCACCATTGTTACTGTTTTCTTGATATTCAAGAAGAGTCCTTTAATAACTGCATGATTATTTGTTCTGACCATTCCTGGTCTATCAAGCCTGTGTCCTTAGTACTTTTCTTTATGGTAATTCTCTTGTTTGTCTATTATAGATTCCCCATTTTGGTCAACATCTAATTAAAGATACCAATTCATCAAATTATCAAGTACAGTGAGAGTTCACCAGGTGTTATAAGCCTGGGAGAAATTATCACCATCTGCCTGTGTAAACCCAGTGTCCTGAAGAAAGAGAGCATCATCTTCATCTATTGATTCATTTATCATCAGAGCAAGGGAGTGGAGACATTCATGGTGACCCTGTTTGCTAGTATTCCAAGTTCAAACACCCGCAGACATTCACTCACATAATTCAGCTCGTTACACCCTCTCATGATGATATTCGTAGCCAAACACCATCACATCTACAGCCTATCCACCGAATATATATTATTTGTTTGTTAAATCTTAAATCAATTACAGTAAAACCTAGGTTTTCATCGATAATCCGTCCGAAAACAATCGGCAAAATCCAAAATCGACAAAAACCGATGCAATTATTTCCATATGAATCAATGTAAATCAAATTCGTTCTAGACACTTCAAAATAATACCATAAATACATTTTATAGAGAATAAATATAGTGTTTAATACTATTTTTTGACCCCAAACTTGTCTGAACTCGTACCTTCGCCATGCCTAGTAACACTGTGCATGCCAGTGCCCCTCTTGAATTTTCAAACCAACCACTGCTGACCTTAAAATCACTAAGTACACAAGCACTCGTTCCAGGCATTTTCTTAATGAGATCGGCACACAACAATGTGGCCTTTTCACATATGATTGCCTCTGAAACAGAATCGCCATCTAACTGATTTTGATTTATCCAAATTAATAATAACTGTTTGACATCTTCAACTGTTTGCAATCTCTGTTTCGCTAGCACATTCATGCCTTTCACTACATTAGCCCCCTTTATTGCTTCCTTTTTCACCACAATGGAACTTATCGTGGATGGCAACTTCCCGTACATGCGGCCAATTTCAGCAATCTTAATGCCGCCCTAGTATTTTATTATTAGCAAGTGATGCTCACACAACGAAAAACACCAAACTGACCAAATGAATGCTCAAGTCCCTTTGTTTTTGCAAAATTAGCAGCAAAGTCATGTGGACACGCCAGCAAAATCAGAGGCAAATGATGAAAACCGAGACAAATTTTTCGCTGCAAAAATCGATGAAAACCGAAACCGATGAAAACCGAAACCGATGATAACCGAAGGCAACGAAAACCGAGGTTTTACTGTATTTCTTTTGCAGTAAAAGAAGGGTTAACCAGACCTGTATATAAACAAAATATTTCAAGAACATAACAAACACATGATGCTCACATTAAAACACATCGAGTGTCCGCATGCTAATAACGTTGGAGCAGTGTCTGTGTCTACTGCAAACTCCCAAATGTGTGAACTTTGACATCGGCAACAAAAATCCTGCCTAGCATTATCAAGGTCAATGTCACCCTTCATGTACACGGTTAAACTATCAGCAGCATCATCTGCCATTGTGTGTCACTTGTTGGCTTGTAAGTTTCTCGTCGGAACCTATTTTGATTTAAAAATATTTGTTTCAATGTACAATTAACTGTAGAAATTAAGTCATTCCATACAAAGCAACACTTGCATAAAAAAGTGTAAAAAAAAACATACTAGATGTGTGTGGCCAATTGGTAAGAACACGAACTAAAAGACTTGAAAGATCTTGGAGGCAACGTAGATATGGTCTCTAAGGTGTATGTGAAAAACGAAGACACAAACAATTGATTGCACGATTTATTGCCTGGCATATTTTGCTACATCTCGTCAGGTACATTCTGCGAAAATTGCACAACATAATCTAAAGTAATTACATAAATCCTTCAAGCTGAAATATACAGCACACATATATTCACACTGTAATTTGAATTGTTTATGTTGTGTGACTTCTGCAGTATGTACCTGATGAGTCCATGAGAATCTTGTTATATGAAGTCTAATATTCCTTAAGGTGTGCAAAAAAGACAGTTTACTTTACTTTTCTTTACTTTACCTAACCTTACTTTACCTGACTTTACCTAACCTTACTTTACTTTACCTGACTTCACTTAACCTTACTTTACTTTACCTGACTTTACCTGACTTTACCTAACTTTACTTTACTTTACTTTACTTTACCTAACTTAACTTTACTTTACCTAACTTAACTTTACTTTACCTAACTTAACTTTACTTTACCTAACTTTACTTTACCTGATTTTACTTTACTTTACTTTTCCTTACTTTACTTAACCTGACTTTACTTTACCTTATCTTACTTTACTTTACTCAACCATACTTTACTTTACCTGACTTTACTTTACTCAACCATACTTTACTTTACCTGGTTTTACTTTACTTTACTCTTCCTTACTTTACTTAACCTGACTTTGCTTTACTTAACCTGACTTTACATGACTTTACTTTATCTTATCTTACTTTACTTTTTAGTAAGGGGGTCGCTGTGGCGCAGTGGTTACGCCATTTGCCTTGAGCTCTGAAGGTCATGGGTTTGATTCTAGGCTACATCATTCGGTTTACGGGTGCAATTTTCTCGAAGACTCCTGGGGGAGGGGTCTTCGCTGGAGCTACAGACTTGGTGCTTTGTGCCACGCTTTCAGCAGGCCGTCCTGCAGACAGAGGCCGAGCCATATGGAATCAAACCTGGTGCAATGAAGTCGATTCACTTGCCTTTTAAACTCTCATTGTTTTTAGAAAGTTGAGTTGAGTTGAGTTAAGAACTGACATAACTGCACTCAGGACATTCCCATACGTGTTCCGCCCCCTTGTTCAACAGCCAGCGAAGAGTCATACTACTAATCATTCCTTCCGCTATCTGATTAAAAGTTCTCCTGGTCTTCCCTCTCAGTTTTGAGATTCTTCCAGAACCCCTGCCGATCCCCTGTAATCTCATTCTTTCCACATATGGGTTCTCAATCTGTTCCTCTGCCTTCTCCACCTGGTCCCACAAGCACATGACCACCTCCGCCTTGTCCTGAGTGCAGTGATGTCAGTTCTTAACTCAACTCAACAGATCATCCTCATTGCATACATCGAACTATTTGTCCATAAGTGCTCAGATTCTCTCCTAAGTATTTCCCTCAGCATGTAGCAACAGAGCTGGCTGCCTGGCCGAGGGGTTAGCAGCTTTCTCTGTTAATCCCGAATACTCTCGTGGTTGACGTGAGCGCACAAGAATTAGAAGTGGTTTGAGTCGCGCTAGTGACTTATGAGAGTATGGAGCCGGTCGCTCAGAAAGTCATGGCGTGCTGATGAGCGTAATCTAGCCTAGGAATCAACATACAGCTGAAAGATGCTGGTGTTGACTGCAATATCCTGAAACAGGATGGAAATGCCGAAGAAAAAAAATATGTAGCAACAGACATCAGTTCTGTATTGGCTGACTATTCTTCTTTGGCTTCCTGCACTGCACTCTAGGAACATAATCAGAATGCTACTGGTATTATACAGACTGCGGTGCATTGGTATTTTACGAAATTGTATGGGTGCCGGTGGTTCAGAAAGCAATGGCAAACTACTGAACGTAAACTTGCCAAGAAATCACGAACAGCCAAATAATGCTGGGGTTGACTACGATGTCCTTTAGAGGATATGCAACAAACTTTTAACTGGTACTATTAGTATTGGGACTCTTGGCTGGCTGTTGAAGATGAGGAAAGAGCATATATGGGAATGTCCAGTGTGCTATGATATAGGCTCTTGACTCAACTCTGGGAGCAAGCATGAAGGTATACACTCCATTACAACAAGAAGACGGTGAAACCAGCTTCAACATGTCCTCAGAAGGACCCAGATACCAAGATTAGAATTCCTACGCAGATTTTAAAAATTTTTAGTCTTTGCGTCCGCCCGCTTTGAACTCAAGCGTAGTCGACACACTGCTAATACTAGTAGTAGTTGCTACTACTGGTGAATGCACTATAAAATTGCACAAAGAAACACACTAGTTTGATCAGCAGCACGTTAGATGAAAATACGACATTAATATTAATTACCTGGATTATCGCGTCGAACTTGCGAGTTCTCAACAAGCTCCCATCACTGTCGTCATGCACGGAGAGGTGCCCTGTCCGTCATCAGCCAAGAATTATTTCACTCACCAACCAAATAAAGTAATTAAACCTACAATTTCCAACAAACAACTTCCCAAAGAAGAACTGTAATGACAAAAATGTGAACTACAGAACAGAATGAAGTATAATTAAGCACAAACACGTCAAACACTTGTCCAAGTTGTGGCAGGTTGAAAACCCTGTGTGGCAACTATACTTTTGCCGGTCACTACAAAAGTTGCACGCATGTAATACGCGCGGCTCAAAACTTCATACTTATTAACCTGAATGGGACGCAGGGGTGTTTCCAAGGCACCAGAGCCAGGTTCTATACTGGCAAAGACCTACTAACACGTCCTAGCTGTGCGTCCTGGGCAACAGGTTCCTTCGGGGTCCTGGCTAACGTAGCAGGATCGCTGATTCTTCCGAAGTCGGAGAGTATCTCACTATCTGCCTGCATGGCGAGGAACCACCGGTCTGCACACCAATAAGCCAGATATGGGACAACGGATACTCACGCAAACCTCAGTCCGGTATGACATCACACTGATGTTGGACAACAGGATGTGTTCATCCAAAATACAGGACTTCACGCTGGAGTTCACAGCCAGTGAACGCAAGCAAGCAAGCATTAACCTGAATTATTATTATGAAGATTAACTGACAAGACAAGATCCCAGACACTCAAGTCCTAGAAAGAACGTCCATGCCCAGCATTCACACTCTACTAACGAAGAATCAGATTCGCTGGGCTGGTCACTTGACTTGCATGCCAGATCACAGGCTCCCTAAACGATTTTTTTACGGCGAGTTGCGTTGTGGTAAACGCTCCCAAGGCGGTCAGAGGAAACGCTTTTAAAGACGCTCTGAAGATCACACTAACAGCTTTTGGAATTCATCATGACACATTTCAGCTGCCAAAGACCGAAATTCGTGGCGCACATTATTATGCAAGGGAGCAGTCACTTGTGAAGCAACCAGGACTGCAAGAGCTGTGAAGAAAAGGCTGGACAGAAAAACCACTGCAGGAGATTCACCTCTTGGAACGTCAAGCATTCTTTGCCCACATTGTCAAAGAAAATTTCGAGCAAAAAACCAGCCATCTTAGAACTCACGGCTCCATACTTTCAACCCCATTGGATGAAATGATTGATCAACATCATTCTTGATGGACAAACAACACTTATTAGCCTGTTCGTAGCATGTCATCTGTAAAATATTTGTTTGTGATTTGAGTCGAGAACCAACAAGACAGCACTCCGGACATTCTCATATGTGCTCGTCCTCATCTGCCAACTGTACTAAAGTGAAGTCATTGCGGTCCAAAGTTGGAAGCCTTGGGAGATACATATGTTCAGGCTGCTGTATGGTATACAGAGATTAGTTAGTCAAATGATATATAAGTAATATATTCAGAATTCATTGTTATAATAATTTGTAAAGTTAAAGTAATTAAATTATACATTTCAGTTCCGATTTTATAAATATTCTACTGTTCTCTAAAAGTACTGGAGGGATTCCAAACTGCTGTGAAAGCCGGAGGTGCAGAGCTGAGGGTACAAAATACCCACATGGCTTGTGAATTCACCACCTCTGGCTGCACACGGGGCGAGAAGGGACGACGGCGAGACTCTGGCGCCTTGAAACCAGAGTGTTGTAGATATATACGTACGTACATGATTGCGCAGACACGAGTGCACATACATGCATATCTAAACTTGTGTAAGACCATTGTCTTCTTCTTCTTCTTCTTCTTCTTCTTCTTCTTCTTCTTCTTCTTCTTCTTCTTCTTCTTCTTCTTCTTCTTCTTCTTCTTCTTCTTCTTCTTCTTCTTCTTCTTCTTCTTCTTCTTCTTCTTCTTCTTCTTCTTCTTCTTCTTCTTCTTCTTTTGCTGCTGCTGCTGCGTTCAGCCGGAGTCTTTTTTCGGATGTGGTTGCGTTGTACCTGTTTACAGCGGGGCTGCGATACTGCGCCTTTAGGCCGACACATCCGACGTCTGCGGGCGATTGTTGCCCGGGTTAACCTTCCCGGGGAGACCACAGTCTATCTTAGCAAACGAAAGGTACTGAAAACGAGATAATCAGCCCGGAGGCGAACCACAACAATCAGATCGCCACGCAAACATGTTATGAATTCAAACGAACGAAATAAGAAGTACTGGAGGGTTTGAAAAATTCCTTCATGACCCCAACTTGATGAAAGGAAAATCCCAACTGCACCTCCTCGTGGTAGAGGATAGGAAAGATACGAAGGCATGGCAAACACAGCTCTGGGGACCGAATATCCACCGGGATAAATGGACACCCATGGGGTGCTCTTTGCTGCTAGCGAGAGTACCGTAGAGCAGGGTACCCACTTACACTGGCAACTTAAAAGGTTGCTAAAGGCCGCGGGCGTAGTTCACTGTAATGTAATGTGGAAAGCAAGTAGAAACTACCACATTATGCATCCCAAGTATTTGATAATTTATTAATTGAAGGCGACCAAGAACACAGTGGCGTGGAAAGAAATGATGGAAAGCATGGTTCCTTGAAGGAGAGACAGTAGTCAGTAGTCGACCAGCACGATGATGGACCCAGGACATTACAGACAGCTTGGACATGAGGGTGCAGGAGGCGGGGGACACGACAAGCGATCGAGAGGCTTTTCCTCGCGCCGTAATGACAGCGACTTTCTGCAAAGAACCTGAAGAAGGAAGTAGAAGAAATTAGAGGACACACTAGACAACATAACATTTGAAAGCTATAGTATAGTTACCGACCGGGATCGAACCTGTCTAGACACTAGAGTGTCTAGTTGATCATGCGTTGAAGTACACTTCAATGCTGTCGTCATTTGGAGGAGATAGGTTCGATCCCGGTCGGTAACTATACTATAGCTTTCAAATTTTATGTTGTCTAGTGTGTCCTCTAATTTCTTCTACTTCCTTCTTCTCCTTCTATGAGCGCCAAACAATACTATGTGTGTTTATTTGTGAATTGTCTTAGTGGCCTCAAATGGTTCTCAAATTGATTGTCTGTGCAAAGAACCTGCTACATGAAGATGAATAATTTGTTTCCTCTGTAAACTCTTCTATGTTTAAGTTTTTATGTTTCCAATATGGCAGCCTCCAGTAACGACACTGACCTACCGTAGCAACAGCAACAGCGAACAATTTCAGTGACAATATATTGACAACAATGTTATTTTTAAATACATTTAGTCGATCTATCAGTTCTTTCCATTAAATACGTCTCATTGCATTAAACACCACAGCACTTTCGCATTCAGCTTCACAGTGATCACTGATAACTTTGTCAACTATAAATTAAAATATAAACTTTAATATAACATATTTTCTTTTGAAAATTATAAAATATTTTTTCATTATTTCATAAACATGCAAGGTTCGCCAGCCTCACTACGATTATCAAATCTAGCATCACTATTAGCTAGAAAATGCCAGGCTCACCCTGTTTTCGACGATGTACTTGCATTCGGTAAAAGAAACCGCACATTTCATAATCATAAAGCGAGCTTAGTGCAGTCGTTATCAAATGCCAAAAGTAAAAGGCTACATAGGGTCGGTGGTCACTGTTTTTCTACCCAAGTATCCTTTGAGAATCAGCCACCCTCCTGGCTGTTTGTCAATCGTGCAGTTGGAGGAGCATATGGCTACGGAGCGCAAGTCAATCTTGAATTGGGCCTTGATCAGCGTTTTTCTGGAGAGTCACTGGAAAAGCTGAAATCAGAACTCAAGCTGAGAGGAATATCATTATCTGTAGATGTAGATGAACTGGTATGTGTAGTACTACTAGTTACTAGTGCTATTGTGACAGACAACGATTAAGTAGCCGCTACCTACTTACTATTGCTACTACTAACACCACCACCACCACCACCACCATCTTTACTACTACTACTACTACTACTACTACTACTACTACTACTACTACTACTACTACTACTACTACTACTACCTACTGGCGCTGGTTATGGTTAATATGGTATGAGCGCAGGTCATTCAGAAGGCAATGGCAAACTACTGAATGTTAACTTGCCTAGAAATCACAAACAGCCAAACAATGCTGGGTTGACTGCAATGTCCTGTAAAGGATATGCAACTGATTTTTGAATCTACTTTCTACTGCTAATGCAGCTGCTGCTGCTGCTGCTCCTACAACTACTCTTACTACTACTACTACTACTACTACTACTACTACTACTACTACTACTACTACTACTACTACTACTACTACTACTACTACTACCACAACCACCACCTCCACCACCACTACTGCTTTAGTTTCCAAGTTATTGGTCATACTATATCTTTAGTAGTTTACTTAGTATGAAGCCCACCAGATAACCAGGTTGGTGTGGGGCTCACTAACTTCGGTTTCAGCTGTAGCCATGCCCAGCAGCATAGTTCTCTGTCCGCTGGTGAGTTGCTTACAGATTGAGCTCCTGGTCCGTGTTTCTGGTACAAGGGCTTCACACATCACATAAATAGTTCCAAGTATATTTGCATCTTGTCTACGACTTCTATTTACAAGATGATTTGGACTTTTTGTTTATGATCTGTTTTTGGTGCTTTCTTTAAACTGTTGGTGTCCGTGATTTTTTGTGTGTGGATATTTTTCACTTGCTTGGAACTCAAACGTAGTCTATACACACTTCTTCTAATAGTGCTGGACTGAATTTTGCGTGTGGATTAGCTGTCCTTATTAATAGTGTCCCTCACCATCAGGTGAACCCACTCCGACTTCAGAGGTGGTGCCAGTGATGTTTTGACAGCTTTTTAACTTTGAGAATTGAGTAAGAATCTTGTTCTGTCAAAGTTTAAGGAGCTCAGCATCTGAAGTGTTTGTAATTTCTTTTATAGTATCAATACACCAGAAGTTTAAGAGCAAGCGATTTTATCCATTCGGCCATGTTGACCTATGCTTGGACAGATAAAAGGAGTAATAAAAATATCGTGGAAGAAACCAGCTCAGACAGAACTGATTGCGTGTAAAGGGACTACTACCTTTACTGTTCTATTAAAATCATATCTCTTGCAAATGTGGAGCACTCAAGCAAACTCCAAAGTATGCCCTACAAGATTGCCCCGACTTGACCTAACTGAGGGAGAAAATCTGGCCAACTGGGGCAACCATTCGAGAAAAACTCTGGTGGACTGGTGAAGACTTCAAGTAAACTATCCTGTTTGTTATTTATGCTGGAATGACTGACTGACTGGCACTTGGCCGTCTTGACAGACGGTAGTTTGTTACATTGTGCTTCAAAAAATTGGTATAATAGCTACAACCCATGGCAGTAGACTGGGACTGATATCTCTCCATAGCAGAAAGCCTGGGCTGAATTGTAGAGACCATGTGTTGCCCATGCAGCATGATCCCTCTCTCAGCCTGCCTAGTTTACTCCAGAGGAAAGGTAGCACCTTATCAGCAAAGCAGTGCTCTGTCTGCCTGTCGGAGCTTCAATCCTAGACCAGTTGCAAATCAAGACTTAGGGCTGGGTCTGCCCTTCCATGACATTTAATTTAGTCTTTAGTTTGCATTTCCTCGCACCAGGATAAGATTTTTACCCTCCCAATTGCTTTCGTCCACCTGAAGCCGTTGGCACAATGTGGGGTGTCAGGTTTGGTGAGCGCCGCACAACATCCGGTTTTAACAGAAAGCAGGTAGTACCGTCTACTGTCATACGGTAGCTCAGTCATATCTGACTAACACCTGACAGATCTATGCTGGAATAGACACATAAGAAATGTTCATCGCAGAAGAAGAGGAAGAAGAAGATTGGAGTTGTGTGTTCAGTAAATTGCTCAAATGATGCCTTCCATTGATGGTAATTTATCATCATCTTTCTATGTTAAGGTGAAGGATTTCAGAGAAATGTGTGTTTGTGAGACAAAGAGGTTTGCTTTGGTTGCCAAGAGAGATAACCTTCTGGAAGAAATACAACTTTTGAAAGAAGAGGTAATATTTGTTGTTCTAAGATTATGCAATTTGTGATATATGTCAGAAGATAGTTAATTCAGTTCTTTACAGATGATGTCGTCATCAAGGACCTTTCCGGCTGGCGTGGGTGATCATGCTTCTCCACAAATTGTGATCTGCAACGGTATGATCAATTAAGGTGTTGACTCCCTTCCTTGGCATGATATAAGACTGTCAAGAATTTTCTCTCGCTGTCTTCCGCTGTCTTCCGCTGCCTATATTTCCACACTTGTGAAGCACAAAGAACTGCAAGAGCTGTGAAAAAAGGGTGGACAGAAAAACCACTGCAGGAGATCCTCCTCCAGAACATCAAACATTCTTTGTCTACATTGTCAAAGCACATTTCGAGCCAAAATAGGCCCTACCAGCCATCTTAGAACTCACGGCTCCACACTTTCAACCCCACTGGATGAAGTGAATGGTCATCATCATTCTTAATGGACAAACAACATTTTCCCACAACTCTTTCCAGTTGTCACATGTTCCAGTTTTTATCTTCTCATTGTTATTGGCACCTTGCCGTCTTGACAGATGATAGTTTGTTACATTGTGCTTCAAAAAGACTTAATAACTGCAACCCCTGTCGGTGGCGAATGTGAATAATAAGGCCAATTCGCGCTGTAAATGTTCGTCCGCAGTGGATGCATGTGAACACATGGTCATTTTCATTTCCACCATCATGCACTATTTTACGCCTCACACGCTCGGTGTGTGACTTATCTGCAATAATTTTCTCCTTTGTCTTTATTCCATTTCTGATGTTTGCCTTCCATGCAACATGTTCAGCGGCGACTTGCTCCCAATGTGCATTATCAATGCCTGTATCAATCATATCCCGCTTACACACATCTTTGTATCGTAGTAGAGGCAGACCTTGAAATCTCTTACCCATTTGTAATTCACCATCATCCATCCTCTTAAGATGTCCTATCCATCTAAGTCTGCGAAGACAGCATAGAATATACCATCACACAATGCCAGGACAACCTGATCTTTCCAATACTTCAGCATTTGTGATTTTGTCTTGCCCTTAATTCCAAGTTTTCTTCGCAGACACCACATATGAAAGCTGTTTAAACGTTTCTCTTGGTGTGAGTAAGTTGTCCAGGCTTCACTGCTATAAAGACGAGTACTAAGGACACAGGCTTGATAGACAAGGACTTTAGTTTTGGCAGTAAGATTCCTGTTCTCCCAGACTCTTTTTCTTAACCTGTTCATTGTTGTTGCTGCCTTACCAATCCTGATGTTGATTTCCTGATCTAGGGATAATTTGCTATTTACCACTGATCCTAGATATATAAAATTGTCTACTATCTCTAGTTCGGTGTCGTCAATAAAGATTGATGGTACCCCATGTGCACCTTGTGACATAATCCGTGTCTTCTTTTTGCTAATTGTTAAGCCAAATTCAGAACAAACATTGGAGAATGCAGATAGTAGACATTGTAATTCTTCCTCAGAGTGGTTCGTAATTGCAGCATCATCTGCAAAAAGCGACTCTCTGATCAGTACCCTGCTAATTTTGGTCTTGGCCTTCAATCTCTGAGCATTGTAGAGGCCACCATCTGAGCATGAGTGAATGTACATACCACAATCCTGATCACGAAAGGCATATTTCAGTAGAAGTGAAAGGTATATTCCAAAGAGGGTGGGAGCTAGTACACAACCTTGCTTAACTCCACTCTTGATTTCAAACTCTTCTGAAGTTGCACCATCAAACTTGATTATACCCTTCATGCCTGTGTGGAACGATTTTACAGTGGACAGAAGAGTTGGTGGGCAGCCAATCTTCTTTAATGCCTCGAACAGACCCTCATGACTGACCAAATCAAATGTCTTAGTGAGGTCGATGAAGGCAATAAATAGTGGTTGATTCTGTTCATGACATTTTTCTTGCATTTGTCACAATGAGAATATCATATCAATGGTAGACCGGTTCTGTCGAAAGCCACACTGTGATTCAGGGTAGACTTGATCTCCTAGGACTTGAAGTCTGCGCAGAACAATTCTGGCAAATACTTTCCCATCAGTACACAGAAGTGAGATACCCCTATATTTGTTGCAGTCGCTCCGATCGCCCTTGTTCTTGTACAGTGTTATGATGCTTGAATCTTTGAAATCCTGAGGGACTTGTCCTTCTCGCCAGCATAGCTCTATTAGCTGGTGGATTTGTAGAGTGAGTGTGTCTTGCCCACTCCTGATAACCTCTATTGGAATCCCATCCTTACCTGGAGCCTTGCCAGATGCAAGTTCATTTATAGCACACTTAACTTCTGTTATGGTGGGAACTGTGTCCAGGTGGTCAAGAGTTGGTAGGGCCTCTATGGCATTGAGGGCATCATCCGCTAGTTTGGTCTCACTTGAATAAAGATCCAAATAGTGCTCTACCCATCTATCCATCTGCTGTTTCTTATGAGTTATGATTTCTCCAGTCAAGGTTTTCAATGGTGCACTTCTTTTGATCATTGGGCCACAGGCTTTCTTTATCCTTTCATACATGCTTCTGATGTTTCCCTTATCACTTGCATTTTGAATGGACTCACATAACTTGATCCAATAGTCATTTGCACACGGCCTGGCAGCCTTTTGCACATCCTTCCTAGCTTGCTTCAGCTCACTGAGAGTGTTATGCATTGTTCTTTCCTTGTTTCATAAGAGCGCTATCTTCTTTTTATCAATCAAGGGCTGCAGTGTTTGGCTGTTTGCCGCAAACCAGTCCTGCCTTTTATGATCCACAGTGCCGTAAACCCCTACCGCTGCTTTATAAATAGTTTCCTTAAGTTTACCCCACTTTTCACTTGATGTACAATTTTCTGATGTATCAGTGAAAGCGTCTTCAAGTTGCTGTCGAAACTCAAAGCACTTATCAGGATCGTGGGTGTTAATAATATTAATCCTGGGGCTAGATTTGTGTTTAGCTGTGTAGATTCTCTTTGGTCTCAGTCTAACCCTTGCAACAACCAAAGAATGATCCGTATCACAGTCAGCACTGTGGTAATTTCGAGTTAATGATGTTTGGTTCAGATGTTGTCTCCGTGTGGTGTTGTAGTCCAGCTGATGCCAATGGCCGGATCTTGGATGTTTCCATGTGACCTTATGCAGCTCTATTGTTTTAAAAAAGGAGTTTGTAATACATAGGTCATTTCTGGTGCAATGCTCCAGCGGCCTTTGCCCATTTTCATTCATGCGACCGATGTTGTATTTTCCAAGGCACACTGGCCATGAACTCGAGTCCTTGTCCTCACGAGCATTGAAATCACCGAAGCATATAAATGTAGTCAGATTTTGGAACTGCCTTGTCTAACTCCTCATTAAACGAATCCTTCATTTCATCAGGGGAAGTGAGTGTTGGTGCATTTGCAGTGATAATGGTGGCAAAACCTCCAGCTGGAATTTCAATCATTCGCAGTAGCGAATTCTTCACTGCAAAGCCAACACCATGTTGCCTTCTCTCTGCCTGCTCTCTGCCCTTCCAAAAGAAAAAGGTGTAATTGTTTTCCCTGAGTGACCCTTCCTCAGCGAGGCGAGTCTCCTGCAGGCCAGCAATATCAATGTTAAGATGATTGAGTTCGGCATCAATCACAGCCGTTTTTCTCACTGGCTGACGTGATATTCTAGTGTGAGAATTTGGTTGCATCTAGCGTGTACACTGTGGTCTAGTGGTTACACACCCGCGTCACATGCCAGTGATCCGGGGTTTGTTTCTGGGTCCAGTCAAGGATATGCACTACTGACGAGCTCAAACGAGAGCGAAACTCGAGTAAAGTGCTTCCAAATTGACGTGGACAAGACCTTTGGTTCGTACCGGAATACGATCAGCATTGCCAGTTGTGGGTTATGCTCAATCTTTAAATCTCAAATCCTGAAAGAAGCAAATAAATCAATTTTCTCACATCATCAATATTCGTCAGGTCAGTGGAAAATCCTGGACACATGGTTCTTATGTTCTAGGTTGCAAACTGTAGCTTGAGGTTTCTATTTTTCTTTTTAGTAATACCTGGTGCACTGGTTTTACAGCCTGCGATTCAGATTTTGTCCTAGCCCCAAGCACCCATTGAAGCAGGCAGGCTGTGGCGGATCAGCACCAAATTGGCTGAGGGCTGCCCAGCTTGAGGTGGGCAGTAACTGATCAGTGACACCTGTAGATGTCTCCCACCGTCAGAGGCAACCTGTGGCACCCCATGTCTACGCCAATTGACAAGGACTTATAACCTGTAAATCAGTGTTTCCCAACCTTTTTTGTACCATGCCCCACTTAAGCCTTTCTAAAATTCATATTGCCCCCCTCCCCCACCCCATGCCCCCCCCCCCCCCCCCCCCCCTCAACATATACATTATTTTTAATATTCAAAAATTGAAATGTTCACTAAAGAAACTTGAATGATAGGTTTTAGGAAGAAATCACTAGGTAATTATTGAGCAAACACAGTAAGTAAATTTTCAAAACATATAATGGAGAACTGAAATTCAAGTGCAAAATAATTTTAATGAAAGATTTTTCTATATTATTTTAATTATTAGTAATTATTTATTATTTAAATTTAGTGAGATCCTTGCGCTTGATGCTTGCTGCAAAGAGATCTTATGTCAGGTTCCAATTTAGTTAACTTCAGTCTCAAGTCTCCCCGTTTTGTTATATTCAGCCGATTTCTTCCATTTTCAAATTGCCCCCCTTAACAGTCAAATTGCCCCCCTGTGGGGCGTGGGCCCCACGTTGGGAAATACTACTGTAAATGCTACCTCTCGCTTTGATTCTGAGACCAGTTAAGACCAGGGTTGGCGTTATACCTCTTCATAGCACAAAGCCTGGGCTAAAATATAAAGACCATGTGTTGCCCATGCAACATGATCCCTCGCTTGGCCTGTCCAGTTCACTCCAGAGGAAAGATGACAGCAATACATCTAGAACAAGACAAGCTGCAGAAGCTGCCGGGTCAGCAAGGCAATGATCTAACTGTCCGTCAGACGGAGCTTCGATCCTAGACCAGCTGCCAACCAAGGCTTAGGGCCTGCCCTGCCCTGCCATAACATTTTGTCTTTAGGTTGCATTTCCTCGCACCAGGATAAGGTTTGTACCCTCCCAATTGCACTCTTCCGTCCGAAGCCGTTGACACAATGTGGGGTGTCGGGTTTGGTAAGCGCCGCCCAATATTCGTCGCTAACATAAGGCAGGCAGTACCGTCTGCTGTCAATACGGTAGCTCAGTCGTATCTGACTAAGACCTGACTCTGTGTCTTCTCATAACATGGCCAAAAAAATGATGACTGCCTCTTTCTAATATTTGTGGATACGTTGACATTTCACTTAGCCTCCCTAAAAATTTCCAGATTGTTTATTTTGGCTGTCCAATGAATTTGCAGCATTCTTCAATAAAACCACATCTCCAAGGCTTCCAGGGATTTTTTCGCCTGTTTACTAATTGTCCAGTATTTGCAGCCATATGTTATAACAGGTTCTGTGTAACATGCAAGAATTATTTTTATAACTTCAATTGAGAAGGACCTATGGCAAAAATATTCTTAATTTTATAGAATGTGGTTTTTGTTTGTCCTGTTCTTTTCTTTACCTATGTGATGCATATTCAATCTGGTATTATCCGTGTGCTTAGATATGCCCCAAAATAATGTCATTTACTTTAATCGTACATTCTGTTTCTCTGATATTACCATAACTTCTGTCTTTCTATTATCCAAGTTAAGGTTCAATTTTTCACTTTCTGCAGCCACTGTATCTATCATTTCCTGTAGATCATTCTGACTAGTTGCTATTGAGACGGTGTCACCAGCATAACGTGAGTTATTTATATTACAGAAGATGTAGGAGACTATTCTTCATGTAGAACAACATCTCTGTAACAACATCAGCACATATTAATCATTCTCTATTTTGTTCCTGAGCCCTTGTGCACATTAAACTGGTAAAAAGTTATGACTTTTGAAAGTCTGCTCTTTTCTATACAATGAATGAATCACCAAAGCCTTCATCAGCAAGATTTCTATACACAGCTTTTTTTTTTTCACATACCCTTTACAGGACATTGCTGTGAACATCAGCATCTTTCAGCTGATTGTTGATTTATACATAGCTATCATAGCATATCATATCATATCTATACATAGCTACACAATATGTTTTTTTTTTTGCCCGCTTGCTTTGAACTCAAGCGTAGTCCATACACACCACTTCCATTAGTGCTGGACTGAATTTTGCGTGTGTATTAGCTTTACCTAATTAACTGTGTCCCTCACCATCAGGCGATCCCACTCCAACTTCAGAGGTACTTGTAATTTACGTCCGCAAGTCAAGGATGAGAAGTCAACATTTTAGTCCAACTGTCCAGTGTAGGGGTTGAACCTCTTACCTCGGCATCAGCACACTGGTTGTTTAAGAACACGTGTTCTTATCCATTCGGCCATGCTGACCTACGCTTCACAATATAAAGATGGCCACCATTTTCTTTTGATCAGGTTGTGTAAACAGATTTTTCGGACATAACATAATTCATTATTCTAATTTGAAGATTTTAAACCTGATGGAATGTATTTTTTTTTTTAATTTTTTGGTTCAGTTTTTTTAATGAAATGTCCAAAACACCAACAACAAATAATTAATTATGTTTGTCAAAAACAAATGTTGGTAATGAGTGGCAGTTATCTATATTGCTGGCCAGAACAGTATTAAACCACAGAGCTGGTCATGATTTGATCCTATTCCAGACATATTGTACGTGAGTAATGGACTCCTTGTCACACCTAAAGTCAGATTGGGTATATGGAGCTAGACACTTTCCATCTCAGCACATCCATTCCCTCTACTCTTCCCTACAGTACATCCATTCCCTCTACTCTTCCCTACAGTACATCCATTCCCTCTACTCTTCCCTACAGTACATCCATTCCCTCTACTCTTCCCTTCAGCACGTCCATCCCCACTACTTTTCCCTACAGTACATCCATTCCCTCTACTCTTCCCTTCAGCACGTCCATCCCCACTACTTTTCCCTACAGTACATCCATTCCTTCTACTTTTCCCTTCAGCACATCCATCCCCACTACTTTTCCCTACAGTACATCCATTCCTTCTACTTTTTCCTTCAGCACGTCCATCTGTAACAGTAATGGAATACTGGGGTATTATTAGGATCTAGTGGGAAACAGATACAGCACGATTGAGCATTGAGACTGAAAGCTGGGAGAAATGCTCAATCGTGACGTATTGGGTTGGCAAGGGCAGTTAACATCACACCCTTGAGAGGTAAAGAAGCAAGTTGTCATCATGAAGCAATAAACTATTTTAACTTAACCTCTGGCTTGTTAATCTCTGTACACTCTGTTACAGGATTAATTATGGAGCATGTGACCAGGATACGAACCTGATATAATCGCCTGAGAAAAAAAAACAAAAACAATGCGAAGTCAAGCCGAATAACATCGCGGAGAAGTCAATAACTAAACAGAAATACTAGCGGCACGTTAGAGAACAATTAGTGAACGTGATAACAGGCGCACCAAAAGATGGCCAGTAAATTTGTAAATCTTAGTTATCTGTGAATACAGAGGCCAAAAGCTCGCCCAGGAGTGGTCCTCTGTAAGTCTTTTTCAAGACTTAAGATAACAAATAAAGTAGCGCCAAGAGCCTTGGTATAACCGTCACTTTGCAGAGTCCGTAATTCAAGAAGTTTGTTATAGCCGCCGTTCTGCAGTTTGATTGTCAGCAACAGGCTTAACATGGACGGTGCCTGAATTGTTGCGTTTCAAGAGCCTTACCATGGTCGTTGTATAGATTTGTCACTTCCGAAGAGCAAATTAAAGCCGCTGTGAGGGGACGAACCGGAGTGATCATGTCCTGAGAGTTTGGGCAAACCAGCAATTCAGTCAGAACATTTTGTCGGTCAGAACAAGAACTCAAGAATTCTGTAGAGGAGCAATTCAGTCTGAACATTTTGTCGGGACAGCATGAAAGACTCCTCGTTTTTTTCGTTGATCGGGCCATAAATTGTTGAAACAGTCAAATATCACTGGGCCTCGGCTGATCCTGATACTTTTTTGGGCCTCGTTATTACTAAGACCCTATCAAAACGTCGAGGATGTACCCCACCCGGGGTGAAAGCAAAGACTAATATCAGATGTGACCCGACCAGGGGTTGAAGATTATCCAGGCATCCCATGAGAAGTGACCTGAGGGGAAGAGATAGGCTACCTAGACTCCGCTACCTAAATTCCACGACTGATGGTCAGCTGATGCAGGCACCTGGTGTTCGAACTTAATTTGACGGCGAGTCGAAGAAAGTAATTGCTTGAACAAGGAAACAGATTCAGGGTAAATTTCTGTATTAGTTAGTTAGTTAGTCGACAGATCATCCTCGCTGCACATCGAACCATTCAGTCCATAAGTGCTCGGATCCCCTCCTCAGCAAATCCTGCAGCGTGTAGCGGCTAACGACGCCAGTTCTGTGTTGGTTTATCAATCTTCTTTGGCTTCCTGCGTAGTGTTCTTGTTTGGCCACACCTCTTTTAATTTGATGCTCTAGCAGTCTGGCCATTGTTGTAGATTCACAGTCATCACTTGGTTCTCGCAAAAGTCTCACATCACGTAGAGCATTCAGAATGTCAGCCTGGTCCATGGCGCGTCCGCCCTCCACAGTAGCCTCACCTGCGAGCTTGTCAGCCCGCTCATTTCCTTGTACTCCCGCATGCCCTGGCACGAAGATGAAACTAATCTTTGCCAGCCGAGACCGCTTCAGAGGCAGCAACCATTCTCTTCGGATCGACCCCTCCTCTATCCTCTTGATCATGTTCATTGAGTCGCTAAGGAAACAAGCCCTGTTGAATGTCTGTGTCTCGAGCCATGTTATTGCTTTACTTACTGCCATGACTTCCATGGTCAGGCTACTTGTGGTTTCAGTGAAAGCACCAGAGTCCTCCTTCACAATTCTCCCTCCGGCCCGAGCTGTAAAGGCCCATGAGCTTCTCACATGTCGGACGACCGACCCATCTGTGTAGATGACCGCGTCACCGTCTAGCGAATTCTCGAAAATCAACGCTTGTACTTCAGCCTCAACAGCAGCCGGATTTTCTTGTCTGCATTTTCTATCTAATTGGATGCAAACTGAAAAGGATGTGCAGAAGTCTGTTGGCACTTGCACCCACTCCTCGCCAGGTTCTAAGTCCTCAAGTAAACACACCTGTTGAAGAATGTCTTCGGCTTGACCCATCCACGACCGTCCTCTTTTTAACCTGCTGCCCTTCACCTTCCTAATTTCACTATGCAGTGGATGTTGTGTGTTTGCGTTAATTCTGAGGTAGGCGCGTGCCCTGCAAACTTGTATTCTCTCTTCAATGGTTGGAAAATCAAGAAGGTAGCGCATCGCCCTGCATGCTGTATCTCTTGTACATCCAAGAATAATGCGCATAGCTTCATTCTGTATCCTTTCCATCCTTTCTATCTGCTTATGGCTGAGAGTCAAGATTGCCATTGCATACTCCAAAACAGACATGACCAGCCCCTCGTACAGAAGACATAGATGGCGCTGCTCACAGTTTGCTGCCGCCATCACCCGCATCGCTGCCAAACCCCGCTTGGCCTTTGTTATCACCCGGTCTATGTGCACATTATAAGCAAGGCTTCGATCAAACCGTATCCCCAGGTAATTCATTGCCTGCGTTCTTTCCACCGTCTCTGAACACAGCATTACAGTTGGTGTTGGATTGTTGACAATATGATTATTCAACGAGAACCAAGTCACTGTTGCCTTTGTTGGGTTAACCATTGCCCCAGCTTCATCACACCAAGTACTTATGCGATTGAGTTCGGTTTGTAGTTCCCCAGCAACCTCCTCTCTATCCTTACCCTGACGATACACTAAAACATCATCGGCATATGACAATGTCCTGCCAGGTCCAGTGATCTGCTCACTGGTGATTCTCACTGTGTAGGCGTTGAACAGTACCGGAGATAATGGTGATCCCTGTGGTAGGCCAGGATATATTGTTGTTGGTTCCGAAGTCCAACTGCCACATCTAAAAACTACTTTCCGTTGGAAGAGGGCTGCAGCGATCCAACTAAGGAGGAATGGACTTACGTTTAGTTCAAGAAGCTGAAACATTAAAAAATCCAGTGGTACTCTGTTGTATGCGTCCTCAAGATCAATCGCTGCAGCAACGGTTTCAGTGCCTGAGTGGAAACCTTCATAGACATCCTGGGCAAAGACTGCTGCATTGGTCCAGGTTTCTCTTTTTGGACGGTACCCACCCAGGGTAGGTGGGAAAACACCTTGCCTCTCTAGTTGGCTTGATATTTTCCTGGCAATTACCTTCTCCAGCAGCTTGCCTATTGTATTCTGCATGGTTATAATTCGATATCCCTGAATTTTTTTGTGGTCTTTGTCAGGCTTCGGCAAGGGAATCAGATAGCTGTGTAACCATTCCTCCTTGATGCTAGCACTCCCTATACTGTTGTTGTACATGTCTGCTAGTTTCTCTAGCTCATTGTCGGTACACCTATTTATGTCGTCGTATCTTATGCCATCAGGACCTGGAGCACTGTTTTTTGATCGTCGAAGCACAGCCTTGATTTCTTTCACTGTCACTGTGTCTTCATCCGGAGTGTTCTGGGCCTTGCATCTGTCTGAGGTGACCTCCTTGGCCAGATTTCGACCTCCCATGTCTGTCTGGTTGCCCTGCTCAAGGTAGCGTTCAAAGAGGGCTTTGCCCTTGTCTTCGTCAGTCCTCTGCCAGATGAGGTCAGCACCTTGGAAGTCAGAAATGCTCTTATTCTTGACTACACCACTCATGCTTTTATGTAGTCGCCAGAACAATTTCAGTGACTTGTCTGTGCTTACCCTTTGACACACCTCTGCCCATTTTTCCCTTTTAACCACCGTGACCAGTTTTTTGAAATAGCTTACTTTTGTGTGCATCTCTCTTTCTAAGTGCAAGCAGGGACTAGGATGACCAGCTCTGTTCTTCTTGGCATTTTGCCATCTCCTTACAGCACTACGCTTATCCACCCACGCCTTATCCACCTCGAAACTCCACCACGGTGGCTGCTCCCAGCTTTTTTTCCTGCCCTGAAACGTTCTGCGCTTGTCACGTCTTATTTTACTCACCACATCTTGCCCTGTACTGTCATACTGGAACGTCTTTACCTTTAGCTTGTGCTGCCTGGTTCTGCCTTTCTCCACCAATATGCTGCAAGGGTGGTGGTCGCTGCCATGGTGTCCTAGGACACCCCATCTACACACTGTAGTGAGTAAAGGTGAAACTAGCGCCAGATCAATAGCACTGTCCTCATCGCCTGGACGGCTTGCTGTCCTGGTGACACAGCCACTGTTGATACAAACCAGGTCGATGGTTTCCAGTGCAGTCTCGAGCTCCTCCCCTTGTGTATTGGAGGAAGTGTTTCCCCATGATCTGCCTTTAGCGTTGAAGTCACCACAGAAAATAACATTCCTCTCGTGGCCTAATATGCCACTTAAGCACTGCCACTTCTGGGCGTCCATACTCCCATTGCGGGCATAAACATTCACCAACACGAATGGTACACTGGAATGAACTCTCAACGCCTGTATTTGTATATCGTCACTGTCCCAACTGGACATGTCTAGCTCTGACGCCACCATGCTGTCGCGAACGAGAATCGCCGTTCCCAGATGTCGTCTGTTGTAGAAACATTTGAAGCCGGCAATTCGGAGTGGAAATTTCTGTATTATATGAACATAGTAATTGACTGAACAGTTTTACAAAACAAGTGAATTGTGCTCTTTAAAAATTAAGAAATTGCAATTGTGTGATTGTTTGTTTGCTCTGTATAGGTATATTTCAGCATGGCGGAACAGGACACCTTGGCACAGGTTTTGACAGGCGTGGGAACAGCAGTGGGCCGGCTTAATATGGTGATTAAACAACAAGGGATGGCAACAGAAATTGTGAAATTTAGTGGACAGGCCAGAGACTATAAGAAATGGGTCACTTCCATAGAAAAATATGCCTATTTAATCTCAGCAACAGATGAAGAAAAAATGAGATTGGCTTATCAGACGGCAACGGAACCGGTCTCGGATCATATAAGAAGAAAGCTAGAAGCTAGAGTAGATGAGACGTGGGAACAATTCAAAGAAGACCTAGCAAGGAAATATGCAGAAATAACGGATCCACAACATGCATTTTCGGTGTTGAGACAGGCTAAACAAAATAACGGAGAGACGGTACAATTGTTTAGCGATAGATTGATTAACCTGGCTGAAGAAGCATTCTTAGGACAGAATGTACGAGGAGAGGAGGTGGAAAGGATGTTAGTAGGGATCTTTGTGGATGGCATAAAGTCTGATGGTTTGAAACTTAAATTGATGAGGGAAAACCCTGAGAGGTTATCACAAGCGGTGGATATCGCGGTACAAGAAGAAAATTTGAGACGTAGGTTTAGATTAAGAACAGGACGAGAAGTGGGAAGTAATCGAGATGACAGAGTTGAGGAACCTATGGAAATAGGACAAACAAGATTCGGATGGAATAGGAGAGGAGGTATACAGACGTTACAAGGTAGAAATAGACATGATAATGAGGAAAGAAGAAATATGAGATACCCTACAAGAGAAACAGTAGGTAACACAAATAGTACAAATATTGTCTGTTGGATTTGTGGTCAACGGGGACATGTTTCTCGGTTTTGTAATAACAGGCGTGTCCAGTCGAATACACAGGGTAGACATGACAATAATAGGGTGAGTAGGAATGTTGTAGATGGATACAGGAATTTTACAGGTACAAGAACACAGGAAAATCGGCGCCCTACCTATTAGACAGGACCTATGATAGGAGGGTAAATAATAAGGTCCCAAGGGTTAGAGAATATGTTAATAACAGGTATAATAGGTCGAACAGAGAATATTTTCAACTAGATGAAGTCAAGAAATTTATAGAAGATAAAACAGATTATAGCTCTTGTATATTAGAAATAGGAAAGTATAGAGTTCGTACGTTAATTGATTCGGGAGCTCAGGTTAGTGTAGTAAAAGAAAGTTTTCTATACAAAATAGTAAGAAATTGTAGAGTATTTAAGAGTCATAATAATTTACACTCTGTTACGGGACAGAATTTACAAGTAGTGGGACAAACAATGATAAATTTTAAGTTAGGAGGGATCAGCATAAGACACCTTTTTCATGTAGTGAAGGGTTTAAATAGAAACATGTTAATAGGAAGAGATTTTTTAATAAAAAATGGAGTAAGACTTTTCTATGATTTACACAAATTAAAATTCAGGGACGTCTATATAGATATGCAAGAAGACATGCATATATCAGCACTAGTTAGAGTTAAAATGACAACGACGTTAAAACCACAGTCGGTTAATTTGATACAAGTGAAGCTGAAGAAAAACCCATATTATGTGGAAGGAAACACAGTCAGAATCACTGAATTACAAGAGGAAATAATTGATGAGCCTGGTTTGGAAGTTCCGGATGGAATAATAGCGTTAGATAAACACTTAACCTTTCCAGTTATGGTGATTAACAACACAGGTAGAGAAATTAAATTATACAGAGGGTGTGTAGTAGCAAAACTAGAACGGAACGTTACTGAAATATTGGCAACGGATAGAGTAGAAATGCCGGGAACTAATTGTTCACAATCTTCTAGTGAAAGAAGTAATAACAGACGCGGACGCAGAAGTAGAGGAAACACACGAAGGGATGAATTGATCCATCCATTCAAAAGAAATACAGCACAAATACATTCACTAGATAAACAGACAAGAGAACAGGAATTGTTGGCACAGTTAAAGACTTCACCAGAAAATAAAGAAGTGTTGGAACAGTTTATAAAGGAGAATCAGGATGTGTTTGCAATTAGTGATTTAGAGTTGGGTAAGACAAAAACGGTAACAATGGAGATAGATACGGGAGACCATCCGCCGATTAGCTTAAAACCATATAGAACTCCCTTAAGAAATAGAGAAATTGTAGAAAAGGCAATAGAAGAAATGTTGAAAGCAGGGATAATCACAAGATCAAAATCAGAGTGGTCATCTCCGGTGGTAATTGTGGCCAAACCTGATGGTTCGAGTCGATTCTGTTGCGACTATCGGGCGTTGAACAAAATTACTAAAAATGTAGCATATCCACTGCCAGTGATAGATGATATTTTGGGGTTGCTAAATGGCGCTACATTTTTCACGACGTTAGACGCAAGAGCAGGATTTTGGTGTATCCCGATGTCGGCAGACGCGCAAAGAAAAAGTGCTTTCTGTACTCATATGGGTTCTTATGAATTTTTACGTATGCCTTTTGGAGTCAAAACTGCGCCATCTTACTACATGCTCTTAATAAATGAAGTTTTGGAAGGTATGCAAAGGTTCGCTCTTGCTTATATTGATGATATTCTGATTTTTACTTCTGGAAATGTGGAGGATCATTTGAAACATATAAAGTTAGTGTTTGACAGGTTAAGAAAACATGATGTGAAGTTAAAGCTCAGTAAATGCCAATTTTTAAAGACAGAAACAAAATATTTGGGGTATATTATAAATAGAGAAGGTATAAAACCAGACCAGGACAAAATAAAGGTTATTAAAGAGTTACCTGCTCCAACTAACGTTAAGGAGGTACGCGCCTTTATAGGAACATGTGCGTATTATAGGCGGTTTGTCCCAGCGTTTTCGAAAATAGCTGAACCTATTACAAACTTAACAGGCAAGTACGCTAGGTTTAAGTGGGATGATGAGTGTCAAAAAGCGTTCGAGTATTTAAAAAACAGTTTAACACTGGTACCACTGTTGACGCATCCAGACTTAAACAAACAGTTGATACTGTACACAGATGCTTCAGACAATGCAGTAGGAGCATGTCTGGTGCAACCATATGAAGGAAAAGAGTCTGGAATACCAGGGGTTAAAAATGAAAGGCCTATCTACTTCTTGTCGCATAAACTTAGCAGATCACAAAGAAAATGGACGACTATTGAGAAGGAGGCTTACGCAATACATTACGCTCTTCAAAAACTAAATTACTACTTACATAACGCAAATTTTGTTATTAGAACTGACCATATGCCTTTAAAGTCTTTTTTAGAAGCTCCAGTGCAGAACAGGAAAATACAAACGTGGGCATTGAATTTACAGGGATACAATACGAAAATTGAGTACATTCCAGGTAGGATTAACACATGCGCTGATTTACTGTCTAGGATTCCCTATCCACAGTCGTCAGGTGACACAGAAGATGAAGGAGAACCAGAGATTGACGATCGAAATTGGCAAGTAAATATTTTAGATTCTGCTATAATAAATAGAGAAGAATTTGATAGTCTACCATCGGATCAAGAGTCTGAACATAGAGAAGAAGACCTACAAGTAGCACAGTTTAATATGAAAGAAGAACAAGAGTTGGACCCAAAAGTCATACAAATAAAAGAAAAATTACGAGAAACAGATGATAACAAATATAAAAGGAATTATTTGGTTTTACAAGAGGATGGACAGTTATACTATATGTGTGAAAGGAATGAACAGCTAAGAAAATATATTCCAAAACATTTAGAAAATGAACTTTTAAAAGCATATCACGATGAAAATGGACATCTCGGTAGAGATAAATTGCTGAAAGCACTTACAAGTAAATATTATTGGCCAAACTTGTTTAAATCTACATGCAAATATGTAGATACGTGTGAAAAATGCAGATTAAGGAACATGAAAACAATAAAGTCTCCCTTACAAGACACAGATATTCCTCAGTTCCCAATGCAAAAGATTAGTTTAGATATATCGGGTCCACACCCCAGGACGTTGTCAGGAAATGTGTATTTAATTCATATAGTAGACGTCTACAGTCTTTGGCCGGAGGTTTATGCAATTCCAGATAAGAGCGCGGATACCGTCATTAATATTTTTTTACAAGAGTTCGTACCAAGGTTTAGTTGCCCACAAAGTATACTTACAGATAATGGTAGAGAGTTTGTAAATAAAAAATTCGAAAAGTTAGTAAAAGATTTAAATGTAAAACATATAAAGACCTCATTTTATAGACCTTCTTCAAATGCGAAAAACGAGCGTCAACATAGGACGTTATACGACATTTTGGCAAAAATTATTGATGAACATGACAGAGATTGGGATTTATTTTTGGGACCTGCCCTTAGCGCCATTCGTACAAATCAAAATGAGAGCACGGGTTTTTCACCATTTTATTTATTACACGGGAGGGAACCAATATTACCTATAGATAATCTATTAAAACCTAGACGGAAATATATGGGTGAAGAATTTCAAGAGACCATAATACAGGAAATGCATAAAGCACATGTGAGATTAAGGAATAATATAATTAAAGCTAGGGAAAGACAGAAAAAGTACAAAAATGTAAATACAAAATTACAGGAGTTTAAGGTAGGTGATAGAGTTTATTACAAGAAACATAGAAGAAACTCTAAGTTTGATGCTCGTTGGATTCCAGGGTATTACGTTTTGGAAAAACTAGGTAATGTATCGTATATTATAAAGAACCAGGTCACAGCACATATAGTGAGGGCACACGTTGAACACTTAAGAAGAGATGAAGATGAGATAGAAAATAATAATTATAATAATAATTATTATTCGGACTCGAAATTTTTGGATGAACAGGTTGTCAGAGGAGCTACAGTAACCCCAGGTCTTAGAAAAGAACCAGCACAAAATCAGTTGCTAGCAAATCCAGGTTACGAAGATACTCAAGAACAGACAATTCCGAAAAGAATGGAAGAAGAAGGGCTGAATGAAACTCATTATGATAGTATGGAAGAAGACATAGGTGCTCCATTTAAAAATACTAGACAAGCAACGAAAAGAAGAATGGACAGTCAAAGAGATAAAGAAGTGAAACGACAGAGGAGAATTAGAGATTATTCAACAAGCGGAGAAGATATGCCTCTACTAGAAAGATCCTTAAGAAATAGGGATCGACAAATTAGGTGGGATGTTGAACGGAAGAGATTAGCGGCAGCTGAAGAGAGACATACAGACGAAGAAGAGGAAATGGATGAAAAGTCAGAGTCTAGTAGTAGTATGGAAGAAACTAATAAGTTGTACGAAGAAGAAGATATTGATGTAGAATTGGCACTTATTCAAAGAAATTTGGACTTGTTGAAGAAGCGGAAACGTGGGAGATAGATATTTGAAAGTACTGCAGATGGCAGGAGTTAGAAGTGAAAGGGATGCCTGAAGAAGCATACGAAACGGTAGAAGTGGTCTTGAGATATTGATACAAAAGGGGTGAAGGTATTTTTTCGTTACTGTTGGTAATGCCGTGTTTCCAAGGGAAACCAGATCACAAGTACGTTGATAAGTAGAGGTTGGCTACTACGTTGAAGTAATATTGGATTGGTGGCCACATTACAAATGAAAAAAAAGGATTGAACATGTAGTTTACAGTGCTCACTTAAGAGGTTATTTTGGATGTTATGTGCTGTTGGGAGTTAGGAGATAATAAATGGTATGGTAAATGTTGATTACTGATTTGTTTAGATAGATGGAACAGATGTGATTCTAATTGGACTGTAGTTAACAGATATACAGATGGACAGTGAAATGTTTAGTTTTTTTCGGTCATAGATATACTGGAATGACCTGTATAAATAGATATACGTTGTTTTACTTAGTATGAGGGGCCAATGTTGGTGGGTCACTATACGAGGTTGTAATTGTTTGAGTAATGAGTCATATATAATAAGTTTTTATGATTGAGTTGGTTCTGGAAAATGATGGCTAATGTTTAGTTGCTTTAGTCCTTCATTATAAGTTTTTTTGTTTTGGTTTTGAAAAATGATTGTGGTTAGTTGCTTTATTGAGTTAGAATAGGATGATTGTGTTCCTAGCATTTGAGTTGGTAAAAACTATTGGGCCGTAAAAGTGTCCAATAGTGATAGTTAGAAGTAAGGTGTTTTATTCTGATTTGATGCATGTTATTTTAAAAATGTGTTTTTCCTTATATTAATTTGGAGTTATGACGGCTGGTGTGATTTGATCTTGATTACATAAATGGTTTTGTATACTAAGTTACTTGGTTAGTAAATAAGTTATGAAGTTAGTTAATTAAATTTAATTTTCAAATATAAGAGTTTTGCTTAAGGTTTTCGTTCAGAAAGGAGTTAATAAAAACTAAATTATCCACTGATATAAGGTAGGGGGAAGCTTAGATGACCTGAATGTTGAAATAGTTAAGCAATGCTGTGCATTCATAAATTAGTGAGAAATCAGGGTTGGTGAACGTGTGTACACGAATGGATAGACGTATCCAGGGCCTGCACACACGCCACTGTGTTCATAAATGGCAGTATGGGAGGTACGGGGGCAAGAAATAGGGGCTGTGAAATACCAGCTTTAATTTTATTAAAGGTGTTCATAAAATATGAACATGGGCTCAGGGTGGAAGGTGAGATAACGAAAAAGGAACAGAATGGTGGTTGGCAATGTCAATGTAGAAGGTATAAGCTTTATGAAAACTTATGCCAAATTGTTTTATAACGAACAACGATGTATTTCATAAGGTGTTTTAAAAAATTATTTTACAAAATTTTTTTATTGGCAAGGGAGGTAAAGGGTGAGTGTCTTAAATGTGCATTACTGTATGTACATGTGGTCGTGTCGTGTATTCATTCTTTATGCTTCTTACTAGGTGCGCACCGCTTCTTTACTTTTTCTAACTACATTGTTTTTGTACGTCCTCGGTTTTGGAAGAGTGGGAAGTTTTATAAAAAAAGAAAAATGTTTCGATAAAGAATTTATGAGCTGTTCTTATAATATGTATATTTGATACAGGAAACAGGAGGAGCTAAGAAAGAACCAGAAAAGTAGAAATATATAGTAGATAGCTATATAATTTTGGGAAAAAAAAAAGGAAGGAAAGAAGGACTATTTGGATTAACAGGGTTACCATACGTGGTATTATACAAAGAGAGTTCGAAGAAGAAGTATATGGGGGGGGGGGGGGGGGGGGGGGTTACTAGCAAACCATATCACTGGGAGAAGAGTTAAAAGATATATTATTTACTTGAGCTGATTTAGGGAAGATTAGAGGAAAAAGAGGGAATAGAGTAAGGGGATTAGGAGTAAAGATTTTTCCTTTATAAGGAAAATTCTTTAATAAACATGGGGAGGTGTAACAGTAATGGAATACTGGGGTATTATTAGGATCTAGTGGGAAACAGATACAGCACGATTGAGCATTGAGACTGAAAGCTGGGAGAGATGCTCAATCGTGACGTATTGGGTTGGCAAGGGCAGTTAACATCACACCCTTGAGAGGTAAAGAAGCAAGTTGTCATCATGAAGCAATAAACTATTTTAACTTAACCTCTGGCTTGTTAATCTCTGTACACTCTGTTACACATCCCCACTACTCTTCCCTACAGTACATCCATTCCTTCTACTTTTCCCTTCAGCACGTCCATCCCCACTACTTTTCCCTACAGTACATCCATTCCTTCTACTTTTCCCTTCAGCACGTCCATCCCCACTACTTTTCCCTACAGTACATCCATTCCCTCTACTTTTCCCTTCAGCACGTCCATCCCCACTACTTTTCCCTACAGTACATCCATTCCTTCTACTTTTCCCTTCAGCACGTCCATCCCCACTACTTTTCCCTACAGTACATCCATTCCCTCTACTTTTCCCTTCAGCACATCCATTCTCTCTCCTCTTCCCTACAGTACATCCATTCCTTCTACTTTTCCCTTCAGCACGTCCATCCCCACTACTTTTCCCTACAGTACATCCATTCCTTCTACTTTTCCCTTCAGCACGTCCATCCCCACTACATTTCCCTACAGTACATCCATTCCTTCTACTTTTCCCTTCAGCACGTCCATCCCCACTACTTTTCCCTACAGTACATCCATTCCTTCTACTTTTCCCTTCAGCACGTCCATCCCCACTACTTTTCCCTTCAGTACATCCATTCCTTCTACTTTTCCCTTCAGCACGTCCATCCCCACTACTTTTCCCTACGGTACATCCATTCCTTCTACTTTTCCCTTCAGCACGTCCATCCCCACTACTTTTCCCTACAGTACATCCATTCCTTCTACTTTTCCCTTCAGCACGTCCATCCCCACTACTTTTCCCTACAGTACATCCATTCCTTCTACTTTTCTCTTCAGCACGTCCATCCCCACTACTTTTCCCTACAGTACATCCATTCCTTCTACTTTTCCCTTCAGCACGTCCATCCCCACTACTTTTCCCTACAGTACATCCATTCCTTCTACTTTTCCCTTCAGCACGTCCATCCCCAATACTTTTCCCTACAGTACATCCATTCCCTCTACTCTTCCCTACAGTACATCCATTCTCTCTACTCTTCCCTTCAGCACGTCCATCCCCACTACTTTTCCCTACAGTACATCCATTCTCTCTACTCTTCCCTACAGTACATCCATTCCCTCTACTTTTCCCTTCAGCACGTCCATCCCCACTACTTTTCCCTACAGTACATCCATTCTCTCTACTCTTCCCTACAGTACATCCATTCCCTCTACTTTTCCCTTCAGCACGTCCATCCCCACTACTTTTCCCTACAGTACATCCATTCCCTCTACTTTTCCCTTCAGCACGTCCATCCCCACTACTTTTCCCTACAGTACATCCATTCCCTCTACTCTTTCCTACAGTACATCCATTCCCTCTACTTTTCCCTTCAGCACGTCCATCCCCACTACTTTTCCCTTCAGTACATCCATTCTCTCTACTCTTCCCTACAGTACATCCATTCCCTCTACTTTTCCCTTCAGCACGTCCATCCCCACTACTTTTCCCTACAGTACATCCATTCCCTCTACTTTTCCCTTCAGCACGTCCATCCCCACTACTTTTCCCTACAGTACATCCATTCCCTCTACTCTTCCCTACAGTACATCCATTCCCTCTACTTTTCCCTTCAGCACGTCCATCCCCACTACTCTTCCCTACAGTACATCCATTCCCTCTACTTTTCCCTTCAGCACGTCCATCCCCACTACTTTTCCCTACAGTACATCCATTCTCTCTACTCTTCCCTACAGTACATCCATTCCCTCTACTTTTCCCTTCAGCACGTCCATCCCCACTACTTTTCCCTACAGTACATCCATTCTCTCTCCTCTTCCCTACAGTACATCCATTCCCTCTACTCTTCCCTACAGTACATCCATTCCCTCTACTTTTCCCTTCAGCACGTCCATCCCCACTACTTTTCCCTACAGTACATCCATTCTCTCTACTCTTCCCTACAGTACATCCATTCCCTCTACTCTTCCCTACAGTACATCCATTCCCTCTACTCTTCCCTTCAGTACATCCATTCCCTCTACTCTTCCCTATAGTACATCCATTCCCTCTACTCTTCCCTACAGCACATCCATTCCCTCTACTCTTCCCTACAGTACATCCATTCCCTCTGCTCTTCCCTACAGCACATCCATTCCCTCTACTCTTCCCTACAGTACATCCATTCCCTCTACTCTTCCCTACAGTACATTCTTTCCTTCTACTTTTCCCTACAGTACATCCTTTCCTTCTACTTTTCCCTACAGTACATCCATTCCCTCTACTTTTCCATTCAGGACATTCATAACCTCTACTCTTTCCTCCATCATGTCCATTCCCTCTATTCTTCCCCCTATCACATCATTCACTCCACTCTTCCCTCCATCACATCCATTTCCCCTGGAAGAGTTTCCTGTTACCTTTGGCCACCTTCCCTTCTTTAATCATGTCATGTCCATGCAATCACAATGTAATATACAGGTAAATGGGAATATTCTTAAACAAGTGAATTGGTACAGTTATCTTGGAACAGTCATAACATTAAATGGGAGATGCCTTGAAGAGATTCGAACAAGAATGCCATCGCCAAGGTAGCCTTTTGCAAGATGAAAAACATACTGACCAATAAAAAGATATCAATTGAAACGAGAAAAAGAGTGTTGAAGTGCTACATAGAACCTGTACTTTTGTATGGCTGTGAAGTGTGGACAATAAGCAGTCAAGCTGAAAAACATCTGATGGCTGTCGACGACTACCTGTACTGAATTACAGGGTGACATACTGACAACCGGAAAGATCGAGGGGAAGAGAGGCATAGCCAGACCAAGAGAAATGATGCTGGATGGATTGAGACAGTGGCATGGAGGACTGTCATCAGCAGAATTGATCCAGAAAACCAAAGACCGAGATCTGTGGAAAGTCATGAATGCCTACGCCAGCCGGCATGGCACTTGATGATGATGATGATTGTGTGTCCTCAGGATGTAGAATACTTTTGTGTTTGACGGTTGATTGTACATCAATTATTGTCTCTTATCAATAGTGAAGTAAGCATAACAATTATAAAAAATAAATAAATGTTTGCATATCCTTTACAGGACATCGCTGTCAACATCAGCATCTTTCAGCTGATTGTTGATTTCTTGGCAAGATTACGCTCAGTAGTTTGCCATTGCTTTCTGAGCAATAACAATTATACCATTCAGAAAAGTTATTTTATTATTGAATGCTATCTGTTACTAGACTCTGCAACAAGACACTTCAGATGAAAAAACTGTAAGAATGCAACATTTACAAGAGGAACTGAACAAATTAAGGGCAGAATTTGCTGAATTAAAGGTAAACCTGTAACTCTGTTTATCACTCTGTAATTCAGTCTATCAACCTTTAACTGTCCATCACTCTGTAATTTGGTCAGTCGCCCTGTAACTGTCCATCACTCTGTAATTCAGTATTACCACCCTGTAATTCAGTATATCACCCTGTAATTTAGTATGTCACCCTGTAATTCAGTCTATCACCCTGTAATTCAGTCTATCACCCTGTAACTGTCCGTCACCCTGTTATTCAGTGTTATCGCTCTGTAATTGTCTATCAGCCTGTAATTTGTAACAGATGTCCCCTCCACCAGGAGTGTTAGCCTTCACCACCAGGAGTGTGTTTACCATGGCAGTAGTAGCTGTCCTCTCACTCGCTGTATGCAGCGGTTGTTGGTGTACTAAATGTGGTAGCTGTTACCACCAGATGTGTTTTCGACCATGTCGTATAGTGGTTCATTATTGGCCATCACATGATCTGCTCCTCAAACTAGAGTTGTGTAACACTGATACACAATTCAACAACCAGAAATATCAATTTTATTAAGCAAAATTCTCCATTGCATACAACAGTCTATTTCCAATTACAACACTGAGCACATTGGCACGTCTGAAAAACAAACGCCCGAACTGACTTCGCTGAGCTAGGCTGCTAAACTTTCGGCAGCATTCCCTAACCCACAACTTCTTGCCTCTCAGCTGATTTCCTCTGGTTTGACTCTAGATGCAAACTTCCAGTTGAATAGCTAAACTTCCTATTTAGCAAATTTTTCTGGATAAACGTGCTCAATTCTAAGTTCTCTTCTTGAACCAGACATAAACATAAATAACCGTCATGCCTACCTTGCAGTCGTGGTTCAGCCCTCAGCAGTAGCACGATTAGTTGTTTCCAACCAGTATAGATAAGTCAGTGGTGAAAAGGGCAGAGGAAGACAGGGAGAAATGATGCTGTATGCCTGAGGTGGTGGCAGGAGGGAATATCACGAATAGAATTATAGTGTAAACACAGAATATACACTCTGTTTCCTTGAACACAGAACCTCTGGATCAGAGTCTACACAGATGGGTCAGCAGAAAATGCTGTTCGATGTGGAGGAGTGGAAGTGTACATAGAATACCCAAATAATACTAGAGACACGGCCAGAGTTCCAACAGGAAAGTACTGCCATAACTATGATGCTGAAATTGAGGCAATCAAGATAGCAATAGAGAAATTACTAAATACCAGCCATAGTACACAACCTGTGGTGCTATTGACAGATGCAAAATCTTTACTTGAAGGAAATTGCCAGTACTACAGACATCAATATCTGAACTAGACAGCCAGCATAGGGTCACCATACAGTGGATACCATCCCACTGTGGAGTACCTGGAAATGAGAGAGCTGTCAACTAGCTAGCGAGGGAGCAACAGAAGAACAACCTGATGTGCCTATTACACACCACCAACATAAAAGAATGATCAAATCATTGTCTCTTGCAAATGTGGAGCACTCAAGCAAACCCCAGAGTATCCCCTATAACACTGCCCTGACTTGGCCGAACTGAGGGAGAAAATCTTAAAACCACCAACACTAGCTTGAGATGGTTACTACTTTATGGACAGATCAAAACAAATCATTATTCTGAACCTCAGAACAGGACACAATAGATTACGCAACCACATGTATACAATATTCAAGATTGTTCAATCATGTGCACATGTGAATTGGCATCGCAGACAGCAGAGCACATACTCCAAGACTGCCCAAATTACGACATATTTAAGCAAGCCTTCTGGCCTAAAGAAACAACAGTGAAAGATAAACTCTGTGCACCACTGAATGAGCTAAAAAAGACAGTGAAGTTCACACAAGAGACAACATTGCAGATATAGACACATTTCAAGCGAATGAAAGAAGAAGAATAAAATCAGTAGAATTGATCCAGAACACCTAAAATCGAGATCTGGGGAAACACTTGAATGGCTTTATTTCCCAGAACAAGTTCTACTACCACTGTTTAGGCTAGACCGAGCTAAGAACCCTGAAAACATCCTACCTTGAAGAGGATGTGAACATGTGACAATCCCAGTGGGCAAGCCAATGGGCAAGCTTGCTAGCTGCCATCCTGCCATGGCTCCCTGGCTGGAATAGTTTGTCTTTATTATCGTCATGTTCCCTACCTAGACAGTTTTATCTTTATGATTATTTTTCCTGACTAAAATCATTATCATCATCATCAAGTGCCATGCCGGCTGGCATAAGCATCCTTGACTTTCCACAGATCTCAATCTTTGGTTTTCTGGATCAACTCTGTTGATGATATTCCTCCATGCCACCGTCTCAATCCATTCAGCATCATTTCTCTTGGTCTGCCTCTCCCACTTTTCCCCTCGATCTTTGCAGTTGTCACGATGTTCTCCAATGCCTCTCTTCTCATTACATGACCAAAGAAAGCTGTTTGTCTCTTTCTTATTGTTGTATATAATGTTGTAGTTTCATTAGCCTCTTTCAAGCAGACTAAAATAGTTTGTCTTTAGTATCATCACGTTCCCTACCTGGACAGTTTTATCTTTATTATTTTCCTGACTAAAATATTTTGTCTTTATTATCATCATGTTCCTTACCTGGACAGTTTTATCTTTATTATTATTTTTCTGACTAAAATATTTTGTCTTTATTATCATCATGTTCCCTACCTGGACAGTTTTATCTTTATTATTATTATTTTCCTGACTAAAATATTTTGTCTTTATTATCATCATGTTACCTACCTGCAACATTTTGTCTTTATTATTATTTTCATGTGTTTATTATCGTCATGTTCCCTACCTGGAACGTTTTATCTTTGTTATTATTTTCCTATATTTATTATCATCATGTTCCCTACCTGGAACGTTTTATCTTTATTATTATTTTCCTGACTAGAATAGTTTGCTTATTATTTGTCATTTACTCCACCTAGAAAGATGTGTCTATATTATTACCATTTTCTGTTACATATTGTATCTTTATTAATTTCTGTTTCTGTGTCTAGAACAGTTTTAATGTATTATTATTATTATTTTCTGTCAGTGAAATGTTTGTTCTCTCGTTACTTTCTATGACTGAATAGATGTTCGCTTATTACAAATGGCCAATGTACATTTGTATTGCAGCCCTACAGTGACCTGGAGCATCACGTGATGTTGACGGCCCTGAAGCTGCCAAATGACCTCCACAGCTCCACAGTAAGATCTGTTTGGTTGTTCTTCTGTCACTCACACATTCTTCTCCTTCTCCTCCACCTCGTTGTCTTTTAAGGGGAATGCATCACACTTAGTTGTTGTTCTTCTTCTGATTGTCTTCCACTAATGCTGTTAGGCATCGTGGGGAGAAGTTGTTGAAGTTTCAGCATCTGTGACTAGCGCCTTTCCTCCAATTACCTCCATGATTCATGAGCATGTTTCTAGGATCAAGTCAATTCCCAACCGGTTTGCTGAACCTGTCGTAGCCTCCTGACCTGCTTGATCCTACACTTAGTTATGATCTCTCTAATTGAAAGATCACCATGTCCGACTTTGGCATGCATTTGTCTTAAGTTTACTTCCTGAAGAGAGGGTCAGCCAGGTTGGACGGATAAGAGCTCAGGCTCTTAAACTTCTGGTGTGCAGATGCCGAGGTAGTGAGTTCAATCCCCACACTGGTCAGTTCGATTAACATGTTGACTTCTTGTCCTTGACATTGGGGGAAGGGGGAGGATTAAATTGCAATTGCAAGTAACTCAAAAGTTGTAGTGGGTTTGTCTTATTGAGATGGATACTGGTGGTAGGTAAAGCTAATCCACACTCAAACATCAGCCCACTGCACTAGAAGTGGTAGCATGTGTATGGAGTATGCTTGAGTTTAAAGAGAGTGAGCACCCAAAAAAAATTCCTGAAGAAATTCCTGGCTACTCTGTGTGATTTCCAGCTGAGCAGTCTGCACAAACAACCTGCTTTTTACCCTTATCTGAGAATGCTAGGTATTCAGTCTCACTACTCAAGAGGTCAGGGGACATGTGATCTCATTAGAAATTAATGGATTTTATCAAAATTCTGAGCCTTATGTTGGGAGAGAACAAATTATCCTCCAAGCCATATGGCGGACATCATATCAACTTATTCATGTTTCCCCTATTCAGTATCAAATAACTGCATGTAACTCTCTTGTTAAACTGCCAGCCTGTCTTCAGGTTTTCTGAATGTGAGCTAAGACTAGATTATATATTGTTTCTAAATGATGCACACATGAACACAGGAAACATGACAAGTGTGTGGGGAAAGATCAGTGGCGCCGCCATTGTCACCTCAATCTACAGCAGTAGTTTGTTTATTCGTGATGAGAATACAAATTTGCTCTCATAACACCAAATTAATCTTTGAAAGGAAATGTCTTCAAAAATAAAACAAGTCAATTGCTAGCATACTCTCTTGATAGCACAGAACACATCTATATTATCCCATGATCATAAAGTACCCAACAGAGATAGAGAAAGTTCTTCCTAATTTGTTGATTCACACTCCAAGATTTGAAACTGAACCGGTCCAATATAACATTTCATTACTCTCTTTCTTCTACATGTAATTTGTAAACAGATTGTCCAGTTGCAGATTTGTTTTGTAAATTACTTTTCAAACAATCCAATCCTAAATTTGTAAAAACAGCTGCAGGCGATTTGAAAGTAGACCACCTTGTGTTGGTTTCCATACAATGGTTTGACTGCCCGTCATTCAGAAAGCAATGGCAAACTACTGAATGTACAACTTGCCCAGGAATTACAATCAGCCAAAAAAATGCTGGAGTTGACTACTGTGTCTTGTAAAGGATATACAACTAACTATTCCTAAACTCTCCTGCCAAAAGAAGAGTGAGGCTAATATCAAAACATTGCCAGATTTTACCGGTTTCTCACAAAGGAGCCATAGAAAGAATATATTTGGTTAAAGGAACCATAGAAAGAATATATTTGGTTAAAGGAACCATACACTCAGCAGAGGTTGAAAGTTCTATCCTACTCTTTAAAATCAATGGCAAACTATTATAGTGTAAAATAACAGATAGACCATCATTGCCTGGAGAGAATGGTGTGGCAGGGAGTGACCAGGGGATCTGACCGACACTCAGTTCTCCCAGGAAAGGCCAGCGGAGACATAATCAGATTTTGCTACATTCGTATTTGGACTTGTCGCTGGTGGTTGAAGATGAGGACAGAGCATGTATGGGAATGTCCATAGTGCTGTGATGTCGGTTCTTGACTCAACTGGCAAATTACTGAACTAAAATTGCATTGTAAATCACAAACGGTCAATCAATGCTGCGGTTGACTGCAATGTTCTGTGAAGGACAGTCAATCAATGCTGGGGTTGACTGCAACGTTCTGTGGCTGGGGTTGACTGCAACATTCTGTGAAGGACAGTCAATCAATGCCGGGGGTTGACTGCAACGTTCTGTGGCTGGGGTTGACTGCAACATTCTGTGAAGGACAGCCAGTCAATGCTGGGGTTGACTGCAATGTTCTGTGAAGGACACGTCACTAACATATCTTCAGAATGCTAGAAAAAGCGACCATAGCCATCTCCGACGGTTAACTAGCTCACTTTAAACAGCTACAGAGTATCTGCATCTGCAGAAGAATTGCATAGAAATGCTAAGAATAGACAGCTGGTCTGTAGTGGAATAAAAACAGAAATTATTAGATAATTCATCATATGTTTTATTTGTGTAATTTTTGTGTGTGTCTTATTTTACAGCCAATTGAAGATGACCTCATAATTCGGGAAGTGAAAGGAAAGATAGGTTAGTAAGCGATACAAGTCATCGTGAAATTAGACATTCTAAATGAGTAAACATTGTAATGAAAAAGTTATTATTGAAATACTAATATCATCATTGAAGAAATAAATGTTTCATTTGAGAATATCTGTGCTAACATCATCATGTGCTGTGGCGGCCAATGCAGTTCCTCCACAACCTCTGTCCTCTGTGTTCTTGATAATAGTTTAATGAGAAGAGGATTGGTTTTATTGCACCAGGTTTTCCCCTATCTCACTCATCTCTCTGCACAGAATCTCCGACTGCCTGCTGAGAGCATCACACACAATAAGAACTCTGTAGCTCCAGCGATGACCCCTAGCGTCTCCAGAAAAATTACATGCATAGTCTGAATGATACAGTCTGAACGTGAACCTGCGACCTTCAGATATTGAGTCAGACAGCTTGACCATGCCATTATGGAGACCCTTGTCCTTGATCAGTCTGACCATTGGTCATCTCCCATGCCACTCTGCCATCTCCGCGGAGGGGGTCTCTGCTACGAAGTGTTTAAGATGCCTGCCTTGCACCCAGAAGAATTTTCTGGACTCAGTCATTCAGTTCAAGAGTGCAGTTTTCTCTGAGGGTTGTCACTGGACTCCTTTTCATGCCGTGAAGTGCATTAGGTATATGGTGCAAACCCCATTTTCGTACACACTCTACTTGCCAGGAAATATTTGTACACTCTACTTGCCAGGAAATATTTGTACACACTTTACTTGCCAGGAAATATTTGTACACACTTTACTTGTCAGGAAATATTTGTACACACTTTACTTGCCAGGAAATATTTGTACACACTTTACTTGGCAGGAAATATTTGTACACACTTTACTTGCCAGGAAATATTTGTACACACTAGCTGCCTCTACTTGCCAGGAAATGTCCTGGCGCCTGTTGTAGGCTGCATTGCCTGGGAGCACAGGTTATAGAGAAAATACCGCACCTCGATTCGAACATACAGGAAGCCCTCATAACACCCTTTGTGGAAGTCACAAGAAATGAATCTAGTACCAAACTTAGGGTATTTAACTTTCACGTCAAATCAGTATAGCTGTATGGATCGGAAACATGGAAAATGGCCAAAACAGTTTCTAATAAACTGCAAATATTTATTCATGTGTGCCTGCACAAAATAGGACTCAAATGGATTTCAAGTTCTAATAGTTAGTTGCTTATCCTTTGCATTCAACCCCAAGATAGTTTAGCTGTTTGTGATTTCATGGCAAGTTTATGCTCAGTAGTTTGCCATTGCTTTATGAATGACTGGCACTCATACAATTGTATGACAATCAACGCAAAGCAGTCTGCTGCCAAATCATCAACAACTGCGTTTTGAATGCGGTATGCGAGATTATGAAATATGTTGTAACCCCTTCACTACGGAGTGTATTACTAACAAACTACAAATATTCGTTAATTTGTGCCTACACAGAATAGAAGGACTTAAATAGAATGACAGGATCACCAATGTGGAGCTTATGTGGCAAGCCAAACCAATCCCAGTGAATCCAGAAATGAGGAAACATCCTGGCACTGGATAAGACACACATTGAGAAAATACGCCAGCACTATAATTACCATCTACTTCTCGTTTTTTGATGTTGAGTTGTTAGTTAAGCTAAGAACCGACATCACTGCACTCAGGACATTACCATACGTGCTCTGTCCCCTCGTTCAACAGCCAGTGAAGAGTCACACTACTAATCATTCCCACCGCTTTCTGATTGAAAGTTTTCCTGGTCTTCCCTCTCAGATTTGAGATTCTACCAGGACCCCTACCAACCCCACCGAAATCTCATTATTTCCACATACGGGTTCTCAATCTGCTCCCCCACCTTCTCCACAAGGTGATTCATTCAATAATTAACATGAATGCATCAGCTAAGTAAATGGTGTATATTTTAATTAGTTGGATCAGTGTCCATTTATTTTGTGTGCTGACGAGGGCACCGGCCATTGCATCCATCTTGTTGCTTGTGGTTATGTTGTAGTCAAGCGTACTGTCTGCTGCTCGAGTTGTGGTGATTCATCAGTCGTATAACCAGGGTGTCTTTCTTGTAGAACATTCTGCATAAAGAGCTTGATTCTATATTATGTCTTCATTCTAAAAAAAGAGCTTGATTCCATTGCATGTCTTCATTCTGCATAAAGAGCTTGATTCCATTGCATGCCTACATTCTGCATAAAGAGCTTGATTCCATTGCATGCCTACATTCTGCATAAAGAGCTTGATTCCATTGCATGCCTACATTCTGCATAAAGAGCTTGATTCCATTGCATGCCTACATTCTGCATAAAGAGCTTGATTCCATTGCATGCCTACATTCTGCATAAAGAGCTTGATTCCATTGCATGCCTACATTCTGCATAAAGAGCTTGATTCTGTTGCATGCCTACATTCTACATACAGAGCTTGATTCTATTGCATGCCTACATTCTGCATAAAGAGCTTGATTCTGCCGTATGTCTCCATCCTGCATAAAGAGATTCTCCTTGTGTGACCTAAGGGAGGAGACTGGAGCACTAATTGATATATCTGTGGGCAAGGGAAGTGACCCTCAACTCCAACGAAACTTAAAGATCTTCATTACAAATTTATTCTTTATCTTAATTCGACCTTATTTCGAATATCTGATTCATCACTGAATTGTATCTCTTTCAGAACCTCCTGCTACACAGAGTCATGTGGACATTGCCAAGAAATTTGGTTTGATTAAATTTAGGTATGTTTGACAGTTTTATTTTTCATTTTCAGCTTTAAGCGGTTTCTTAGGTTCAAGATAATAATAGTGTGTTGCATTATTGCTGAAAATTCCTTGGACAACCAAGATGAATAATCTAAACATTTTGAAACAGCAGAAGATGGAAAGACGCCTTATCACAAACACCACATTATGAGAAGAAAAAACCTGGAGCATATTCTGACAACTAGAAAGATTTGTGCAAAGAGGGACAGAGGAAGGCAGGCTGAGAAAATTCTTGAGTCTTGTGGCATAGCACTGAAAAGTGTCATGTTACATGCTGTTGGATATGTCAGGCGATGGAGAGGCCCACACCAGTCAGCAAGACGACAATATTTAAAGTCCCTTAAAAGTCGCTTAAAACTCGACAGGGTTGACTTCATTGCAACTGCTGTTATCCCTTATGGCTCGGTCTCTTTTACGCAGCGCGGAAAGCGTTGCACAAAGCATGAACTCCATAGCCCTAGCGACGACCCACAGGAGTCTCCGAAAAATTTCACTCGTGAACCGAAGGACGCGGCCCGAAATCGAACCCACAACCTTCGGAGCCCGAGTCAAATGGCTTGACCACTTTGCAACGGAGACTCCTATTTACAGTAATATTGGCCTTCCAAAGTATTTGAATAATGAAGACACAAACCATAGATTGTATAATTTATTGCCTGGCATATTTCACTGCATCTCGTCAGGTACATACTATGGTTTTGTGTCTTCGTTATTCAAATTCACTACGGGAAGAAATTGCTTTGATATCATCCAAGGTGTGTTATTATGTGTTTCTTGTTTGCATTCACTTGCTTTGACCTGAGACTTGGGCGAGGAGTCAACATTCAAGGCCAACTGACCGGTGTCTGACATGAACCCACTACACTGCGGTCAGGCAGGTACGCTAGCAGCTAGCAGAGTAGATAGCACACAGTGCTGGTCATGTCATGAGCATGGTTGCTTTGGGTTCGATTCCTGGACCCCTCGCTTGCCAAAGTGAGAGAAAGATTAGCCACTATTCCTCCTTGCTCCCAGGTCTATAAATTTTGATGATGCTATCTCACCACAGACCCATAGAAGAAAATTGCTTTGGGACAAGTAATTTTATTTTTTATGTTACAATCAACAGAGAAAGTGTCAGCACCCTAAACCACTCAGCCACGCTACGCCAACCTCATTTGATTTCATTTCCACACACAGTAATGTCTCCCTCAAGCTGTGTGTTTTATTTCCATACACTTACAGTAATGTCTCCCTCACTATATGTTATTTTATTTCTACACACTTACAGTAATGTCTCCCTCACTATATGTTATTTTATTTCTACACACTTACAGTAATGTCTCCCTCACTATATGTTATTTTATTTCCTCACACTTACAGTAATGTATCCCTCACTATATGTTATTTTATTTCTACACACTTACAGTAATGTCTCCCTCACTATATGTTATTTTATTTCTACACACTTACAGTAATGTCTCCCTCACTATATGTTATTTTATTTCTACACACTTACAGTAATGTCTCCCTCACTATATGTTATTTTATTTCTACACACTTACAGTAATGTATCCCTCACTATATGTTATGTTATTTCCACACACTTACAGTAATGTATCCCTCACTATATGTTATGTTATTTCCACACACTTAGGCTACAGTAATGAATGAAGTCGACCCTGCCGACTTTTAACCAACATTTTTTTTTCAAGCTGTGTTATTTTATGTCCATACATGTACTGTAAGTGTTGCCCTTCAAAGTGTATTATTTTAATAGTGTATATTTACAGCAATGTCGGCCCCAAGGCTTACTACCTGAAGGCTGACCTGGCATTGGCTGAGATGGCCGTGAAAAAGGCCGCCTGTGCCTACCTGGAGTCCCATCACTACCGACACATGGCAGGACCAGAGTTCTTCAAGACACCCATTATGGTGAGATGTTGTCATGTTACGTACTGGAGAGATGTTGTCATGTACCAGGCCAGTATACGGGGGCATGTCTCTGCACCAGTGTTTGTTTCCCGTAGTTTTCATAAGTATCACATCATCATCCATGATCCACTTGTCTGCCCTGTGAAGACCTTCACACTGCCATACAGCAAAACAGGTTCTATATAGCATTTCAGCCCTCTCTTTCTTACATTCAATGGTAGTGTCTTATTCTATAAGATACCTTTCGTCTTCTGAAATGCAGCTTTTGCTAGCCCTATTCTGTTCTTAATCTCTGTTTTGCATCTTCCATCTGATATTATAATTGCCCCTCATCATCATCAAGTGCCGTGCCGGCTGGCGTAGGCGTTCATGGCTCTCCATAGATCTCGGTCTTTGGTTTTCTGGATCAGCTCTGCTGCTGATATTCCTCCATGCCACCGTCTCAATCCATCCAGCATCACTTCTCTTGGTCTACCTCTGCCTCTCTTCCCTTCGATCTTTCCAGTTGTTACAATGTTCTCCAATGCCTCTCTTCTCATCACATGACCGAGGAATTGCCCCTAGGACTTTAAAATTATCCACTCCGTTTCTGCCACACGTAATTAACTAACACATCCTCAATCCATCTATTTTGTGACCTTCCTCCTCTCTAGTACACTTCCTCTATAATTATCTTTTTCATATCTTTTTGCATGATGGATTCCATCAAGTCTCTTCTTTCTACAGAGAGATAGTGTGGTCACACAAAATTTTCTGGCCATTATGTGGGCAGTAGTCTGGGATTGGTTTCATGTTTCTTTTTTATGTGTAGTTGTTAAATGAATGTTAAAATATGAATAAAATTGGGTGGAACTGCGGTAAAGCTGTGAAAATGTAAACAATATAAAATGACACAAAGTAGTGCAGCTTTACATAACAGATTTACGACACATACAGGACGTTGCAGCGATTAGCCTTCATCAGCAAACAAACACATTCACAAACACAACATATAGTCAAGGAGATCTCCTGTGACTACATCAAAAGGTGGCGACAGGATGAGAAGAACAAAAGGCTGAAAAAAATTAAAGTAATGAGGAGAAGATGAGAATTGAAAAAAAAAATGAGAACTGAAAAAAATGTGTTCATACTTACCTCACAGTTCCGATCTGTGAGTGACCTGTGAGTTTTAAATGAATGTTACAGCCACAAGGCCAAATGTATTGTGTTTTATGAATGTTAAGTCACAAGGTCATATGTATTGTGTTTAATTAACTGATTCAGCGCCAAACAAACAGTAGATTTGCACTCAATCAAATGAACAAGTATTATAATGTAATGTCCGTTCACTGAACATTAAAATTGCGGAAGATTCTATGAAACAAAACAAATAACACTATAACCCTAGTATGACAATATATCGCCCTTCTGTCCAAATGGGAGGTCAGATTTGGAAAAAGTCAGGAAAACACAGGTCAAATTTGTGCTCGTTAGAATAAGAACCAAAATATATACACTTGTCCTATTTAGTTATAATTATTTACATACTGCTCAGTTTATTTGTGATAGGCAAAGCAAACTTAGGGGCACAATTGTGGCCTATTAGAGCAAGCATAATTTGACATGTGACATCATATGATGATGAACTTTCATTGTCAGTTTTGTTTTCTATGTGACCAACTGCTACATAACTTAACTGAATAACCACAATACTGTACATGCTGTCAGTTTTAGAATCGTTCACAAAGTCCTTTAAATCAGAATAACTATCATCTAAAATTGTTTTAAGGATAATCTGATGTAAATCAACAAGACCGAGAACTAATGGGCTTTGCCATTTCTAAAATCACAAAATGAGCCACAATTTAGCAAAGATTTTTGCTTAGTTTTGAGAGACACAGCTCTTTGTTTTTGATAAACTGGCAAGAAAGAACTTCCTTCAGTGTAAATTTTCATTTACTGGGCATCAAAACTGCATCAGATATGGGAAATGAAACAAATAATGCATTGTCAACATCCAGGCGATTCATCGACCCATGGCAGTTTTGGGAAGTGCAAAAAAGATGATACATCATCCCATGGCAGTCACGAGGTCATATGTATAGTGTTTTATGAATATTAAGTCACAAGGTCATATGTGAAGGTCATAGTTAAATGAATGTTGCAGCCACATGGTCATTTACATGTAGTTGTTAAATGAATGTTACAGAAACACAATAGTAATAATAATAATAATAATAATAATAATTTCTTCTTCTTCTTTCGTTCGCTTGAAATATGTCTATATCTGCAATGTCGTCTCTTGCATGAATTGAACTGTTTTTTTCAGTTCACACAGTGGTCCATAGAGTTTATCTTCCACCGTCGTCTCTCTAGGCCAGAAGGTTTGCCTAGATATGTTATATTTTGGGCAGTCTTGGAGTATGTGCTCTGCTGTCTGCGACGCCAATCCACATGTGCACATGGCTGTTTCACCAATCTTGAATTTTGTATACATGTGGTTGCGTAATCTATTGTGTCCTGTTCTGAGGCGCAGAATAATGACTTGTTCTGGTCTGTCCATAATGTGGTAGTCATCTTGAGCAGGTTTTGGTGGCTTTCTGACTGATTTGATCATTCTTTTCTTTTGGTGGTATGTAACGGGCACATCAGGCTGTTCCTCTTTGGCTCCTTCCTTAGCCAATTGATCAGCTCTGTCGTTTCCGGGTACTCCACAGTGGGATGGTATCCACTGTATGGTGACTTTATGCTGACTGCTAAGTTCAGAAAGTAGTGTCCTTAGTACTGGCAATTTCCCAGAGAGGAGCGCCTCGAGTACTGATTTTGCATCTGTTAGTAGCACCACAGGTTGTGTACCATTGCTGTTATTTAGTAATTTCTCTGTTGCTATCTTGATTGCCTCAATTTCGGCATCATAGTTATGGCAGTACTTTCCTGTCGGTACTCTGGCTGTGTCCCTAGTATTATTTGGGTATTCTATGTACACTCCCGCTCCTCCATTTCGAACAGCATTTTGTGCTGACCCATCTGTGTAGACTCGGATCCAGAGGTCCTGTGGGTATTCTTCATCAAGGAAGTTGAGAGTGGCTGTTCTGCGCTGCACACTGTTCTGTTCTTCCTTGTCAAATATTCCTCTCACTTTTGTCTGGATTTGTAATGATAGTCTATGCTCATCTTTCCATGGAGTTCGCTCTGGAATAGTTGTTAGGGGGATACCAACTGTGGGCAGATCAGTGGTTTCTCTGCAGAGTCGTTTGGCCTGGTGGATAAAACTACTTCTTTTCAACCGCCCCATAGCTAGGTTTTCAAATCTGTTCTTCATAGGGTGGCCTGGCAAGCTGAGGAACTTTTCTGCTTGTATTAGCGTTTTCGTATCTCTGCGCTCACTCAGTGCCTGTGTCCTCCCCATCTTCTCCATTTCCACTATAGGGGTTGATCTCATCCCTCCTGTGGTGACTCTAAGTGCTTGATTTTGCACCTTGTCCAGCTCTTGTAGTGTGGTATTTGATGCTGAACACCACGCAGTTGACCCATATTCCAGGTGTGGTCGTATGCTCTGTTGGTAAACTTTGCTAAGTATTTTCGTACTGGCTCCCCATGTGGTTCCACTTAGCTTTCTCAGGATGGCTATTTTCCTTCTGGCTTTTGCTACTGCTTTGTTGATGTGCTTTCTCCATGTCAGCTTGCCATCAAATGTTACTCCAAGGTATGTTGGTTCTTTATCTTCTCTTAGGGGTGTTCCATTTATCTGGATGATCCCTGCCTTTTGTTTTGGAGAGAGGGTAAATAGGGTGGTGCTGCACTTGTCAGTGTTTATGCTGACACACCATCTATTTGCCCATGCAGCAAATGTATCTACAGCTCTTTGTAGCAATCTGGTGGCCACTGATGCATATTCATTTGTGCTCCATAGAACCAGGTCATCGGCGTACATTGCCGCTTTAATTCCATGCGGTAGGTGAGCAACAAGATCATTGATGAAGATTAGAAAAAGTGTGGGGGACAAGACTCCGCCCTGGGGGACACCGTGACGCAGTAGTACTTTCTTGCTCTTGAGTCCGTCTATCTGTACTCGGGCTCTTCTGTTGTGCAAGTATGCTTTCACCCATTTGTACATTCTTCCATTGACTTTGCAGTTTCTCAGTTTCTTCATCAGACCTTCTTTCCAGACTTTGTCAAAGGCTTTCTTCAGATCTATCCATGCCGCAAGCACCAGCTTCTTCTCTTGGAATGCATCCTCAATTTCTTGAGAGAGGTAGGTTGTCTGATCTTCCGTAGAGTAGCACTGCCTAAAGCCAGCCTGCTGTGGCACAAGGATGTTTTTACTTTCAATGTACCACTGCAGTCTGTGATTGATGATGCGCTCCAGTGTTTTGCAGAGACAGCTGGTGAGGCTAATTGGTCTGTAGCTAGAGGCAATGGAACCATCTTTCCCTGATTTTAGGAGGGGTATCATGATTGCTTCTCTCCAGGCTTGTGGAACACTGCCTAAGGTCCAGCTGTTATTGAAGATCTGCAACAGCTTTGTTTTGGCCTCTGTTCCTAGGTTCCTGATCATTTCATTGGAGATACCATCAGCTCCTGGTGACTTTCTCATTTTCAGTTTTGATATGGCTAACTCCAGTTCGCTGATTGTGATGGGTGCCTCCAGAACCTCATGTACTATTTCCTTCTGTCCTGTATGTTGTCGTTTCTCTCGAATCTCTTGTTGATTCTCTGGACTAATTTTGATATTGCTATCTTGTGCGAACGAGTCCGCAAAATGGTCAGCTGCTTGCTTTCTTGTTAAGATTTTTCCATCTTTATGTAGTGCAATTTTTGAGTTTCTCCCTGTGCCCTCGTCATTAAGCTGTTTTATTAGCTTCCACAATTTCCTTGTGTCTCTTTCAAAGTTCAGAGACTCCGTTTTCTCCTGCCAGCTTTTCCGTCTAGCCTGCAGCTTGGCCCTTTGAAATTTGGCTTTTGCATGCTGGAATTTATTGTGGTGCTCTTGGCTGGGTGTGGCCTCTGCTTGCTTTCTACACACTTCAACATCATTATGCAACTGTTCCAGTTCACTACTCCAGTAGGGTTTATATTGTTTACGGGCTCCTCTTGGTACTGTTTCTCGCGCTGCCTGTAGTATGTATTTCCCAAACTCTTCAACTGCTTTATTTATGTCTTTCTCAGTGTTCAGGTTTCTAACCAGTATGCTGATGCGATGCTTGTACATTGCCCAGTCTGCTTTCTTGTAGTTCCACCTCGAGAGGGTGCTGCTTTCACTTACAAGCTCATTTTCTACGGTTAGAAAGACTGGCCGATGGTCACTGCCACCAAGTTGTTTCCCAACAGTTCGTGTAATGTTCCACCCCAGGTCTGGTGAATGAAAAGCCAGGTCAGGTGTAGTTGAAGAGTGCCATGATCTCGAGTAGAAAGTATGTGGGTCGGACGGCTTGTTAATCAACATGAATCTATTCTCATCTTGCCAGTCTTCCAGTCTCTCTCCTCTCTGGTCCATGTGATCATAGCCCCAGCTCTGCGAGTGGCTGTTGAAATCGCCACACACAATCATTTTTTCTTTTAGTGGTAGAGTGTCCAGTGCCTGTGGGCGGTCACTTGGACAGTAGTAATTGATCAGATGTAGATCTGTATTACCTGTCTTAAGTTTAAGTGTCTGATACTCAGCCCCTTCCATGTAGACTTTGATTTGGGAAGCCATGATGTTATTTCTTACAAGGGTCAGTATCCCACCTTTTCGCCTGTTCTTTCGGTCAGATCGGTAACACTGGTAGCCTCTGATTTTGAAGGCTATATTTTCATTGAGGTGAGTTTCTTGCAAGCAACATATGCTTACTTTCTCTTTGTCCAGGATGTTTTCTAATTCAACTTTTTTGTTGCTGACTCCCTCCGCATTCCAGTGCATTATTTTAAGTCTTAGTTTAGTATGGCCAGTCGTCCTATTCTCATGTCCCCTGGCTCCACAGGACATCTGAGAAGGACCTCCAGTAGTTGGGGTTGGACCCTTTCGAGACATAGGGCCCGGCACTGCACCTGCCTGGGGGTCCAAAGCAGGGCGAGCACCATAACGATTAGCAGTAGTCGACATATTCCATTTTGCGTGATTGCGTGGCATCCTGATTTCTGTGGTGCGCCTCTTGGCTGGTTGCCTCCGTCTTCAGCACCTTTCTTTGCTAGAGCAGACTGTGGTCTCACTCGAGTGTAGATGTGTACGCGCGCACACGCCTGTCTGCGCATGCATGTCCGTGCATACACATCTAGAGCATACTGGTTATTTTCCGGCGCCAGAGACTCGCCGTCGCCCCTTCTCCTGTTAGTTTAAACAGGCCCGCCACGTGAAGGCCAGGAGTTGGACTTTTGCTGCATAGGTTATGTATTCACGAGCCATTGAGGTATTTGAGCAATGTTGGGCGCTCACCCCAACACCGCGCCTCGGCTACATACAGCAACATTTGGAACCCAATAATAATAATAATAATAATAATAATAATAATGAAAGAAATGTTTTGCATCATACCCGACTGACATCTTTGTGATAAAATGTCTCCACAGGAAGGCTGCGGGTGTGATATTCACAATGCAGATGAGGTAAGTGTTCTGTAGCTTTTCATGATAAGTCTAATGTCTATAAATAATCTTCTTCTTCCTCCTTCTTCTACTCCTCCTTTCCTTCTTATTCTCCATTATCCTCTTCTTCATCTTGGTTTCCTCTTCCTCCTCCTTTTCCTTTTCCACTTCCCTTTCCTGCTCAGGTTTTTACTTCTTCTTTTTCTACTTCTTTGCATCCTTCTTCTCCACCTCTTTCTTTCTTTTTCTTCTTCTTCATGATCTCGCAGTGCTTGTTGCTACAGGTACTGTCTGTTTCAACCTAAATCTGTACCAGGCATTTGATTTGTAGGTCACACTGTCATTCCATGAGACAGGCAAACGAATGAACAGACTTTATTTTCAAAGGGTAACAAAGTCACTTCAAAGGGCAAGTGGGTATGAGGTGGTACTTGTAAGAAACAAGTAGACAAAGTGCATGACAGACAGCAGAAGTGTACTTAAAATGTTCTATAGGTATAAGATAGACATAAATTAGTCTGTTCAACTGTCTCTTGGTTTTGGAAGACAATGGGAAAATTATAACACGTGATATCTGACACAGACTTATAACTATAGTTCATGAACAGACGATGGTGTTTTGAGGTTAACCAAATGCAAAATGTGGTATCTTCTTCTTCTTCTGCGTTCATCCAGAGTTTTTTTTTTTTCGTACGTGATTGCGTTGTGCCTGTTTACAGCAGAGCTGCGTTCTTGCGCCTTTAGGCCAACACATCCGACTTCTGCGGGCATTTGTTGACCAGGTTAACCTACCCAGGAAATGTGGTATCTGAATAGTTCTTGTTAGATGGATATGGACTAGTCTTCTATGGCTGTGTTAGGTGGGTTGTGGATTATAAGCAGGTTACAGAATCAGTTCCATGTAAAGATCATGTAAAGTGTTGTAATTTTAATTCCGTGAGATTTATTGTTATGGGTGTAAAGCTATGTAAAAGTAATCCAGTGTTACAGGTTGTCATCAAAAAGTAATGTGAGGGTAATTCCGTGGGATGTACTGTCATAGTGTAAAGTAATGTGAGGGTAATTCCGTGGGATGTACAGTCATAGTATAAAGTAATGTGAGGGTAATTCCGTGGGATGTACTGTCATAGTATAAAGTAATGTGAGGGTAATTCCGTGGGATGTACTGTCATAGTATAAAGTAATGTGAGGGTAATTCCGTGGGATGAACTGTCATAGTGTAAAGTAATGTGAGGGTAATTCCGTGGGATGTACTGTCATAGTGTAAAGTAATGTGAGGGTAATTCCGTGGGATGTACTGTCATAGTGTAAAGTAATGTGAGGGTAATTCCGTGGGATGTATTGTCATGGGGTAAAGTAATGTAAATGTAATTTTGAGGCATGCTCTGTCATGGGTGGTAAAGTCATGTAATAGTGGACCCATGTGTTCATGCTGTCATGGGGTTCATTACTGTCATTTACTGCCAATATAGTATCTTGTGGAGTATGGCAGAGGGGTCTTTAGCCTGAGGAATTAAGGCCGCTTGGCTAGTGCAGTCGCCGCGAACTGTGCAGGTTAGGGTTTTCTTCTTGCCGTCATGGGGGTAAATTGGTGTAGAAGTAGTTCCATGTGTTAATGGAGTCATGAGGGTAAATTGGTGTAAACAAGACAAACTGCAGAAGCTGCTGGATCAGCAAAGCAATACTCTAACTGTCCGCCTGTCGGAGCTTCGATCAGTTGCTGACCAAGGCTTAGGGCCAGATCTGCCCTACCATGACATTTAGTCTTTAGGTTGCATTTCCTCGCACTAGGGTAAGGCTTGTACCCTCCTAATTGCGCTCTTCCGCCCCAAGCCGTTGGCACAATGTGGAGTGTCGGGTTTGGTGAGCGCCGCACAACATTCGACACTAACAGAAAGCAGGTAGTACCGTCTACTTTTATCCACAAATAGGAACTAATCTTTGAATTGAATTGAATTGAATTGAATTGATCTTTATTTTTAAAGGGTAACAAATTGGGCGCGTAGGCCCGTCTTACATTCGGCCCTTCCAATCACTCATCTTTCGTTCATCAACAGTGCATGATGCATTCACATAGGAAAACAAAAACATTGTCAAATGAATGTTGTAAGCATAAACAATGCATATTCTCATGTTATGTGACACATCCTCCCTCCCACACACACATCCCGCACCAACCCACACACACATCCCTCACCTACTCACACATCACCCATACCCACCCATCCCCCACCCACCACACATCCCCCGCTCACCACACATCCCTCCACCCACTCACAGATCCTGCCACCAACCAGACATCTCACACCCACCCACACACACATCCCTCACCCGCCCACACGCATCTTTCCACCCACTCACGCATACCCCAATCCACTCAAGCTTTTAAGGATGAGCATGCCCGTGTCTTCAGGCTGGCATTTTACATGATTGTGCTATCTTTGTCTTCAGGTGCTGACAATGATAAGCACACCCAAAGAAATCATAGAGCCAATGAACCATTTAGCTGGTGTTACATTGCCAACATTTGCAGGTAGGTGCATAGTTTCCACTCTGTATCTAGCCAAGGAGAATGTTTCCAAACGACCATGGTTATGGGTTCTTCTTCTTCTTTCGTTCGCTTGAAATATGTCTATAACTGCAATGTTTTCTCTTGTATGAATCTAACAGTCTTTTTTAGTTTACTCAGCGGTCCATAGAGTTTATCTTCCACTGTTGTCTCTCTAGGCCAGAAGGTTGTGGGTTCAAATCTGTGTCTTTCAACCAATCAATCAGGTGCCGTCTCCACAGTGAAGGTTGGCTGCAATGGATCTCCAACACTGTCTGTCTCTTGCCTTTATTGTACATTCTGTCCAACAGCTGTTCGCCCATCTCTTGATGTTATCTTCCCACTTGTATTGTTGTCTACCTCTTGCTCGCTTGCTTTCAACCTTACCGTCCAGTATGGTTTTTATAAGAGTGTTATGTCTTTTAAAATGGCCATAATATTTTATTTGCCTCTTGTTTTATTTCTTCCATCAACTCTCTCTTCATTCCCAGTTTTTCTAGGACCTCTGTATTTGATTGTTTTTGTGTCCATGAAATACGACATATTCGTCTGCATATCCACATCTCCAGGGCTTCTAAGCGACTTTCTAGTTGCTTGTTCAATGTCCAGGCTTCTGCGCCATACAGTAGTATTGAATACACATAACATTTGACAATTCTCATTTTTAATGCGTTGTTAATCTCTCTAGGCCAGTCTCCCTGGCCTAGGGGTTTAATGTCTTTCTCCGTAATCCCGTATACTCTCATGAGTAACATGACGTGCGCGAGAATCGGTAGTGGTTCTAACCGCGACGGTAACTTACGGGATATGTGGGCCGGTCGCTCAGAAAGCAATGGCAAACTACTGAGCGTAATCTTGCCAAGAAATCAATAAGCTGAAAGATGCTGATGTTGACAGCGATGTCCTGTAAAGGATATGCAAACAAACAAAAAATCTCTAGATGTTAATGCTGCGTCTGTATGGATGTTAAAAAATGGATCTGAGTCGCCAGGTTGACCCCAGGTTGACCCCAGGCTACAACTGGTACCTGGAGATGTCTGGGGAAGTGAAAGAGATGACCCCATCATCATCATGTGCCGGGTGGTCTATACAAGTGTGGGCCAAGCACCATATGCTCAGAGGGCCTTACAGCATATAAAAGGGTCTTTTACTTTTTTTATTCCCGCATATCCTTTACAGGACATCGCTGTCAACATCAGCATCTTTCAGCAGATTGTTGATTTCTTGGCAAGATTACGCTCAGTAGTTTGCCATTGCTTTCTGAGTGACCGGCTCATATACCTCGTAAGTTACCGATGCGGAGAGAACCGCTACCGATTCTCATGCAGGTTACGTTCCTCACGGGTATACCTTTACATTTACAGGACAGGAAATAACTGCCTCCATAATGATGACTGAATTATTGTCTAGTATGTATGTGACGAGGGGGGCATAGCATGTGTGGTTATGACCTGAGTTCAGGGATATATATCCTTAAGTTGAGTATTGGGTACAACATATGTGGGCTAATATGGTTAGCATTCCAGGGAGGTAAATACCTGGATGGCAGGGTCATGTGACATAATCGGGACAATAAGACAGACTTGATCCAAGACTCGGGCAAGCAGTTGAGATAGCAAACCGTGACTGCTTACGCTTATTGGTGTGGCACATGATGATGATGATGATAGGTATTCCAGAGGCTTTTACTTTCCCAGAAGTCTGTTAGGTTGTTTGTTTAGTTGTGAATATGTAGTTGTTTGTTTAGATGTGGATATTTATCTCCAGACCACACGTTTTAGTGCAGTTATTTCAGTGGCCAATTTTGGCAAGTAGAAAATGGTTTCTTGTTCATCTCATCTCATCATCTCATCATGTTCCTCTTGTACCTTGCGGTGTCGAGGTGAAGTATAAACTTCGTGAGAGTGCCCGGTTATGGGCTTCGTATATCGACATTCCCATGGATTCTGTTATTCCCTCCGTCCAGCGTTTACGTGGTCGGCCTCTTCCTCTGTTTCCATCTGGTCTGTACGTCATTGCCTGTTGTGGCATGCTGTTGACTGGTAGCCTACTTGCATGGCCAAACCATTTGACTTGCTGCTTTCTAATAAAATCTAGAGCAGCTTTAACCCCCACTTTAGTCCTGATTTCTTCATTTCTGATCTTATCTCTTCTTGATACGTTGAGTATTCTTCTCAGGAACCTCATTTCTGTTGTTGTGATTTTTCTTTTCTCTTTTTCTGTCATTGTCCAGGTTTGGCATTGGTAGCACAGAGTTGGTAGGAAGATTGTGTTGTAAAGTGCTTTCTTAGTAGTTATTGATACATGTTTGTTCTTTAGTATTGGTGCCATTTGTCCAATGAGTTGATTTGCCTTATTGCACCTATTTTCGATCTCGTCTTCTGATCTGCCATTTGATGATATTATACTTCCTAGGTACTTGAAGCTCTTTACTTGTTTCAAGGGATGTTCGTTTAGGTGAATTGTTGCTGTTTGTTCTTCTTTAGTTATAGTCATTACCTCTGTTTTGCTTGTGCTAATTTTCATGTTATGTTCCCTACACATTTCGTTTAGACTATTCATGTGGTCTTGTAATTCAGCTTCTGATTTTGCTATTAGTGCTTGGTCGTCCGCAAACAGGAGTTCTCTAATGGTTAGATTTGCAGATGGTTCTTCTTCTGTGTTCTCGTCATGCGGTATTCTTGCTGTCTCTGCTTGGCTGGTTTCTTTACATATGTTGTCTATATATGTTATGAACAAGAGAGGGGACAGGACACAACCTTGTCGTACTCCAGATCTTATGGTGAAGGGTTCTGAGTGTCCTCCAGTTGCTCTCACTATGCATTCACTGTTGTCGTATAAACTTCTACATAGGTTTGTTAGATGTGTGCTCACTCCATATTGTTTAAGGATTTCCCACAGCTTGTTTCTATCTACCCTATCAAATGCCTTTTCTTGGTCAACAAGGCTAAGTAGAGTGTTTCATTGAATTCAATTGATTTTTCTATAAGTTGTCTAAGAGCAAAAATGGCGTCTGTGCATCCTTTGTTTTTCCTAAATCCAAGCTGCGTTTCGCTTAGCTGGGGTTCTAAAGTAGTTCGTAATCTTTTTTCAAGAATTTTGCAAAATATTTTCCCAGTATGACTCAACAGTGAAATGCCTCTGTATTGTGTGCAATCTCTTTTGCTGCCTTTGTTTTTCCAAATTGGGATAATTATGGCGTTTCCCCAGTCTCGTGGTGTCTGTTGTTCTACCCAAACATGGTTGAATAGTCTATGTAGCCAAGCTGTTCCTACTTCCCTTGCTGCTTTAATTAGTTCATTTGGTATTTCATCCTGTCCTGGTGATTTGTTCAATGGGGCTAATCTGATGGCTTCTATAATTTCTTCTTTTAGTATGTCTGGTTCTAGTTCCTCGGTGACATCTGTGTAGGTCTCTTGAATTCCTGTGACATCTGATGGGATGTTGAGAAGTTGTTCGAAATACTGCTTCCATCTTATTAGGATGTGTTTTTGTTCACTTATTGGTTCTCCATTTTCGCTGTTAATGATTTCAGTTGGGTCAAAGGGTACTCCTCTGGTTCGCATTGCACTTATCTTTTTGTAGAAGTTTCTGGTTGCCTCCTTGTAGTTTTTATTTAGGGTTTCTCCATACTCTTCCCAGTCTTTCTGTTTTTCCCTCTTTACTATTCTACTCACATGTCTTCTCGATATTCTGTATTCTATGAGATCACATTCCTGTTTGCTCTTCAACCACTTTTTATATTTTTCCTTTTTTTCTTTTACCGCTTTCTTTACTTCTGCGTTCCACCAACTTGTTATTTTCTTTATCCGTGTTTTGCATTTTTTCGTGGTTCCGCATGTTATTTTTGCAGTATTTAAAACGCTTGATTTGAACGTCTCCCATTCTTCTTCCACTGTTTTTCTTTCCGTAGGTAATTTTACAAAGAGTTCAGTTAGTTCTTTCTCATAATTTTCCCTTACTGCCTCGTCTTTAAGGTTTTTTAAGTTTACTGATTCGCATGGCATGTATTTTCCTGCTTTTTGTTTTCTTCTTCTAATGGTTCTTATTGTGGCAACGACTGCTTTATGATCTGTGTTTATACTGAAATTGGGCACTGCTCTTGCATCTAATATATTTCTCTTTCTGTTATTTCTTGTTAATATAAAATCAATTTGGCTTTTAGTATCTAGATTGTTCCATTTATACCAGGTGTATACTTGCGAATCTTTATGTTTATAGAATGTGTTTGTTATATAGAGATCGTGTTGGCTGCAAAGCTCTATCAGTCTACTTCCGTTATCATTCCTTTCATTTTGCTGATCTCCAAATGCTCCCAGGTGTTTTTCTATGCCCCCTCTGTTATGTCCTAGTCTTGCATTGAAGTCTCCCATAACTATGATGTTGTCCTGCTTATCTATTTTATTTAGCACATCATGTATGTCTTCGTAGAAGTCCTCACATTCTTGCTCATTATTGTTTGCATTACATGGTGCGTATATCTGTACATATGTTGTGATTGTTTGTTCTTTTATTCTCACTGTTATGATTCTTTCTGATATATATTTTATTTCTAGTATTGCTCTTGCTAGCTGTGGTTCGATGACTATTCCCACACCGTGTCTTGCCCTTTCTTGCTGTTCTACTCCAGAGTAAACAAACGTGTAACTGCGGTGGAGCTCCTTGCATCCTTTCCCTTTTGTTCTGGTGTCCGCTATTCCCATCAGACCAATATTCCTCTTCCCCATTGTTTCTATAAGCTCTTCTTCTTTACTATTGAAACCACAGACGTTCATTGTGCCTATTTTTTGAATCGCTGATCTATCTCGTAGTCCGTTAACATTGCCGGGTCGATAGCCGTTTGGGTCAGTCCGTTTATACTTCTTAGTTTTTCTACGAGCAGTATGAAGATCCCCTGCCGGCTTGCTAGGCCAGTCGCAGGTTTAGGACACTAATCTGACCACAGGGAGTCCATCCCCTATGGCGAGCTTGTTCATTTGATTGTTTAATATACAGATTTTACCACTGAATACCCAGCATACACAGCAAAGATGTGTATTGGGAATAATATTATTCCTATAAACTTGTATATCTTATCTCTAGCATACACAGCAAAGATGTGTATTGGGAACAGTATTATTCCTATAAACATGTATATCTTATCTCCAGCGTATGTAGCAAAGACTTGCATTGGGAACGATATTATTCCTATAAACATGTATATCTTATCTCCAGCGTATGTAGCAAAGACTTGCATTGGGAACGATATTATTCCTATAAACATGTATATCTTATCTCCAGCGTATGTAGCAAAGACTTGCATTGGGAACGATATTATTCCTATAAACATGTATATCTTATCTTCAGCGTATGTAGCAAAGACTTGCATTGGGAACAATATTATTCCACTCAACATGTTCTCCTGCGGCAGATGCTATCACAATGGTAAGTTAGGCTTTCATTTGTGTGTATTGTTTTCACATTTAGATATGGAAAGTACGGTAGCTCCTCACAAGATCTTCTTCTTCAGTCGCCTAATCTGGAACAGACATCTGCATATTTAAAAACAAAGTGCTTGTGCAGTCAACAGACTTCAAGCATGACCATCTCACAAAAACTATTAACTTGCAGCCATAACGTTAAAGAAAAGACACTTCAAATATTGTATTTGATGAACAATAAACTATTTCTTACATATATTGAGCATTAGCTTTTAGGTAGTTACAGCTAATTTTATGCAGGCAAAAAGACTTTGTTTCAAATTTGTGATTACTGTGGGGGTAACAAATGCTCCACATTTGAACAGTATCAGTGACCTTGTGTTTTAAGGATTTCAGCCAATGTATAATTCATTCATTCACTTCGTATGATAAATCATTCTGTGGCGTGCACCTGAAGAGATGCAGCTGCAGGAGATTTGGAAGCAGACAACCTTGCGCTGCTTTCCCATAAAACTGTATGAGTATTGGTCATTCAGAAAGCAATGGCAAACTACTGAACATAAACTTGCCAAGAAATCACAAACAGCCATAAATGCTGGGGTTAACTGTGACATCCTGTAAAAGATTTGCAGCTAACTTTATGTTGTTGTTGTTGCCAGACTCTTTAAGCATTTCACATTCTCTTTCTCTGCCTTCCAGTGTGAATGTTTGTGTACATACTGGATCTATTTATGAATGTGTGTATGTAGGTATGTGTGTATGTAGGTATGTATGTTTGTGTTTATGCATGTGTGAGTGTCTGTATGTGTATGCCTGCCTCATAACATGGTAATATGCGTTGATTATGTTCACAGCTTTCATTCAACAATGTTGTTTCTAAGTGAATGTAACAAGCACAATAGATCATTGATATATGTAAGACGGGCCTGCGTGCCCAAATTTGGACCCTTTGAAAATAAAGTTCATTTGTTCATTCATTCCACTACCTTTCCTGCCTAGTATTTCCATCATAAAGCTAATTCCTCTATTCCTAATGTTCTGTTGATATCGTAACTAAGTGCCATGCCATTCTGGTGATCAGCCTCATTCATTTCATTTTCTCATGTGTCTTGGAGTCAGATTTGGATCTTTATTTCAACTTGAAGAAACTTTGTTGTGATGCTAATAATTATTCTTTTACTTGTCTCTCATCCCTCTTCACTTGCTAAACTTCGTGAATGATAGCATTGTTGGAAACGTCTCTTCTCAACGAACAATGTAGCCACAGTCCTAGTTTTAATTATTAAAATTGTGTACAGTTCCTCTTACAATCTGAGCCACTTCACACATGTAGAATAAATCATTTACTAACATAATTCTAGAAATAATGACAGACTAAAGCAGTAAAAAAAAAAACTTATGAAATAACTTAATAATTAAAACAGGATCTCATTGAGATCACCATGTAATATTAGACTGGGCTTGATATCCTACGTCTGCCTTGACGTCTGGCCACTGACTGAATGCGGACGCAGGATCTTAGTTCAGTTGTGAACCTACCTTCTTCAAACTTCAGGTATAACCTGGCACTCCTGTCTGCTGGGATAGAATGAGAATCAGGCCTGAACTAACTGGATCATTGCACGGCTATGATCTACCCTTCATCTCCCAGTTATCAGTTAACCTGTTCACCAAGTCTTTTAATTACTATTTCTACTAATAAATATATGTATTGATTCTTTGTATAATAAAGAATGGTATAGGACAAGCAAACAACTGCATTCTGTGAAATGAAGAATGTTTTGTGCAATAAGTCATTGTCCTTGAAAGTTAGAAAAAGAGCACTTTCATGTTACTAGAATCAATTTTAATATACGATTGCAAATCCTGGACATTTAGTAAACACGTAAAAATATCCCCGGAAGCCTTGGAGATGTGGTTTTATAGAAGAATGCTGAAAATTAATTGGACAACCAAAATGAGCAATCTGGACATCTTGAGGGAAGCTATGTTGCAAAGACAACTTATCCAAAACATAAAAAAGAAGCAGTCATCATTTTTTGACTACATTATGAGCAGACACAAACTGGAACATGTAACAATGGGAAAAATTTGCAGAAAAAGAGATAGAGGAAGACATCATGAGAAGATTCTTGACAGTCTTGTGTCATAGCAAGGAAGGGAGTCAACACACAAATTGATCCATGCCATTGGAGATCGTAATTTGTGGACAGGCATGATCGCCCATGCCAGCCTACAAGGCACTGGATAATGATGATGTCGTATATGTTTTGATGAGTGAGCCTGTAACACTTGCAGTACTCAGTATCTCAGCATTTGTTTCATGCTCTGTCCATGATATTCTCAACATTCTTCTGAAACATCAAATCTCCAGTTTCTTCACAATTTAATGACTCTTTGTCCACATTTTACATATATACAAAATAACATGAGCACACAAAACTGTTTAAATAGTCTCATTTATTTACTTGTCACGATATTTCTGATTTTTAATGAATTTACTTTTATTTTTGGTAAAAGAATCTTTGGATATACTGATTCTTGTCTCTATGCCTATATCACATCTTCTGTCAAATGTCACTGTTTAGCCTCAATATTAAAATTGATTGGCTTACTTTATTGTTTTTTGGTTTTACATAATCAGGCCTTACAATATTTAAAGTATATTGGAATTTTTACTATATAAAAAATAAAATAGCCAATGTGTTGTAGTTCTGTTTGGCTCATTATCATTGATAAGGATGCTGTTCATATGGTTTCATTATGTGATGTATGTCTGCAGGTGACCTGCCAGGGTTGTTCGGAGCTGTGCAGTCAACTCAGGTTTGTATGTATTTTATTGTTGTGGGACAGTTGTTAGCTGCACTGCTAGCATCCCATATGTTTATACACATGCTTGTGTTTGTGTGCACACATTCACTCAACATATCAAATTATTTATTTGAATAACAAAGTCACAAACTATAAATTGCATGATTTATTGCCAGGCATATTTTGCTGCATCTCGTCAGGTACATACTGCAGAAATCACACAACATAAAGTAAAGTAATTAGATAAATCCTTCAAGCTGAAATATTCACATATTCTCACAGTAATTTCAATTGTCCACCACGGTAATTGTAAACTGACTGTCTTGAAACTACTGTGCGAATATGTGTATATTTAAAATTAAAGGATTTATCTTATCCATTCAACCATGCTGATTTCCATGGTGGGAGTGTTTTAGTTGTATTTTTGTATTGCCTCAGTCTACACTCATTGTTACCTTGTTTTATATTTTGCCATATCCTGCCCATGTCATGTTTCTGTTTTGCCATATCCTGCCCATGTCATATGTTTATCTTTTGCCATATCCTGCCCATGTCATATTTCTGTTTTGCCATATCCTGCCCATGTCATATGTTTATCTTTTGCCATATCCTGCCCATGTCATATTTCTGTTTTGCCATATCCTGCCCATGTCATGTTTCTGTTTTGCCATATCCTGCCCATGTCATATGTTTCTGTTTTGCCATATCCTGCCCATGTCATGTTTCTGTTTTGCCATATCCTGCCCATGTCATATGTTTATCTTTTGCCATATCCTGCCCATGTCATGTTTCTGTTTTGCCATATCCTGCCCATGTCATATGTTTATCTTTTGCCATATCCTGCCCATGTCATGTTTCTGTTTTGCCATATCCTGCCCATGTCATGTTTCTGTTTTGCCATATCCTGCCCATGTCATATTTCTGTTTTGCCATATCCTGCCCATGTCATGTTTCTGTTTTGCCATATCCTGCCCATGTCATATTTCTGTTTTGCCATATCCTGCCCATGTCATATGTTTCTGTTTTGCCATATCCTGCCCATGTCATGTTTCTGTTTTGCCATATCCTGCCCATGTCATATGTTTCTGTTTTGCCATATCCTACCCATGTCATGTTTCTGTTTTGCCATATCCTGCCCATGTCATGTTTCTGTTTTGCCATTTCCTACCCATGTCATATGTTTCTGTTTTGCCATATCCTGCCCATGTCATATGTTTCTGTTTTGCCATTTCCTACCCATGTCATATGTTTCTGTTTTGCCATATCCTGCCCATGTCATGTTTCTGTTTTGCCATATCCTGCCCATGTCATGTTTCTGTTTTGCCATATCCTGCCCATGTCATATGTTTATCTTTTGCCATACTAATTTCTTTCCAGGCAACATTGTTTTCTTGTGTACAAAAAGAACACCTGGACACACATTTTCACCGGAGTGTCGATATCGTTTGGGATTTCCTAGAACCACTCGGTTTTCCATTGAGGTAAGCTACTTGCATGATGACACCTATCATTTAGTCTGTGCCGTTCCACCGGATTCAAAGTTAACCATTGGATCCTCACATTTTATTCCCCAGTATGTTCACACTTATATTCCTCCAAGATATTCAAATTTTGTGCCAGGATGTTCACACTTTATTCCCCAGAACGGTCACACCACAATCCCCAAGATGGTCACACTTTATTCCCCCGGATGGTCATATGTTATTCCTCAAGATGTTCATATTTTATTCCCAAGAATGTTCTTATTTTATTCTCCAGAATGTCATGTTGTATTCCCCAGGATGTTCACACTTTATTCCCCACAGTATTTCAGAATGTTCACACTTTATTCCCCAGGATGGTTCAGATTTGCGCTAGAGATCTAGGACGAGAAGAGAGGAGGCGGTTTGAGGTTCACATGTATGCCCCTAGTCTACGACAGTTTGTTCCCGTAAGGCTGAAATAGCATATTTCTCAGTTTTAGCCTTACAATCATACTTATGTAAATAGCGTATTTATGTTTTAGCTATAGAATCATTCTCATGTAAATAGCATATTTCTGTTTTAGCCTTACAATCATATTCATGTAAATAGCATATTTCTGTTTTAGCCTTACAATCATACTCATGTAAATAGCATATTTCTCTTTTAGCTATAGAATCATTCTCATGTAAATAGCATATTTCTGTTTTAGCCTTACAATCATACTCATGTAAATAGCATATTTCTGTTTTAGCCTTACAATCATACTCATGTAAATAGCATATTTCTGTTTTAGCCTTACAATCATACTCATGTAAATAGCATATTTCTGTTTTAGCCTTACAATCATACTCATGTAAATAGCATATTTCTGTTTTAGCCTTACAATCATACTCATGTAAATAGCATATTTCTGTTTTAGCCTTACAATCATACTCATGTAAATAGCATATTTCTGTTTTAGCCTTACAATCATACTCATGTAAATAGCATATTTCTGTTTTAACCTTACAATCATTCTCATGTAAATAGCATATTTCTGTTTTAGCTAGAGAATCATTCTCATGTAAATAGCATATTTCTGTTTTAGCTAGAGAATCATTCTCATGTAAATAGCATATTTCTGTTTTAGCTATAGAATCATTCTCATGTAAATAGCATATTTCTGTTTTAGCTATAGAACCATACTCATGTAAATAGCATATTTCTATTTTAGTTATACAATCATACTCATGTAAATAGCATATTTATGTTTTAGCTATAGAATCATTCTCATGTAAATAGCATATTTCTGTTTTAGCTAGAGAATCGTTCTCATGTAAATAGCATATTTCTGTTTTAGCTATAGAACCATACTCATGTAAATAGCATATTTCTATTTTAGTTATACAGTCATACTCATGTAAATAGCATATTTATGTTTTAGCTATAGAATCATTCTCATGTAAATAGCATATTTCTGTTTTAGTTAGAGAATCATTCTCATGTAAATAGCATATTTCTGTTTTAGCTATAGAATCATACTCGTATAAATAGCATATTTCTGTTGTCTTTGAGGTTGCCCACGTGTCCGACCTGAGTGACTTTGTGAGTCGGCGGCTCATGGTGATCCACAACCAGAACCATGCGGATATCCGGTCAGCTAATCTTATCCACATGGTAAGTATAACTGGCAACGCATGTGGATATTTAGTTAGAGAAATTGCTGTTATTCTATGTATTTAAACAGGTAAATTAAAGAGACAAATTTTTTTTTGTTTTTTGGCGCTCGCGAGCTTTGAAGTCAAGCGTAGTCCATACACACTATTTATAGTAGTGATGGACTGAATTTTGTGTGTGGGTCAGCTTTCCCTATTAACAGTGTCCCTCAGCATCAGGTGAACCCACTCCGACTTCAGAGATACTTGTAAACGTCCCCAAGTCAAGGATGAGAAGTTATCATTTTAGTCTAGCTGTCTGGTATAGGGGTTGAACCCCTTACCTCAGCATCAGCACCCAGATGTTTAAGAACACGCGTTCTTATCCATGCGGACCTGCAAGAGACTAATGAAAGTAGAAGATTGTACACAACTGTATGCACAGAAAAGTCAACTAACTGACACAGATGAATAAGATACTAAGACTGTTGTGAGCCAGCATAATTATAACCAAGGCTTAAAAGCTGGTTGAACGAGGTGGAAACTTTTTTTTTACAGCATATCGGATCATATCGGAACCAAATAGCTTAACAGAGAAGAGAACACAGAATTAATTGGCGAATGACGATAGTGTCAGATGGTTAATCGTGATCACACTAGCTTTTTAGTATTGGTATGATGGTAATGATAGACCTGTACCAATGACAGAACTAGCAATACTAGAAATCATACCGGGAAGGTTAACCCGGTCAACAAATGTCCGCAGAAGTTGGATGTGTTGGCCTAACGGCGCAAGAACGCAGCTCTGCTGTAAACAGGCACAATGCAGTCACGTCCGGAAAAAAAAATCCGGATGAACGAAGAAGAGAAGAAATCATACTCAGTTAATCAGGTGCCATCTTCACAATGAAGGTTGGCTGCAGTGGATCTCCAACACTGTCTGTCTCTCGCCTTGATTGTACAGTCTGTCAGGCTGCTTTTCATCCATCTTGTGATGTTATCTTCCCACTTGTATTGTTTTTCTGGAACCTCTCTATTTTATTGTTTTTGTTTCTTTGAAATACAACATATTCTTCTATATATCCACATCTCCAAGGCCTCTATTCGACTTTCTAATTGCTTGTTCATTGTCAAGGCTTCTGCGTCATATACTGTGTTTCCCCGAAATTAAAACCTACCCCTAAAATAAACCCTAGCATGATTTTTCATGATGCTTTTAATATAAAACCTACCCCTAAAATAAGCCCTAGTTAAGACTTCAGCTTGAATGAAGTTATTAAACGTGCACGTGCATTCGAGTACTTTGTTTAAGGCATTGACTTTTCTCAATACCAACTCTGTAACATAATTGCCATGGATGAAACTGCAGCCGTTATGTGACAATTGATCAGACGGAATTCAGGATTTGAGAGTTATGACAATGTTCCAAAAGAAGATGACATGACTGTATTTGAATAATTGTAGAATTTTATACATGAATCAATGTAGATTCTTTAATCTGACCCAAAAAAAATAAATAAGACATCCCCCGAAAATAAGCCGTAGTGCATTTTTTAAGTAAAATTAATACAAGACACGGTCATATTTTTGGAGAAACACAGTAGCAGTGCTGATTATACATAAGATTTGACAATTCTCATTTTTAATGCATTTCTAATCTCTCTTGATGCTAATACTGATTTCATGATGTTAAATTTCTGGCCATTCCTATTCTCACATGATTATTTTCATATTCGTTAATTTCAGATCTCGGGGACACTTGTAAACATCACATCATTACTGGCGTTGTGGATGGAGTACAGCAACAAAGATCAGGTACTGTGATCACCGTTGTCTGCTTATAGTTACACCTGTTGGTTGCTCAGGAGTTTGATTGATTGATTGATTGATTGATTGATTGAAGTGTCGACTTCATAATTCTCTGGGCAAACTTATAGAGGTTCTGTCTCTGGCAGCAAATGCTGTCAGGTGTAGATGATGATTGTTCCAGTGTCAGGTGTAGGTGATGATTGTTCCAGTGTCAGGTGTAGGTGATGATTGTTCCAGTGTCAGGTGTAGGTGATGATTGTTCCAGTGTCAGGTGTAGGTGATGATTGTTCCAGTAGTGTGCTGAAAGGAATAACAGGAACTAGTAAATTAGGAGCAGCTGGCCAAGTGGCTAGAATGTCAGATTCTCCTGTGAGAGACCCGGGTTTGAATCCATGGTAAAGTGTGGATTCTTTTCTGTATAAAGTTGAGTTGAGTTGAGTTAAGAACTGACATCACTGAACTCAGGGCATTCCCATACGCGCTATGTCCCCTCGTTCAACAGCCAGCAAAGACCCACACTGATAATTGTTCCCACCGCTATCTGATTGAAAGTTCTCCTGGTCTTCCCTCTCAGGTTTGAGATTTCTGTGTAAAGAATACCTTAACCTGCACAATTCACGGCGACTGTACAAACCAGGCGGCCTTAATTCCTCAGGCTCAACCCCCCCCCCCCCCATCTCCCCTGTCCTACACCACAAGGTTCTATAGGCAGTAGATGGCAGTTTTTTTGTTGTGGACAGTTACACAACACAGGCCAGGATGTTGCAGTTTTTGTTTTTCAGAAAAGACAAATTTAAACAACTGAATTAAAATGCCTATGTGGGTCAGCATGGCTGAATGGATAAGAGCACATGTTCTCAAACTGTCAGTGTGCTGATGCCGAGATAGCGGGTTGCACCCCTACACTGGTCACTTGAACTAAAATATTGACTTCTCGTCCTTGACTTTGGGATGTAAATTACAAGTACCTCTGAAGTTGGAGTGGGTTCACCTGATGAAGAGGGACACTGTTTATAGGGAAAGCTAATCCATACGTTAAGTTCAGTCCAGTGCTACTAGAAGTAGTGTGTATGGACTTAGCTTGAGTTCAAAGCGAGCCGGCGCCTGAGAAAAAATATACACGGGTGTTTTAATTTGATGACTTTTATTGGCTAAAACATACAGAAAATTGTAATGTCACTAACGTGATGTGTTTATTTATTTCAGGAATCATTCTCTCTCTGTCCGTTAGAATTTGACTCTGTACAGAGCCAAAGACGTGCATCATCATAAATATTGTTACCTTCAAGTCTTGATGTCCTGGAGAGTGCGTTCTTTCAAGAATTCAGTATCTGGGATAGAAAATATGCAAATCATCAAATATCACCAACAGATGTCATCATCATCATCATCATCATCCAGTACCTTGCCGGCTGGCGTGGGGGATCATGCCTCTCCACAAATTGCGATCTCTGATGGCATGGATTAGTTCCAACAAATGTAGTTGAAACAACAGAGGCAGAATGAGTTTGTGTTAACAACATGCTTAGACAAACAGAACATATGTGTTCTAAAATATGACTGAGGAGCTTGTCAGCCATGACAAAGTTAGTTAGTTGCATATTCTTTTCAGAGGATGTTGCAGTCAACCCCAGTATTTTTTGGCTGTTTGTGATTTCTTGGCAAGTTTAAATTCAGTTGCTTGCTATTGCTTTCTGAACTGTCTGCACTGATACCATTGTATGAAAACCAGCTCAAGGCAGTCTGCTTCCAAATCGTCCGCAGCTTTGTTTTCGAATGCGGTGTGCAGGATTGCGATGTCAAACAAAAGATATGCAAAATCAAACTTTTTAACTAAAATCTTTGACAATGAACAAAAGAATTGGTGAAAACAACTATCAGAACATGGAAACTTTAGCCGAAAACTCAAATAATGCATCCCAACAAAATACAGATACATCTAACCCAGTGTTTGGGGGTAATTATCAGATTAGTTTAAAAAAAAAAATAGTTTTTTTGTGTTTCTATGTTCTTTTCCAATGATAAAAATTTGGTTAAAACATTTCATTTTGCAAGTATCACTTCTTGAGCTCTCAGCCCATGTTTTGTTTTCAGTCTGACTATGATAATCTTACATGTACTGAGATATCAGGTGTGATTATTAGATGTCTTGCATGTACTGACATATCAGTGTCTGATTACCAGATGTCTTACGTGTACCGAGATATCAGTCTATCAGTGTATGATTATCAGATGTCTTACATGTACTGAGATATCAATGTCTGATTGTCAGATATCTTACATGTACTGAGATATCAGTCTCTGATTATCAGATGTCTTTACATGTACTGAGATATCAGTGTCTGATTGTCAGATATCTTACATGTACTGAGATATCAGTCTCTGATTATCAGATGTCTTACATGTACTGAGATATCAGTGTCTGATTATCAGATATTGTATGTGTGTGGTGGTGGTGGCAGCAGCGACGATGATGACGACTATACGTAGTCTACCTAGAAGACAGCAGTTTTGTGTCTCTCTTTGTCTGGTCCCTGACCTTTGACTGTTTCCAGTCTACCTACAAGACAGCAGTTTTGTGTCCTCTTTGTCTGGTCCCTGACCTTTGACTGTTTCCAGTCTACCTACAAGACAGCAGTTTTGTGTCTCTCTTCGTCTGGTCTTTGACTTGTCCAACATGGGAGACTCTATGAGTAGCCACGCTACCATCTGCATATCTCCTGCGGTCAGTAGAACTCTAACTGGCTTTATTATTGTAAAGTGGAGACATGAGATAGATGTCATGGACAGAAATGGGGTTAAAGTGAATACAAGTCAGTAGAACTCTAACTGGCTTTATTATTGTAAAGTGCAAACATGTGATAGATGTCATGGACAGAAATGGGGTTAAAGTGAATACAAGTCAGTACAACTCTAACTGGCTTTATTATTGTAAAGTGGAAACATGAGATAGATGTCATGGACAGAAATGGGGTTAAAGTGAATAAAAGTCAGTAGAGTAGTAATCACGTACGACAACCTGCAAGACAGGTATAGAAAGAGTTAAAGAACTGTCGATTGGAACAAAGACAGGTCAGAATGATTAAAACAGCTCACAAGTTCACGGAATATAGACGACGGGTAGCAACCTGAGCTAGGGAGACCAGTCGATTGAGGTGCGGACAGGACACACACACACCTTTCTGAATCCTCAGTTATGAGATACAATCAATCAATCAATCAGTCAGGTGCCATCTCCGCAATGAAGGTTGGCTGCAATGGATCTCCAATACCAACACTGTCTGTCTCTCGCCTTGACTGTACATTCTTCTTCTTCTTCTTCTTTTTCTTCTGCGTTCATCCGGACTTTTTTTTTTGGACGTGATTGCGTTGTGCCTGTTTACAGCAGAGCTGCGTTCTTGCGCCGTTAGGCCGACACATCCGACTTCTGCGGGAATTTGTTGACCGGGTTAACCTTCCCAGGGACTGTACATTCTGTCAGGTTGATGTTCGTCCATCTCTTGATGCTATCTTCCCACTTGTATCGTTGTCTACCTCTTGCTCGCTTGCCCTCAACCTTGCCTTCCAGTATGATTTTTATACGAGTTTTGTGTCTTTTAACGTGGCCAAAATATTTCACTTGTCTCCTCTTTATTTCTTTCATCAACTCTCTCTTCATTCCCAGTTTTTCTAGGACCTATGCATTTGATTGTTTTTGTTTCCATGAAATATGACCTATTCGTCTGCATATCCACATCTCTAGGGCTTCTAAGCGACTTTCTAGTTGCTTGTTCAAAGTCCAGGATTCCGCGCCATACAGTAGCGTTGAATATATGTAGCATTTGACAATTCTCATTTTTAATGCGTTATTAATCTCTAGATGTTGATACTGATTTCATGCTGTTGAAAGTTTGGCCATTCCTATTCTCTTTTTAATTTCCATTTCACTTCTGCCATCATCTGTTATTATATGTCCAAGATAGGAGAAACTTGTTACTTGTTCTAGTATCTGCCCGTTTACTGTGATCTTCATTGATGACCTTTGCTTTTCATTGCTAATTATCATAGTTTTTGTGTTTTGGATGTTAATATCTAAGCCATATTCTGCACTGTGCCTGTTTACTTCTTCCACTAGGTCTTGTAACTCTTGCTCACTTTCTGCTAGTAACACGAGATACAGACGACTTGAAATTGTAGCATTAAGAAAGACAGATAAAGAACAACACCCAAGTCATCTATACCATCAACGAAGTAGTAACTACAGTGAGACTGAAACAGATTATCAACACAGACACAAACACCAGCAATCAACCCAATAGTAGCACTAAACCGTAAGTTGTTGCTTCACAGTTTATCAGTAATTTAAGTCACCTGTGGCTTTGCCCAGATCTGCGAAGATTTAAAGACAGTGTCAGCGTAAACAGCATAGACATAGAAGATCAATAGCTAAGAGTGAGATGGTCAGTAGTGGAATGACGTACTTGTAAGAGCACAGAAGCTGTAGCGAATGCTTGGTTGGCTGCTGAAGCCTGATGTGGAGATTGCGAATAAACTTTACCAGCTGCAGATGGGTGTTCTGTCAAGTATGTTATGAGCATCGGTCAGCAAGTGAGTGAGTGCGCCAAGGTGAAAACAACTGCCATGACTCAACAAGTCTAAACAGTATCCCTAAATAGCAATAGAGGAGTTGGTGTATATGTCTGTAACATATCTGTCAGTGAGATAGGAGAGTTGGTGTACGTGTCTGTAACATATCTGTCAGTGAGATAGGAGAGTTGGTGTATGTGTCTGTAACATATCTGTCAGTGAGATAGCGGAGTTGATGTATGTGTCTGTAACATATCTGTCAGTGAGATAGCGGAGGTGATGTATGTGTCTGTAACATATCTGTCAGTGAGATAGCGGAGTTGATGTATGTGTCTGTAACATATCTGTCAGTGAGATAGCGGAGTTGATGTATGTGTCTGTAACATATCTGTCAGTAAGATAGTGGAGTTGATGTATGTGTCTGTAACATATCTGTCAGTGAGATAGCGGAGGTGATGTATGTGTCTGTAACATATCTGTCAGTGAGATAGCGGAGTTGATGTATGTGTCTGTAACATATCTGTCAGTGAGATAGCGGAGTTGATGTATGTGTCTGTAACATATCTGTCAGTGAGATAGCGGAGTTGATGTATGTGTCTGTAACATATCTGTCAGTGAGATAGCGGAGTTGATGTATGTGTCTGTAACATATCTGTCAGTGTGAAGGAAGTAATCATCACCTTGTGTCACAGCCTCACATTATACGGTAAACTAACATAAGTTAATATACACGGGCAAAGGGCTACAACTCCCGCCCAAGGGAAAGAAGTAAGACACTCGAAGGCCAGAGTAATCCAGAGCCTTCTCGAAGGACTGGTCAGTGAGTCCACTGTCCCGTGGACACTGATGTGGCCCGCCTATAGCGGGGTCCACGAGGAACTCGGATAGAGTTACCACCCGTGTCGGATTGCGACACGTGTGAACCGGCAGAGACAGACAGGACGTCGGCGAGGCAACAGGGCCTGCCTTAGAGGGACTTAGTAGTTCAGACCCATGTGTATTTAGGGTCATAGACATATGCTAGATAGTTTGCATAGAATGTTTGTTATGATCATGTATGATGTTAAACCTTTGTGATAAGCAACTTATCAGTGCGGGCTTGTTAACCCACTGCGCCAATGCACTGTATACCTAAGTGTCAATAAATGTTGCTATATTATAGTTAACGGAGTTATTGTTGCCTGTTTGAACCCGCTTTCGGATCCCCTAGAGATCCAACACTGTAACAGGCTTTTTGGGGGCTCGTCCGGGATTGTACTAATTATTTTGTCAATAATAATGAGTTCTTTTAGTTTGTCATGGTTGTTGTTAGTTTTAGCTGAGTTAATCCACTTTGTGCAAACATCCTGAACTGTAGACACGTAGTCAATGAAGGTTTGGTTAGGTTGTGGGGATAATTTTGCGAACTGTTGTTGGTAACCTGCTGTATCTAATGAGAAATGTTGGAGTATTCGTTGCTTTAAGTAATCATAATCCTTTCTCATATCCTGTGGAACTGTCTCTATTACTTTCAAGGGTTCCAGAGCTAAGTTTCTCATTAAAATAAATGCCCAATCTGTTTTTACGATCTTATGGTAGGACATTAGACACTCAAAATTTTCCAGGTATGCACTGATAGAGTCTCCTGAGTAAAATGCTTTCACGAGGCCTTTATACTTATTATATTTTTGTTCCTCCTCCTTGCTTCTCAGTTTATTTACAGATATTTCTACGTTGGAATCAATCTCCATCTGCTTTAGTCTTATTTGTGCCTCAGCATTCAATTGGGCTAATAAATCAGACGGACGTAGACAATACTGAAATTCCAGTACCAATTATGAATGACGACGGCAGTATAAAGGACATACAAATCTCTGACACTTTGACACAACAGCAGCGACAAGACATTTTGTCTCTCCTTAACGATTATAAATCTATCTTCTCTAACAAACCTGGACGGACTGACAAAATAAAACATACAATTGTGTTGACAGATCTGACACCGGTCAAATGGAGACCATATTCTATTCCTCTCCATTATAGAGCAAATTTAGACAAAGAAATTTTGGATTTAGAGAAAAATAGAATAATTCAGAAATCTATGTCCCAATATTCTTCACCGATTGTCCTTGTGAAAAAGAAGGACCAAACAATCCATTTGTGCGTAGACTATAGAAGGGTAAATACTATAACCACTACAGATGCTGAGCCCATGAACAGCTGTGAAGACCTCATTTTGAATATGTCTCAATCATCCTTATTTTCGAAGGTTGATTTAGCGAAAGGTTATTGGCAAGTTCCACTACACCCTTCTTCCAGACATATAACAGCATTCGCAACACCTCTGGGGTTGTACGAATGGAGATATCTTTCATTTGGGCTCAAAAACGCTCCCACCACCTTTGTCAAGTTAACTAGGTTGTTATTGCACAGCATCAAAGACGTGCAATCTTATATTGATGATATATGCATTCATTCTTCTAATATGACTTCTCACTTACTTACACTCCAACAAGTCTTTAACCAAATCTATCTTTTTGGACTTACTATCAAACCTTCCAAGGTTGAAATAGGCTATAAACAAATAGACTTCCTTGGTCATAGAATTTCTGAAGGCAAACTGTTGACAGATGATAAAATTGTTTCTAAAATTCTCAATCTAGAAGTTCCAACTACGAAGAAACAAGTTAGAAGTTTATTAGGTCTTATAAACTATTATGCTAAGTTTATACCAAATTGGGCAGAACTTACATCAGTTTTTTCTAATATGTTGACAAAAGATCATCCAGAAAAATTTTGTAAAAGTACCCGCTTAGAGGATGCAATATGCAGATTGAAATGCATTTTTTCTAATCCACCAGTATTACGATTACCAAACATAGATTTACCCTTTATTTTGACCACAGATTCGAGTGCTATCGCAATTGGTGGATGTTTAATGCAAGAAGTGAAAGGAGTGAGACACCCAATTCTCTACGTGAGCCGTAAGCTGAAGAAAGCAGAGACCCATTATTCAACGGTGGAATTGGAGGCATTAAGTCTATTATTTTGTATGCTGAGATTATCTAAGTTCCTCTTAGGTTCCCACTTCGTTGTACTCACCGATAACTCGCCATTGTTGGTGCTGAAGCAAGGTGTCCCGAAAAACCATCGTTTACAAAGATGGTGTCTTCTTCTTCAAGATTTCGACTTCGAAATCCGACATATCAGAGGCACTGACAACATTATTGCTGATATTTTATCACGGCAAACGAATGCACCATCAGACTAACAGTAGTTACATTAACAATTCGCCATACAAGTAGCTGTGATAATTTTATTCTGTGGCATAGAACAGTGTACCTCAGTGTACCACCTGCTAGAGAACTTTCATTTAGATGAAATATCACCCAAGTGAATAGGTTACGTATAACACCTACGAACATGACACTTTAAGAACCCTATACTACCAATCACCAAAAGCTCTATAAACATTCCGAGCGAGACATTATGTGTGAAATGAATTCAACCAGTGAACTGACATTGATCATGAAAGCATTAAGAACACTTCATACTCGACATTGAGAACATTCCATACTTGCTGTTGCTAAGAGACTTTGAAAACAGCCAAAAGAGAACTACGACGATTACAACACTCAAGAGACAGCCATACTAACTGTTAACATTCATGGCACGACACGCTGACAACAGGAGGACAACGCACACATCATCGTTGGATTTAGTTACTTAATTAATTAATTAGTTTAGTATTGAATATGTATTATATTTGTATTGAAGTATGTATATAAAATATGTCAACCTGTAATTTGTACATTTTCTACCATAATATTACAGGTATTTCCACTCATAGGCGAAAGATTCTTCCTATGCAATTTTCTCTATGTAATTTATAAACCATTTTTGAGTCATCGTACAAAAAGTACGTAGTATCTTAAAGGGAACATATCCCCTATTCTATTTTTTCTACGGGCAATAACACTTACCTCAACTTTACTTATATATTTTAACCAAATACTATTTTGAATGAAAGATGTGTGAATGACAGGGTAAATGAATTAAATGAGAGAGCGATATACTGAGCGGGCAAATTGTACGCAAAACGTATTTATTTTAATTTGTCTGCGTCTTTCATGTAAATTGTATTACTTGTCTAAATTGTTGATACATGTTTAGTAGTTAGTTTAGTACTCTTAGTTTAGGATTTAGGATACTACATCTAAGCACCACTGCTTGGAATGCCTGATCATGCATTACACACATTGGGGTAATTCATGATTAAGGGTATCCCAACTCGTGACGCTTGGAGATAAGCCACACATGCAACACACACTTTACATCAAACTCAAAACTGAACACTATCAATTAAAATACAGTCACTTTATTAGAAGCAACTACTTAGTCCACACACTAACAAGCCAACAGGGACACATGTAGTCAGATGGGATAAAATAACAGCGTAACTACATATTCAGCATTATACAACATACGAGAGTAAAAGTGTATTGAAATGCACACACAGAACAAGATTTGCAGGTGTACTTAATTAGCCAAGACTTGTGTCTTGTTAATCCTCTCTAATACAGAGGTTAATTATCTTGGTATCAGTGGGATACTTTGAGAAGGACGGGTTGTAGAAACAACTAGGAAACGTCACGTAACTTCGGTCAGATAAGCATTTTTAAGGACACAGGAGAGAGAGACCTCTTCAGCAAATCAGAGAAGTGGTGTATGGGAGAATACATGAGTGTTGATGCCAATGTGTAGGTTACCAAGTTACTGTCCACCAAACTACAAACACCGATTTAATGTGATTCTGTGACAGAATTAGTACAGAACTAATTACCTTATAACAACCCATCAAATCGGGGGAGAGGGGGGAATCCTGTCACAGCCTCACATTATACGGTAAACTAACATAAGTTAATATACACGGGCAAAGGGCTACAACTCCCGCCCAAGGGAAAGAAGTAAGACACTCGAAGGCCAGAGTAATCCAGAGCCTTCTCGAAAGACTGGTCAGTGAATCCACTGTCCCGTGGACACTGATGTGGCCCGCCTATTGCGGGGTCCACGAGGAACTCGGATAGAGTTACCACCCGTGTCGGATTGCGACACGTGTGAACCGGCAGAGACAGACAGGACGTCGGCGAGGCAACAGGGCCTGCCTTAGAGGGACTTAGTAGTTCAGACCCATGTGTATTTAGGGTCATAGACATATGCTAGATAGTTTGCATAGAATGTTTGTTATGATCATGTATGATGTTAAACCTTTGTGATAAGCAACGTATCAGTGCGGGCTTGTTAACCCACTGCGCCAACGCACTGTATACCTAAGTGTCAATAAATGTTGCTATATTATAGTTAACGGAGTTATTGTTGCCTGTTTGAACCCGCTTTCGGATCCCCTAGAGATCCAACACTGTAACACCTTGTAACAACAATCTGGCGTAATGCTTATATTCTGCTTGCTGTACATCGTTTATCAGTAGAAACTATATGAGTGATGTGATACATGACACACCCGCCACCCTACTTCCTGGGAGATTTACTGGTACTTATTATATATAGGTCGACCTGGGAGGCCAAGGCCATTAAAAAAAAAAAAAAAAAACTCCTTGCCTGGAATTGGATTTAAACAGTTTGCCTCCAGGTAGCTGGAAAATGTGTGAGATACTGCTCCCCTATTATCCCATCCCACACATTTATCCATCAGTAATGTTGGTATTCACATGACGTCATACTGGTTGAGCTTTCAGTGATGTGTTTCAAGAGATACAACAACTGCTACAAAGAGACCGAAAGTTCGAGTTGACGGACCAGAAGAGGAAGAAGTCCCATTTCTAGTTAGTTACGATAGTTGCATATCTTTTTCGGAACATTGCAGTTGTCACAGTCCTAGATCTCTAGGGGATTGAAACTCGGGCTCATACAGGCAACAAACTCCGTTCAGATACAATCGAGCATCATTTATTTACAGTTATATTACAGTACGCTGGCGAAGTGAGTTTTCACAAGCCAGCATTTAACAAGTTGCGTATCACAGGAGTGTACAATGAACATGATTATCACAACAACTCTAGCAGCTATCTAACATATAATAATGTATGTATAAGACCCCTAAAACACTTGGGTCTGAAACTATCAAGTCCCCTTAAGGTAAGCCCTGTTGCTTCCTCGATGTCCAGTCCGTGTCTGTCCTTCCACACGTGTCGCAATCCGACACGGGTGGTAACTCTCTCTGAGTTTCTCGTGGACCCCGCAATCGGCAGGCCCCATCAGTGTCCACGTGGCTGTGGACCCACTGACCGTTCCTTCGAGAAGGCTCTAGATTATTCGAGCCTTCGAGTGACTCGGTTCTTTCCCTTTAGCTGGATTTATATCCTTTCGCCAGTGTCTCGTTCTTTTAGGTTGGTACCGCCCTTTAGGTGAGTCTGTGACAGGAGTCCCCCTCCCCCCTGCTTTGATGGGTTATTCTATGGTAATTAGTTCTGTACTAATTCTGTCACAGTATCACATAAAGTCGGTGTTTGTAGTTTGGTGGATAGTAACTTGGCAACTTACATATCTGCATCGCCAACTCATGTATTCTCCCATACACCACTTTAAGATGATTGCTGAAGAGGTTTCTCTCTTCTATGTTCTTAAACATGCTTATCTGACCGAAGTACCGTGACGTTTCCCAGTTGTTTTTACAACCGCGCCCTTCTCAAGTATCCATATGATACCAAGATATTAAAACCTCTGTGTGAGAGAGTTTTAACAAGACAAATGTCTTGGCCATTTAAGTACACCTGCAAATCTCGTCTTGTGTGTGTATTTCAATACATTTTTACTTCCGTATGTTGTATAATGCTGAATATGTAGTTATGCTGTTGTTTTATCACATCTGACTACGTGTTCCTGTTGGATTGTTTGTGTATTGAATGATATGTTGCTGTTTTTAATAAAGTGACTGTATTTTAATTGTTAGTGTTTAGTTTTGAGTTTGTATAAAGTGTGTGCTCACTGTGTGGTTTCTCCAAGCGTCACGAGTTGGGATATCCTTTGTCATGAATTACCCCAATGTGTGTAATGCATGATCGGGGCATTCCAAGCAGTGGCGCTTAGATGTAATGTATTAAACATGTATCAACAATTTAGACAGGTAATACATTTTCACATGAAGACGCAGACAAATTAAAATAAATACGTTTTGCGTACAATTTGTCCGCTCAGTATATCGCTCTCTCATTTAATTCATTCACTCTCTCATTCATTCGTCTTTCATACAAAATAGTATTTTGTTAAAATATATAGATAAAGTTGAGGTAAGTGTTATTGCCCTTAGAAAAATGGATTAGGCGATATGTTCCCTTTAAGGTAACAAGTAATTTTTGTATGTGTAATCAAAAAATGGTTTATAATTTAAATAGAAAAAATTGTATAGGAAAAATATTTCACCTATGAGTGGAAATACTTGCAATATTATGGTAGAAAATCTACAAGATATAGGTTGACATATTTTATATACATAATAATTAAATACAAGTGTAATACATATTACCTAATAGTAACTTAATTAACTAACTAACTAACTCCAGCGACGATGTGTGTTGTCCTCCTGTTGTCCGTGTGTCGTGCCGTCAATCTTAACAGTTAATATAGTTGTCCCTTGCATGTTGTAATCGACATAGTTCTATTTCGTCTGTTAGCGACGTTTCTTAGCAATAGTGAGTATGCAGTGTTCTTAATCTTTACAGATGACTGTCAGTTCACTGGTTGAAATGATTTCACAGATATTATATATATCGTTTGGATTGTTTTTAACACCTTGGCAATTGGTAAAATAGGGTTCTCAAAGTGTCATGTTCGTGGGTGTTATACGTAACGTATTCACTTGGGTGTTGTTACTTCTGAATGAAAGTTCTCTAGTAGGTGTAGAGGTACACTGTTCTATGCAACAGACTAAAATATCACAGCTTCTTATATGGCGAATAGTTAATGTGCTTAATGTTTGTCTGCTGGTGCATTAGTTTGCCGTGATAAAAAGTCAGCAATAATGTTATCAGTGCCCTTGATATGGCGGATTTCGAAGTCAAAATCCTGGAGAAGAAGACACCATCTTTCTAAACGATGGTTCTTTGGAACACCTTGCTTAAGTACCAGCAGTGGCGAACTATCGGTTAAAACAACAAAATGCGAACCTAAGAGGAACTTAGATAATCGACGCATACAAAAAAGTAGTCTTAGTGCCTCCAATTCAACTGTGGCGTAATGAATCTCTGCCTTTTTCAGCTTGCGGCTGACATAGAGTATCGGATGTCTCGTGCCTTGATATTCTTGCATCAGGCACCCTCCAATGGCGATAGCACTCGCATCTGTGGTTAAAATAAAGGGTATATCTATGTTTGGTAATCTTAATACTGGTGGGTTAGAAAAACTTTATTTCAATTTGCACATTGCATCCTCTAAGCGGATACTCGTACAAAATTTTTCTGGATGATCTTTTGTCAACAGATTAGAAAAAACTGATGTGAGTTCTGCCCAGTTTGGTATAAACTTGGCATAATAGTTTATGAGACCTAATAGGCTTCTAACCTGTTTCTTTGTAGTTGGAACTTCTAGGTTGAGAATTTTTGATACTATTTTATCATCTGTCAATAGTTTGCCTTCGGAAATCCTATGACCTAGGAAGTCTATCTCTTTATAGCCTATTTCAACCTTGGAAGGTTTGATAGTGAGTCCAAAAAGCAAGATTTGGTTAAAGTCTTGTTGGAGAGTAAGTAAGTGAGAAGTCATGTTTGAAGAATGGATGCATATATCATCAATATAAGATTGCACGTCCTTGATGCCGTGTAATAGAAGTCTGGTTAACCTGACAAATGTGGCGGGAGCGTTCTTGAGACCAAACGGAAGATATCTCCATTCGTACAGCCCAAGGGGTGTAGCGAATGCTGTTATATGCCTTGAAGAGGGTTCTAGTGGCACTTGCCAGTAACCTTTAGCTAAATCAAGCTTAGAAAATAAGGATGATTGAGACATATTCAAGATGAGGTCTTCACAGCTGCTCATTGGCTCAGCATCTGTCGTGGTTATGGTATTTAATTTCCTATAATCTATGCACAAACGAATGGTTTTGTCATTCTTTTTCACCAGAACAATCGGCGAAGTATATTGGGACACAGATTTCTGAATTATTCTATTTTTCTCTAAGTCCAAAATTTCTTTATCTAAATTTGCTCTATAATGCAAAGGAATCGAATATGGTCTACATTTGATCGGTGTCAGATCCGTTAACACAATTGAATGTGTTATTTTGTCAGTACGTCCAGGTTTGTTTGAGAAGATAGTTCTATAGTCGTTCAGAAGAGACAAAATGTCTGGTCGCTGCTGTTGTGTCAAGGTGTCAGAGATTTGTATGTCATTCATAGTACTGTCGTCGTTCATAATTGGTACTGGAATTTCTGTATTGTCTGAGTCCGTCTGATTTATTACTGACGCTACTGTTTGTAAATTGTCTTCAATGTTATTGTCGTCGTCGTCGAGATTAATAGTTGTCAATGTGTCGTTAACTTGGTCGTATTTGTCGTTATCCCCTATTGTCGGTACTGTAAATATGTTTTCGTCGTCTTCGTTGTCACAAGAATGAGTCGTTAACGATGCTTCGTTTGTCGGGGTGTCATTCAGTCGGGTACCTGCCGTTTCGTTTCTGTTGTCATTCTTGTCAGTCTGGTTATTGCCATCTGTTATCTGCGTCTGCTTGTTTGTGTCCATGTCATTTCTAGAATAGTAAGGTTTTAACATATTTACATGGAATATTTTCAACTTTCCATTCAAAGAAATTTCGTAGTCAACTTCCGAAATTCTTCTCACAACTTTAAATGGTCCCTGCCAAGAGGTTGATAGTAAATCTCTCTTGTCAGGTAGTAATAGTAAAATATCTTGATTTGGTTGTAATACACTAGTTTGTTCTTCTCTAAACTCGGTGGTGGTAATACTAGGTGAGATGATTTGTAGTGCTTCCTGAAGTTGGTCAGTGTGGGTTTTGTGTGTCGTTTGTCTTGTTACTATATTAGTGTGTTGTGTGTGTTGTTGCACATTTACAGGCTCACTAAATTGTGGATCGATGGCGTCCTCAGTTCGAGGTGTTAATCTGATGGTATCTTTGAAAGATTCGACCGCCCCATGTATTCTGCACCTCTGTGAATTCATTTCGAATTACGTCATTGGTTGTCTCCCCTGTGCTTTTGGCAGTTTGAGACAAGCGCGCGTGGTTTTTCGCTTTGGAATAGTTGCTTGGTTTTTGGACACAGTTTTTCTGTTCCCGTTCTCTGATTTCCTTTTCAGAGCAAGATCTTATGTTGGGAAGATTCCCAAGGATGATTTCGGCGACAGGATTTTCTAGTACTGCGCATAGCACTTGTCCTGATATAAAAGGTGTCCGAATTTCGGCAAGTGCAAGGGGGTATCCTTCGATCGTGCCTGCGAATGTGCGACACCTTACGTATTTGTGTGTGTAGTCTTTGTCACTAACTAATGTTCTCTTAATTCCACAAAGAGTTGCTCCGGAATCGCGTATTAATGTACATTGTTTGTTATTTACAAAACCTGTTGCATAATTTAATTTGCCTGATGGTGTTAAGGCTAAGTTGGCCATTTCGTTAGCAACTGGGATTGTGTGGCCACATAACAGAGTTGTATCCAACTGAAATTTTGCACAGGTATTACATTTGTTATCAGTGATGGTGTCAATGATTTGTACTGCATTGCCTAACTCACTCGAACTTTCATTCTGGATGTCGCATTCGTTCTGTTGTTCACCCTCTTCATCTGAGGTTGTGTCTATTAATGCGGCATTGGCCTGCTTTAACATCTTTCTACCATTACAAACTGAAGAAAAATGGCCATAGCTCGAGCAAAAAAAAACATTTAACCGCTCTCTGATATGCGTTTCTTTTGTTCTTTTGTTTTTCCACTACCATTTGGAGATGATGTGGATAATTTGGTGATTTGTCACACATCGCGTACTCTTCATGTGTCAGATGACAATACTGACATTTGACTGGTTTTGTAAACTTAGAGCGTTGTTTGAACTTATATTCGTTTGGTTTTGAGTACTTGGTGTTTGTAACCGCTGCTGTTTCATTTTGGCTCATGTTTAACTGGAAAATATCGCGGTTCGCTGTAAAATATGCGCTCCCTTTGGTTTCAATTTCTTGGATAGTTTTACAATCCATTTGTCTCAAAAATTTAGAAAAAGGTGTTGGAATTGTAGTAATAATTTTATCAATTATAATTAACTCTTTCAGTTTATCATGGTTGTTATTTGTTTTTGCTGAGGATATCCATTTTGTACAAATATCCTGCACAGTAGACACGTAGTCAATGAAGGTTTGATTAGGTAGAGGGGCTAATTTTGAAAACTGAAGTTGATAGCCTGCTGTGTCTAGTGAGAAATGTTGGAGTATTCTTTGCTTTAAATAATCATAATCTTTCCTCATATCTTGTGGAACTGTCTCTATCACTTTTAAGGGCTCTAATGCCAAATTTCTCATCAGAATAAATGACCAGTCGACTTTTGCGACCTTATGGTAAGTCATTAAACACTCGAAGTTCTCTAAGTATGCGCTTATAGTCTCCTGAACAAAACGCTTTGACAAGGCCTTTATATTTGTTGTATTTTTGTTCATCTCCTTTGCTTTTAATTTTGTTCGCTGACATTTCTACGTTGGAGTCAATTTCCATTTGTTTTAGTTTTATCTGTGTCTCTGCATTTAATTGGGCTTGTTTGGTTGCGGCTTCAAGCTCCATTTTCTTCTCTTCCATTTGCATCTGCATCTTTTTATCTTCTCTTTCTGTTTGCAACTTTTTCTCTTCTTTTTCCGATGCTCTTTCTTCTCGTGCAATATTTTCTGAATGTGTCTTTTGTGCCCATTCTGAAAGTTGTTCTTCTTTATATCCTAACCTAATACCTAATTCAATGCACTGTTCTAATGTTGACATCTTGTATTTTAGTTATTGTTTACTTTCTTGAAATTAAATCCCTTTGAAATTAGTTTGGGTGTACAAAAGTTGGTTATCCCCCCTCAATGTTTACATTCAAATTTATATGAAAAGATTTACTTGATTACAACTTTAGCATATACATACAAATCAATACATAGAAAAAATGTTACAATGGATGAGGGTGAGTATCGCTTAAGGATGTAATGAGCATGAAATGAAACTCATCTTATTTTCCCTGAGCTCTCGACTGTAGACTTGTTTTCTCGCCACTGCTGGAGAACAGGTTACATACACGATATTTCGCGGAACAATCTGATGTTGGAATAAAAAAAAATTAGTAACTGTCACTGTAATTGTCACAGTCATGTCAATTATCATAAACATTATCATCAGTTCAAATATTTTTGTAGAGGGACTATAATCGGTCATTCACAGATAGCTGCAAAGTTTTTAACTTTGTCATGTATTAACGTTGATATATAATTTTTTTACTTGGCAAAACCAAGAGCTGTTTGAAAAGTAAAGCTTGTGTATGCCAAAACCGGCGTTTGCCCCCAAATAGCCTGTCACAGTCCTAGATCTCTAGGGGATTGAAACTCGGGCTCATACAGGCAACAAACTCCGTTCAGATACAATCGAGCATCATTTATTTACAGTTATATTACAGTACGCTGGCGAAGTGAGTTTTCACAAGCCAGCATTTAACAAGTTGCGTATCACAGGAGTGTACAATGAACATGATTATCACAACAACTCTAGCAGCTATCTAACATATAATAATGAATGTATAAGACCCCTAAAACACTTGGGTCTGAAACTATCAAGTCCCCTTAAGGTAAGCCCTGTTGCTTCCTCGATGTCCAGTCCGTGTCTGTCCTTCCACACGTGTCGCAATCCGACACGGGTGGTAACTCTCTCTGAGTTTCTCGTGGACCCCGCAATCGGCGGGCCCCATCAGTGTCCACGTGGCTGGGGACCCACTGACCGTTCCTTCGAGAAGGCTCTAGATTATTCGAGCCTTCGATTGACTCGGTTCTTTCCCTTTAGCTGGATTTATATCCCTTCGCCAGTGTCTCGTTCTTTTAGGTTGGTACCGCTCTTTAGGTGAGTCTGTGACAGCAGTCAACACCAGCATTGTTTGCTGTTGTGATGTCTTCGCAAGTTTACATTCAGCAGACTGCCATTGCTTTCTGACCGACCGACACCCATATCTTTTTGTTTTTTTGTGCATATCCTTTACAGGGCTTTGCAGTCAACACCAGCATTTTTTGCTGTTGTGATGTCTTGGCAAGTACATTCAGTAGTTGGCCATTGCTTTCTGAACGACTGACACCCATATCTTTTTTTCCCCGCATATCCTTTATGGGACATTGCAGTCAACACCAGCATTTTTCAGCTGCTGTTGATGTTTTGGCAAGTTTTGCGTTCACATATCTCCGTAAGTAATCAACGCGACGCCATCCACTCATCTTATAAGTTATATAACTCGCATCTGTCCATCTTGTTTCTGATACACCTAAAATATCTAAATCCATGTTTTTGGCTTCCGAAATAAGGCTGTCAAATTTCCCTGCTTGGTACAGTATGCGTACGTTCCACATACCAATTCTGAGACTTCTGCTTCTACTTTTCTGGTAGGTATTGTGAGAATGCACCATTTCAAAAGAATTTGAGATGCTTTCGTCATTGTGCACTTCCTTACTCACTATAGTAAAATGGGAATGTTTAATAATATTTAATTCAAGACTCATTAATACTAATATTTTTGACATTTATCAGGTAGATTTATAGTACGACTGTTCAAAGTATACTTTTAATATCCATTTGCTTTTAAACAAAATTATAGTTATAAGGTTCTTTAAACTGGAGCATTTAGTCTGTGCTGACATAACGTTCAAAATGATGTCAGTTATGTGTATAGGGATTGGTGGTGTCTTTGATGTCAAATAGTTTGCTAGAGAGAGAGAGAGAGAGAGAGAGAGAGAGAGAGAGAGAGAGAGAGAGAGAGAGAGAGAGAGAGAACGAATGAACACATTTTATTTTCAAAGGGTCACAAATTGGGCAAGCAGGCCCGTCTTACATTCGGCCCTTCCAATTACACATCTTTCGTTCTTTAATTATCTACTGTGCATGTTTCTTTCGCATTGGGGGAAAACATTGTCAAATGAATATTGTAAACATTGCATTTTACCATGTGATGGGACAGGCAGGCAGGCACGTGAGCGCACATGTATCTCTAGAGATCAACATAACACGACAGTCTCTTGCCTATGTTTATTGCTTATCTTGACACGTCTGGCTCAGAGCTTGATTACTGTACCAGCAGTTGCCGACAGACATTCCTGTAAGCTGAATGTGTTTCGCGTTTTACCCTCGTACGCATGTAGTCTGGCATTGTTTAATAGTGCGAAATCTGTTGGCGTTACCAAGCTTTTCAATTATGTCAGCAGAGAACATTTGACACTGCCCAGATCTAGAGTTGTAATAGTAGCGAATACCCACAAGCTCAATTCCCGGAATCATTGGCAAGTAACAGATGGATGCTGGAAAAGAAGTGAACATTTCACGTTACATTGTTGAACACATGTATTAAATATGAGAAGAAGGTGTAAACAATAGACATGTCTTTGTTGTGTAACGCTCAGGTGTATCGCATCTTCAATTCAGTCTGAATAGCTCGATATACGATTGAACATCTCTACATAAGATTGAACATCAGTAAGATTGAACTTCTGTACGTAAGATTGAATATATCTATATAAGATTGAACATCTCTATATAAGATTGAATATATCTATATAAGATTGAACATCTCTATATAAGACTGAACATCACTATATAAGATTGAACATCTCTATCTCTATATAAGATTGAACATCTCTATATAAGATTGAACATCTCTATATAAGATTGAACATCTGTATATAAGATTGAACATCTCTATATAAGATTCAACATCTCTATATAAGATTGAACATCTCTATATAAGATTGAACATCTCTATCTCTATATAAGATTGAACATCACTATATAAGATTGAACATCACTATATAAGATTGAACATCTCTTTATAAGATTGAACATCTCTATCTCTATATAAGATTGAACATCTCTATATAAGATTGAACATCTCTATATAAGATTGAACATCTCTATATAAGATTGAACATCTCTATATAAGATTGAACATCACTATATAAGATTGAACATCTCTATATAAGATTGAACATCTCTAGATAAGCTTGAACATCACTATATAAGATTGAACATCTCTATATAAGATTGAACATCACTATATAAGATTGAACATCTCTATATAAGATTGAACATCTCTATATAAGATTGAACATCTCTATATAAGATTGAACATCTATAAGATTGAACATCTCTATATAAGATTGAACATCTCTATATAAGATTGATCATCTCTATATAAGATTGAACATCTCTATATCAGATTGATCATCTCTATATCAGATTGAACATCTCTATATAAGATTGAACATCTCTATATAAGATTGAACATCTCTATATAAGATTGAACATCACTATATAAGATTGAACATCTCTATATAAGATTGAACATCTCTATATGTTTGAATATCTCTATATAAGATTGAACATCTCTATATAAGATTGAACATCTCTACATAAGATTGACCATCTCTATATAAGATTGAAGATCTCTATATAAGATTGAACATCTCTATATAAGATTGACCATCTCTATATAAGATTGAACATCACTATATGTTTGAACATCACTATATAAGATTGAACATCTCTATATAAGATTGACCATCTCTATATAAGATTGAACATCTCTATAAGATTGAACATCACTATATAAGATTGAACATCTCTATATAAGATTGAACATCACTATATAAGATTGAACATCTCTATATGTTTGAACATCTCTATATAAGATTGAACATCACTATATAAGATTGAACATCTCTATATGTTTGAACATCTCTATATAAGATTGAACATCTCTATATGTTTGAACATCACTTTATAAGATTGAACATCACTATATAAGATTGAACATCTCTATATAAGATTGAACATCTCTATAAGATTGAACATCTATAAGATTGAACATCTCTATATAAGATTGATCATCACTATATAAGATTGAACATCTCTATATAAGATTAAACATCTCTATATAAGATTGAACATCTCTAAATAAGATTGAACATCTCTATATAAGATTGAACATCTCTATATAAGATTGAACATCACTATATAAGATTGAACATCTCTATATAAGATTGAACATCTCTATATAAGATTGAACATCACTATATAAGATTGAACATCTCTATATAAGATTGAACATCACTATATAAGATTGAACATCTCTATATAAGATTGAACATCTCTATATAAGATTGAATATCTCTATATAAGAATGAACATCTATAAGATTGAACATCTCTATATAAGATTGAACATCACTATATAAGATTGAACATCTCTATATAAGATTGAACATCTCTATATAAGATTGATCATCTATATATCAGATTAAACATCTCTATATAAGATTGAACATCTCTATAAAAGATTGAACATCTCTATATAAGATTGAACATCACTATATAAGATTGAACATCTCTATATAAGATTGAACATCTCTATATAAGATTGAACATCTCTATATAAGATTGAACATCTCTATATAAGATTGAACATCTCTATATAAGATTGACCATCTCTATATAAGATTGAACATCTCTATATAAGATTGACCATCTCTATATAAGATTGAACATCACTATATGTTTGAACATCACTATATAAGATTGAACATCTCTATATAAGAGTGACCATCTCTATATAAGATTGAACATCTCTATATAAGATTGAACATCACTATATAAGATTGAACATCTCTATATAAGATTGAACATCACTATATAAGATTGAACATCTCTATATGTTTGAACATCTCTATATAAGATTGAACATCTCTATATGTTTGAACATCACTATATAAGATTGAACATCACTATATAAGATTGAACATCTCTATATCTTTAAACATCTCTATATAAGATTGAACATCTCTATATGTTTGAACATCTCTATATAAGATTGAACATCTCTATATAAGATTGAACATCTCTATATGTTTGAACATCTCTATATAAGATTGAACATCACTATATAAGATTGAACATCTCTATATAAGATTGAACATCACTATATAAGATTGAACATCACTATATAAGATTGAACATCTCTATATAAGATTGACCATCACTATATAAGATTGAACATCACTATATAAGATTGAACATCACTATATAAGATTGAACATCTATAAGATTGAACATCTCTATATAAGATTGAACATCTCTATATAAGATTGAACATCACTATATAAGATTGAACATATATAAGATTGAACATCACTATATAAGATTGAACATCTCTATATAAGATTGAACATCTCTATATAAGATTGAACATCACTATATAAGATTGAACGTCACTATATAAGATTAAAGATCACTATATAAGATTGAACATCTCTGTATAAGATTGAACATCTCTATATAAGATTGAACATCACTATATAAGATTGAACGTCACTATATAAGATTAAAGATCACTATATAAGATTGAACATCTCTATATAAGATTGAACATCTCTATATAAGATTGAACATCTGTATGTGTTTGAACATCTCTATATAAGATTGAACATCTCTATATAAGATTGAACATCTCTATATAAGATTGAACATCTCTATATAAGATTGAACATCTCTATATAAGATTGAACATTTCTATATAAGATTGAACATCTCTATATAAGATTGAACATCTCTATATAAGATTGAACATCTCTAAGATTGAACATCTCTATATAAGATTGAACATCTCTATATAAGATTGAACATCTCTATATAAGATTGAACATCTCTATATAAGATTGACCATCCGTATATAAGATTGAACATCTCTATATAAGATTGACCATCCGTATATAAGATTGAACATCTCTATATAAGATTACCCATCCGTATATAAGATTGAACATCTCTATATAAGATTGAACATCTCTATATAAGATTAAACATCTCTATATAAGATTGAACATCTCTATATAAGATTGAACATCTCTATATAAGATTGAACATCTCTATATAAGATTGAACATATCTATATAAGATTGAACATCTCTATATAATATTGAACATCTCTATATAATATTGAACATCTCTATATAAGATTAAACATCACTATATAAGATTGAACATCTCTATATGTTTGAACATCTCTATATAAGATTGAACATCTCTATATGTTTGAACATCACTTTATAAGATTGAACATCACTATATAAGATTGAACATCTCTATATAAGATTGAACATCTCTATATAAGATTGAACATCTCTATAAGATTGAACATCTATAAGATTGAACATCTCTATATAAGATTGAACATCACTATATAAGATTGAACATCTCTATATAAGATTGAACATCTCTATATAAGATTGAACATCTCTAAATAAGATTGAACATCTCTATATAAGATTGAACATCTCTATATAAGATTGAACATCACTATATAAGATTGAACATCTCTATATAAGATTGAACATCTCTATATAAGATTGAACATCACTATATAAGATTGAACATCACTATATAAGATTGAACATCTCTATATAAGATTGAACATCTCTATATAAGATTGATCATCTCTATATAAGATTGATCATCTCTATATTAGATTGAACATCTCTATATAAGATTGAACATCTCTATATAAGATTGAACATCACTATATAAGATTGAACATCACTATATAAGATTGAACATCTCTATATACGATTGAACATCTCTATATGTTTGAACATCTCTATATAAGATTGAACATCTCTATATAAGATTGAACATCTCTATATAAGATTGAACATCTCTATATAAGATTGACCATCTTGTAACAAGCTATGTAGAGGGTCCCAAATAACTATGTCTCAATTTTCTCATGTATATTTCATAGCCCTGGCTTTGAATAGGTCTTTCCCTGCCAACCCTCCTCCGTTTCCCCCGGACTCACTGTCACTCTCTATTCGACCTAAGGACCTATTTCCTGCAGGGTCGTTCTGGCTGACACGCATACAACATGACGTTCTTCAACATATTTGTAATTGTAAATTTAATAACTCAATACATAACAGCACAGAGAAAAAAAATATCTGACAATTAACTCATAAACATTTACACACAATCTAGAGAGAAAACTAGTCCATACAATATCAACACAAATATAAATCTCCTAGCTCATCGTTTTCCATATTGTCCCATGAATTCACAACCACCTCATGGCAAGTTCACTGGTCTTTATTTCCCGCGTAGGTTGTTCGAACAACAGGGTTCCATAAATCCAGGATTCCAAGTTTCCGTGTCCTACACGAATGTAGTGTGTCCAATGGTTAGGGAAAGTGCCCTGGGATCACGTGGCACAATTTTGGTTGGGAAATACTCAAGGAGAATAAATAGGATATATGTACGGGTGTGTCAGTGACTTAGGCGGGATCTAGCCCAAAATGCAAACATACTCGATCACAGCTCAACGAAACGCCTGCCGAGGTGTCTGAAAGTATTCGTTCGGGCCCGCCGTGGTTCTATCTGGTATAGCCCAACAGCAGCAGGGACTTCATAGTAAACATAATGTTCTATGTCGATGCTCTGTCGAAACTTCCGGCTATATTCGCCGTCAAAAGAAGGATCCTTTTATACCCCAGCCGTAGGATGCGGCACTTTATCTGTAAAATTCTTTAAAACTTTAATACATTGTGCCGACCACAACCGACAAGGTTGACAACGGACTTTTCACGTCCAAACCCTTACCCTAGGTCTTATTTGGTGCAAGGCGCGCCATTGGGTTTTCCCGAAGAACAGATAGATTTCAAAGTATTCGTGTCAAATGCTCGGGTTATGAAAGTACTCCAGAGAATCCCACTCCGAAGGAATTGAGCGGATAGGTATGAGGACATGGGCCACTGGGGTTTCGCTACATAGGCCCCCTCTTAAGAAAGTCGAACCCTACGAACTTTCAACTGCCAGAGGTTCTGTTCGAATTACCCCCCCCCCCCCCCCTCACCTTCGACCATAGGATGCCGTGACATAAAATCCGCTCCCACATTCTCCCTTCCGGGGATGTATTAGACCGTGAACTGATACGGTTGTAAGAGCAATGACCATCTCATTAACCTTGCGTTCAGTTTCTTAGAAGTTGCCAAAAACGTCAGAGGTTGATGGTCGGACTGCACTTTGAACGGTACTCCATACAGATAAGGTTGAAATTTCTGTACCGCCCACACTAGAGCCAGGCATTCCCGTTCGACGGTGGAGTAATTCCGTTCCGCGGGTAACAGTTTTCTACTGGCATATGCCACCGGACATAGCACAGTAGGATCATCTCGCCCTTCCTGCAACAGAGTTGCTCCAATCCCTATGTTACTCGCGTCGGTTCTTAGAACAAACGTTTTCTCCAAATTTGGGAGTTGCAGGACTGGCCTATCCACCAAAGCCTGTTTCAGCTTCCCATAAGCCTCTTCACAGCTCGGGGTCCAGACTATAGGATCTGGCGATCCTTTCTTCAGGGTTTCGGTTAACGGTGCCCCAATTTCGTTGAACTTCGGAATAAATTTCTGGTAAAACCCACACAGAGACAAGAAAGACCTAACATCCTTTTTGGATTTAGGACGGGGTGCGAGTCTGACCTTCTCTACATTCTTTTCTTCCGGTACCAAACCCCCCGGGGTAATAGTATGTCCCAGAAATTCTAAGGAGTGATAGCCAATCATGCATTTGGCTGGACGGGCAGTTAACCCCTCCTCTTTCAATCTTATGAAGATCTGTTCCAAGGATTTCAGGTGATCTTTCAGATTGCCAGAAGCGATGAGAATATCATCCATAAACGAGACGACAGAGGGATCCCTTAAAGGGTCTAATAACTTTCTCATCATGCGTGTGAACACACTGGGCGCATTGCTCAGCCCAAAAGGCATCACCTTAAATTCGTAATGGCCGCTCGGAGTACTGAAAGCGAGCAAGGGCCGAACCTCAGGCTTCACAGGGATCTGATAATATCCCCGGCTTAAATCGATTTTTGAAAAGTACTTTGCCCTATTTAATCTGGCAAACAGTTGATTTGTGTTTGGTAACGGCTCAACTTGGAATGTCGTACAACTGTTTAAATGCCTGTAATCAATACACAAGCGGTGCTCCCCGCTTGGCTTTCTCAACAAGACAACCCCGGCATTATAAGGAGAAGTCGAAGGAGTTATGATGTCATCATCCAGAAGCTTCTGGATTTCGGCTTCCAGGGCCTTCTCTTTCGCAAAGGGCACTGGATATATTTTTTGGCGAATGGGGTCTTGGGTAGTCAGAGTCATATCAAACTCGACCAACCCTGTCCGCCCTGGACGATCGGTAAGAATCTGTTGATGGGACTCCAACAAACGGATGACTAGTTCTGTTTCTTCAGCCGACAGATCAGGATTTATATGTACATCCTTATAGGTTTCCCCAGGGTGTAAAGGATACTCCCTATCCGCGTCTTCGCCCGATTCAGTTTCCATCGCGACCGCCATAGTCATGAGTGGGAGAGAAGTACCATCGGATCGTTCCTCATATTTTTTGAGGAGGTTAATGTGGAAGATTTTAGATTTCCCCCTGATCCGGATAGCATAATTGGTACGGGACACATCCCTTTCCACCGGGAAAGGCCCCTGCCAACCAATCTCGAGTTTATTGGAACCTACTGGAAGTAACAACAGAACCCGATCCCCCACCTTCAGAGACCCATCTTTCGTCCTTCTATTGTAGTAGGCCGCGTGTCTCTTTCTGGCCGCTCTCAGATTCTGAGCCGCCAAAGCCCAACCTGTCTGGAGTTTCTTCTTTAACTCCTCGACGTATTTGTAGGAAGATACCACCTCTTCGGAAGTCTCCTCCTCTGTCCAACATCTCAATAAGGCTTCTAAGGGACCCTTAATTGGCCTCCCGAATAATAGAGTGGCTGGTGGCAACCCGGTTGACCCATGGGGAACCTCCCGATAGGCGAACAAGGCGGCTGGGATAAATTCATCCCATCTGTCTGGTTTCTCTTGAGCCAGCTTCCTAAGCATGGTCATCAAGGTACCATTAAACCTCTCTACTTGCCCATTAGACTGAGGGTGGGATGGGCTTGTGTGAATGTGGTTAGTCTGAAAGATACGAAAGACTTCCTCCATCAGCTTACCACAAAACTGAGACCCATTGTCCGTCAGGATCTGGTTTGGAAATCCCAACCGAGTAAAAGTCTCCATCAGTGCATAAGCCACTCGCTTAGAGTCGATGGTGGCCAACGGTATCGCCTCGCCCCACATGGAACAGCAATCCACCATCGTCAGAATATACATATTCCTCTTCCTAGTCCGAGGAAGAGGACCAACCAGATCGATGGCAACTCTCTCGAAAGGAGAGTTCATAATGGGCATATCACCCAAGACTACCGGAGCCGTCCAGTGTTTTGGTGCCACACGCTGGCACTCTGGGCACGACTTGACGTACCTACGCACATCTCCAGTCATCCCTGGCCAGTAGTAATGGCAGGAAATGCGCTGAAGTGTTGCCCCGACACCCATATGTCCACTGAAAGAAATGGTGTGTCCCATATGAAGAAGCTGTTCCCGATAAGCCTTAGGAACTACCAGCTGTCCATGCTGGCGTTCCTCCACTCCGGCTCTCCGGTACAGTAACCGATTCTTCATATAATACTGACCCCGTCTTGGTGGGTCAGCATTTTTTGGCAACTGGTTAAAGCAAGGTTGCAAAGTAGCATCCTGGCTTTGAGCAGCTCGTAACTCCCCAGGCAAGGGATTCACGATCAAGGCCGGCGTCTGCTCCTCCTCCGATTGAGATCTGGTTTGCATCGCCCCTACGTACATGGGTTCGTTTGGGATCCCTAGGAAGACGTAGCGGCAACCCAAGATCATCGGGAAGATAGGATCGATCAGAACGGCGGCCTGAATAGTGCCGGTAACATATTTTGATTTGATGTCCACCTTCGCAATTGGAAGAGACATCGCTACCGCACTCTTTGTCGCCGTTTGAATCTCAATGGATTCCCCGGTTAGCTGCTCTGGGCTCACTAAGTGTGATGAAATTACGGCCTCAAACTGAAGACCTGTGTCATAGAGACACTCGACTGGTTGTCCGTTCACAAGAACCGTCTCTACTACTGGTGGTTTTTCTGAATCTTTGTTCCCAGGATCCCTCCCTTCTACCTCCTTGTTAGACCCCTCCCCGGTTTCTACAAGACAGGCAGCATAGTGAGAGTCTTTCTGTTTGCGCCTGCAATCAGCCGTATTGTGTGTGGGAGATTTGCAGAAGGCGCACCACTTTTCACTCCACTTTCTTTTGGGAGATCCAGGTGGACTCTTTCCAGAGGGTTTCTTAATGGGAACTTTTTCGAAAGGATCCTCCTTTTTGGTGTGAGTGGGTTTGGGGTTCTTCTTCTTTCCAGGCCCAGTGTCTGGTGATCGGAGATTGGGTTGTGCCAGTTCCCCATTATCCCCATGAGCTAGCACATACCTTTTCGCCAATGTGTTGACTACGTCTAACCTTTCTGTCCCATTTTCAACCAAGAAGGTTTGCAATGGCTTAGGCATCATCCTCTTCATTTGGTCCACGACCACTAATTCTTCTAAACTTTCATAGTCGTTGGCAAATCCTGCTAATGACATCCATTTCAAAAGGTAAGACTTAAGTCTAACACTGTATGCTGAGAACATCTCTCCTGGCTCTCTCCTCGACTTTCTGAACTGTTGTCGGTAAGTATGGGCTGTCATCTGGAACCTTTTCAATAATGCCTTTTCCAGGGCCTCATAGTCATTCTCCATACCAGGTGGCAACCTTGAATAGACCTCATACGCGGTCCCCCTCAGGCCCTGTGAGAGTTTCAAGTTCCATTTCCCACGTTCCAATCCCATAGCCAAAGCCATCGACTGAAATCTGTGAAGATACTGGTCGATCTTATCTTTGTGTTCATCGAACGGGAGTAATGGGAACTTCATTGCCTGGTATGGACCGCCACTAGAAGTTGTTGAGTCAGGGAGAACTGCGCCTCCAACTGCACCCTCGCTTTCCTTGGCAGTTTGAGCTTTCAGCTCCAACTCCCTCATACGGAACTCATGGTCTCTGGCTGCCTGCTCGGCCTCCATCTTCCTAGCCTCAGCCTCAATTTTCTTTGATTCGCGCTCTGCCTCGATTTTCTTAGCCTCGCGCTCTGCCTCGATTTTCTTAGCTTCGCGCTCTGCCTCAATTTTCTTAGCTTCGCGCTCTGCCTCGAATTTCTTAGCTTCGCGCTCTGCCTCAATTTTCTTAGCTTCGCGCTCAGCTTGTCGAAAATCTCTCTCCACTTCTTGAACATATTTCTGTAACTCAGCCCCTTCATAGCCTATCTCCCGCCCTGTAGCCTGCACTTCAGCCACATTAAATTTCGCGGATGCCATCTTAACTCAGAGGGTAAGTGAATAGGTAATGGACAAATGGATATAATACACGACCACAACACTTCGTATGTCGTCAGTCTGTGTCAGGAAGAGTATAGACAATAGCCAGGTACGGTAAGCAGAACCTATTGATATTAGACCAGAATATCTGTCCCCTATCCCTATATCAGCCAGAGCTCCACCAGGATTTAAAATATCCCGCGACGTGCCCCCAGAAATTGTAACAAGCTATGTAGAGGGTCCCAAATAACTATGTCTCAATTTTCTCATGTATATTTCATAGCCCTGGCTTTGAATAGGTCTTTCCCTGCCAACCCTCCTCCGTTTCCCCCGGACTCACTGTCACTCTCTATTCGACCTAAGGACCTATTTCCTGCAGGGTCGTTCTGGCTGACACGCATACAACATGACGTTCTTCAACATATTTGTAATTGTAAATTTAATAACTCAATACATAACAGCACAGAGAAAAAAAATATCTGACAATTAACTCATAAACATCTACACACAATCTAGAGAGAAAACTAGTCCATACAATATCAACACAAATATAAATCTCCTAGCTCATCGTTTTCCATATTGTCCCATGAATTCACAACCACCTCATGGCAAGTTCACTGGTCTTTATTTCCCGCGTAGGTTGTTCGAACAACAGGGTTCCATAAATCCAGGATTCCAAGTTTCCGTGTCCTACACGAATGTAGTGTGTCCAATGGTTAGGGAAAGTGCCCTGGGATCACGTGGCACAATTTTGGTTGGGAAATACTCAAGGAGAATAAATAGGATATATGTACGGGTGTGTCAGTGACTTAGGCGGGATCTAGCCCAAAATGCAAACATACTCGATCACAGCTCAACGAAACGCCTGCCGAGGTGTCTGAAAGTATTCGTTCGGGCCCGCCGTGGTTCTATCTGGTATAGCCCAACAGCAGCAGGGACTTCATAGTAAACATAATGTTCTATGTCGATGCTCTGTCGAAACTTCCGGCTATATTCGCCGTCAAAAGAAGGATCCTTTTATACCCCAGCCGTAGGATGCGGCACTTTATCTGTAAAATTCTTTAAAACTTTAATACATTGTGCCGACCACAACCGACAAGGTTGACAACGGACTTTTCACGTCCAAACCCTTACCCTAGGTCTTATTTGGTGCAAGGCGCGCCATTGGGTTTTCCCGAAGAACAGATAGATTTCAAAGTATTCGTGTCAAATGCTCGGGTTATGAAAGTACTCCAGAGAATCCCACTCCGAAGGAATTGAGCGGATAGGTATGAGGACATGGGCCACTGGGGTTTCGCTACACATCTCTATATAAGATTGAACATCTCTATATAAGATTGACCATCTCTATATAAGATTGAACATCACTATATGTTTGAACATCACTATATAAGATTGAACATCTCTATATAAGATTGAACATCACTATATAAGATTGAACATCTCTATATAAGATTGAACATCACTATATAAGATTGAACATCTCTATATAAGATTGACCATCACTATATAAGATTGAACATCACTATATAAGATTGAACATCACTATATAAGATTGAACATCTATAAGATTGAACATCTCTATATAAGATTGAACATCTCTATATAAGATTGAACATATCTGTATAAGATTGAACATCTCTGTATAAGATTGAACATCTCTATATAAGATTGAACATCACTATATAAGATTGAACATCACTATATAAGATTGAACGTCACTATATAAGATTGAAGATCACTATATAAGATTGAACATCTCTATATAAGATTGAACATCTCTATATAAGATTGAACATCTCTATATAAGATTGAACATCTCTATATAAGATTGAACATCTCTATATAAGATTGAACATCTCTATATAAGATTGAACATCTCTATATAAGATTGAACATCTCTATATAAGATTGAACATCTCTATATAAGATTGAACATCTCTATATAAGATTGAACATCTCTACATAAGATTGAACATCTCTATATAAGATTGAACATCTCTATATAAGATTGACCATCCGTATATAAGATTGAACATCTCTATATAAGATTGACCATCCGTATATAAGATTGAACATCTCTATATAAGATTGACCATCCGTATATAAGATTGAACATCTCTATATAAGATTACCCATCCGTATAAAAGATTGAACATCTCTATATAAGATTGAACATCTCTATATAAGATTGAACATCTCTATATAAGATTGAACATCTCTATATAAGATTGAACATCTCTATATAAGATTGAACATCTCTATATAAGATTGAACATCTCTATATAAGATTGAACATATCTATATAAGATTGAACATCTCTATATAATATTGAACATCTCTATATAATATTGAACATCTCTATATAAGATTAAACATCTCTATATAAGATTGAACATCTCTAAATAAGATTGAACATCTCTATATAAGATTGAACATCTCTTTATAAGATTGAACATCTCTATATAAGATTGAACATCTCTATATAAGATTGACCATCCGTATATAAGATTGAACATCTTTATATAATATTGACCATCTCTATATAAGATTGAACATCTCTATATAAGATTGAACATCACTATATAAGATTGAACATCTCTATATAAGATTGAACATCTCTATATAAGACTGAACATCTCTGTATAAGATTGAACATCTCTATATAAGACTGAACATCTCTATATAATATTGACCATCTCTATCTCTATATAAGATTGAACATCTCTATATAAGATTGAGCATCTCTATATAAGATCGACCATCCGTATATAATATTGAACATCACTATATAAGATTGAACATCACTATATAAGATTGAACATCACTATATAAGATTGAACATCACTATATAAGATTGAACATCTCTATATAAGATTGAACATCTCTATATAAGATGGAACATCTCTATATCAGATTGAACATCTCTATATAAGACTGAACATCTCTATATAAGACTGAACATCTCTATATAATACTGAACATCTCTGTATAAGATTGAACATCTATATATAAGACTGAACATCTCTATATAATATTGACCATCTCTATCTCTATATAAGATTGAACATCTTTATATAAGATTGAACATCTCTATATAAGACTGAACATCTCTGTATAATATTGACCATCTCTATCTCTATATAAGATTGAACATCTCTATATAAGACTGAACATCTCTATATAATATTGACCATCTCTATCTCTATATAAGATTGAACATCTCTATATAAGATTGAACATCTCTATATAAGACTGAACATCTCTGTATAAGATTGAACATCTCTATATAAGACTGAACATCTCTATATAATATTGACCATCTCTATCTCTATATAAGATTGAACATCTCTATATAAGATTGACCATCCGTATATAAGATTGAACATCTCTATATAAGATTGACCATCCGTATATAAGATTGAACATCTCTATATAAGATTGACCATCCGTATATAAGATTGAACATCTCTATATAAGATTGACCATCCGTATATAAGATTGAACATCTCTATATAAGATTCAACATCTCTATATAAGATTCAACATCTCTATATAAGACTGAACATCTCTATATAATATTGACCATCTCTATATAAGATTGAACATCTCTATATAAGATTGAACATCTCTATATAAGATTGACCATCTCTTTATAAGATTGAACATCACTATATAAGATTGAACATCTCTATATAAGATTGACCATCCGTATGTAAGATTGAACATCTCTTTATAAGATTGACCATCCGTATATAAGATTGAACATCTCTATATAAGATTGACCATCTGTATATAAGATTGAACATCTCTATATAAGATTGACCATCCGTATATAAGATTGAACATCTCTATATAAGATTGACCATCCGTATATAAGATTGAACATCTCTATATAAGATTGACCATCCGTATATAAGATTGAACATCTCTATATAAGATTGACCATCCGTATATAAGATTGAACATCTCTATATAAGATTGACCATCCGTATATAAGATTGAACATCTCTATATAAGATTGAACATCTCTATATAAGACTGAACATCTCTATATAATATTGACCATCTCTATATAAGATTGAACATCTCTATATAAGATTGAACATCTCTATATAAGATTGACCATCTCTTTATAAGATTGAACATCACTATATAAGATTGAACATCTCTATATAAGATTGACCATCCGTATGTAAGATTGAACATCTCTATATAAGATTGAACATCTCTATATAAGATTGAACATCTTTATATAAGATTGGACATCACTATATAAGATTGAACAGCACTATATAAGATTGAACATCACTATATAAGATTGAACATCACTATATGTTTGAACATCTCTATATAAGATTGACCATCCGTATATTTGCCGCCTTCCTGGCCTAGAGGTTAGCGACTTTTCTCCGTAATTTCGTATGCTCTCATAAGTAATGTGACGACAGTGAGAATCAGCAGTGGTTCGAATCGCGTCAGTAACTTTAGAGGGTATCTGAGCCGGCCGCTCAGAAAGCAGTGTCAAACTACTGAGCATAATCTTGCCAAGAAATCAACAATCAGCTGAAATATGCTGATGTTGACAGCAATGTCCTGTAAAGGATATGCAAACAATACTAATCCGTATATAAGACTGAGAATTACCATATAAGATAGAACATTTCTACATATCATAAATATGGCTCGCCACAGGGGATGGACTCTATATATAAGATCACAATTTACAAAACACTGATCAGACCAGTTGTGCTGTATGGTTCTGAAACCTGGAGTACAACTAAAGGAGACGAAGCCTTGTTACAAACCTTTGAGAACAAAGTCTTAAGACGCATCTTTGGGCCCATTAGAGATACACAAAGTGGAGAGTGGAAAAGAAGAAGCAACAAAGACATTTATGATCTGTTTAAGTCCCCGCTAATCACTGGTATCATGACTACAATGGCTGGGGCATATAGAAAGAATGGAAGATAATAGGGAAACAAAACTCGCTTACACTCAGGAAATAAATTACCGTAGACCCCGAGGTAGACCAAGAAGACGGTGGAGAGATAATACATATACAGATCTACAAGCACTTGGAATCAACGACTGGCAAGAGAAGGTCCACCAGAGAGACGAATGGAGACGGATTGTATCTGCAGCAAAGAACCTCAATGGCTCGGAATGCTGAAGAAGAAGAAGAATAGGGGATGGACTCCCTATGTTAAAATCTTTGTCCTAAACCTGCCACTGGCCTAGCAAGCCGGCAGGGGTTCTTCATACTGCTCGTAGAAAAACTAAGAAGTATAAACGGACTGGCCCTAATGGATATAGACCCGGCAATGTTAATGGACTACGAGATAGATCAGCGATTCAAATAATAGGCACAATGAACGTCTGTGGTTTCAATAGTAAAGAAGAAGAACTAATAGAAACAATGGAGGAGAGGAAAATTTGACTGATGGGAATAGTGGACACCAGAATAAAGGGGGAAGGGTGCAAGGAGATGCACCACAGTTACACGTTTGTCTATTCTAGAGTGGAGCAGCAAGAAAGGGCAAGACACGGTGTGGGAATAGTCATTGAACCACGGCTAGCAAGAGGAATACTAGAAATAAAATATATATCAGAAAGAATCATGAACAGTGAGAATAAAAGAACAAACAATTACAACATATGTACAAATATACGCACCATGTAATACAAACAATAATGAGCAAGAATGCGAGGACTTCTACGAAGACATACATGATGTGCTAAATAAAATAGATAAGCAGGACAACATCATAGTTATGGGAGACTTCAATGCATGACGAGGACACAACAGAGCGGGTATTGAAAAACATCTTGGAGCATTTGAAGACCAACATAATGAAAGAAATGATAACGGAAGTAGACTGATAGAGCTATGCAGCCAACACGACCTCTATATAACAAATACATTCTATAAACACAAAGACTCACAAATATACATCTGGTGTAAATGGAACGATCTAGATACTTAAAGCCAAATTGATTTTATATTAACAAGAAATAATAGAAAGAGATATATTAGATGCAAAGGCAGTGCCCAACTTAGATATAAACACAGACCACAAAGCACTCGTTGCCACAATAAGAATCATCAGTAGAAGGAAGCAAAGACCAGGAAAATACATGCCATGCGAAAAAGTAAACTTAGAAAAATCTCAAAGACGAGGAAGTGAGAGAAAATTATGAAAAAGAGCTAACTGAAATCTTTGTAAAATTACCTATAGAAAGAAAGACAGTGGAAGAAGAATGGGAGATGTTCAAATCAAGCATTTTAAATACTGCAAAGATAACACGTGGACCCACGAAAAAACGCAAAACACGGATAAAGAAAATAACAAGTTGGCGGAACGCAGAAGTAAAGAAAGCTGTAAAAGACAAAAAGGAAAAATATAAAAAGTGGTCAAAGAGCAAACAGGAATGCGATTACATAGAGTATAGAATAGCGAGAAGACATGAGAATAGAATAGTAAAGAGAGAAAAACAAAAAGGCTGGGAGGAGTATGGAGAAATTCTAAATAAAAACTACAAGGGGCAACTAGAAACTTCTATAAAAAGATACGTGCAATGAGAACCAGAGGATAACCCTTTCACCCAACTGAAATAATTAACAACGAAAATGGAGAACCAATAAGTGAACAAAAACAAATCCTAATAAGATGGAAACAGTACTTCGAACAATTTCTCAACATCCCATCAGATGCCACAGGAATTCAAGAAACCGACACAGATGCCACCGAAGAACTAGAACCAGACATACTGAAAGAAGAAATTATAGAAGCCATCAGATTAGCCCCTTTGAACAAATCACCAGGACAAGATGAAATACCAAATGAACTAATTAAAGCAGCAAGAGAAGTAGGAACAGTATGGCTACATAGACTATTCAATCACGTTTTGGTAGAACAACAGACACCACGAGACTGGGGAAAAGCCATAATTATCCCAATTTGGAAAAAAAAAACAAATGCAGCAAAATATACTGCACACAATAGAGAGGAAAAAAATATTTTGCAAAATTCTTGAGAAAAGATTACGAACTATTATAGGGCCCCAGCTAAGCGAAATACAACTTGGATTTAGGAAAAACAAAGGATGCACAGATACCATCTTTGCTCTAAGACAACTTATAGAAAAATCAATCGAATTCAATGAAACACTCTGCTTAGCCTTTGTCGACCAAGAAAAGGCATTTGATAGAGTATATATATAACTGGGAAATCTTTAAACAATATAGAGTGAGTACACATCTAACAAACCTATGTAAAAGCTTATACAACAACAGTGAATGCATAGTGAGAGCAACTGGAGGATACTCAGAACCCTTCACTATAAGATCCGGAGTACGATAAGGTTGTGTCCTGTCCCCTCTCTTGTTTATAGCATATATATATATATATATATAGACAAGATATGTAAAGAAACCAGCCAAACAGAGACCGCAAGAACACCGCATGACGAGAACACAGAAGAAGAACCATCAGCAAATCTAACCATTAGAGAACTCCTATTTGCGGACGACCATGCACTAATAGCAAAATCAGAAGCTGAATTACAAGACCACATGAATAGTCTAAACGAAATGTGTAGGGAACATAACATGAACATTAGCACAAGTAAAACAGAGGTATTGACTATAACGAAAGAAGAAAAAGCAACAACGATTCACCTAAACGAACATCCATTGAAACAAGTAAAGAGTTTCAAGTACCTAGGAAGTATAATATCATCAAATGGCAGATCAGAAGACGAGATTGAAAATACATGCAATAATGGCACCAATACTAATGAACAAACATGTATCAATAACTACTAAGAAAGCACTTTACAACACAATCTTCCTACTAACTCTATGTTACCAATGCCAAACCTGGACAATGACAGAAAAAGAGAAAAGAAATAGTTTAGTTTAGTCGATGGATCAACATCACGGCACACGGGTTTAACCCATAAGTGCTCTGTTTTCATCCTAGAGCACTAGAGCACTTAGTTCGCCACAAACTAATAGCTGACAGTCAGTCAAGATTTCGGCCAAAATATTCCTGTCGTACGGCCCTAACAAACATGATAGAAAACTGGCATCAAAATATTAACAACAATACTCTATGTGGAACGATGCTTATAAAATGTAAAAAAGCATTCGATATGATAGATCATACTATCCTAATTAAAAAACTAGAAACAATGAAAGTAAGCTTTAATATAGTGACATTAATAAACTCATTCTTATTAGACAGAAAACAAGTAATATCACACAATAAATCTCTATCCCAAGCCATTACCATTAATACTGGAGTACCTCAGGGGTCTATACTTGGCTCTTTGTTATTTGCCATTTATATAAATGATCTTCCCTTATATCTGTCATCGTCCTGTTTGCAGACGACTGCATAGTATATACAAACGCTATTGATCGTAATGTGCTAGAATTATCCTTGCAAGAGGAAATAAATAGTGTAGTTAACTGGAGTCATGCAAACCGCATGCAAATTAACATTTCTAAAACTAAATCTATGTTAATAGGAATCAGGCAAAGACTTCAGACTCTAAACTCGCAGAGAACTCTTCAGTTGCACATTGGTAGCAGGCCTATAGTGCTTTACACTTCTCAAGTCAACTCTTGCATGGAGGGATCCAGGTGAGCTGACGTAACCGACCGGACGTGCGCACACTACAGAATCTCACTTGCCCTATGATGATATACTTGGATCATCCCTGATTCTTCTACACTCTTTTGTCTAGCTGTACATAGACCTGCTCTCTATCCTTATGCTTGCTTTCTTGCTTGTGTTCGTTGGCTTGAGCTCCAACGTGAAGTCCTGTATATCGGATGAAGGCATCCTGTTGTCCAACGTCAGTGTGATGTCATACATGACCTGAGGTTTGCGTGAGTATCCGTTGTCCCATGTCTGGCTTATTGGTGTGCAGACTGGTGGTTCCTCGCCGTACAGGCAGACACTCTCCGACTTCGGAGGAATCGGCGATCCTATTGACTTTAGCCAGGACCCCGAAGGGACCTGTTGCCCAGGACGCTCGACGAGGACGCGTCAATAGGTCTTGGCCAGTATATAACCCGGCCCTGGTGCCTTGGAAACACCTCTGCGTCTATCCTTATGATCTGGACTATCTTGTACAATACATTTGGCAGTTTGTAAACATGCCTTTGCTTGAGTTTATGTGTGTCTTCTGGATTCAGCCCCCTGGGGATACTAGTCCATAGGTTCTGAGAGTGAACCACAGGTGAAGTCCAGAGTCTGTGGGGGTTCGGTAGACGAATCATACTTGTATGTGGTCAGAACATGGTTTGAAAGTCAAGGTGTACCCCTACCCAGCCAAACCCCAGGGGTTTTGGTACAGGTACTTCTGCCGTTTTCACGCTTAGGCTGAACAAAGAGCCATCTGCACCAAGTCCCCATCATTCATGTTCCTCATATGGATGTACCTAACCTCACCCATGCCTGGTACTTTGTCTATAGTTCTCTTCAGCACACGTCTTTACCAGTAACATATACTCATAGTTCTCCTTACTAGTGACCTGTGACAAGGTTTCTCTGACCATATCCTTAACAGCCCTGTCCTGCTGATCCGTCTGTGTTATAAATCGAGCAAGAAAAGTCCTGGTCAGTTGTCATAGGTCGGTTGTTATCATCATAATCTGCAACATAGGTACGAGATGATCTGATGCTGTGGAAATGTGGTTTCTGAGGAACATTCAAAGGATACCACGGACAGACAGAAATGAAAATCGCAAACTGATTAGAGAAATTAGACGTAGGCAGTTACACTTGTCTGGCCACGTAATGAGAAAAATAATTTGGAGAACTTGGTGACAACTAGCAAGATCGAGGAGAAGAGAACAAGTGGAAGGCAGAGAAGTAAATACCTGGATGGCTTGGCAACGTGGTATGGTCGAGACATGAACACTGAGCTGATTCACGACTCTGGTGATCGCGTGAGATGGCGAAGCATGGCCGCCCACGCTTATCGGCATGGATCACGTGTATCGGACATGGCCTGTCTGGTCATCTGCCGGTGCAGCTTCCAGAATATACCCAATGTTACATCCCCGCCGACTTCATTTATAAACTGTTCCCACTTTATCTTTTTAGCTTCTGCTGCCTGGAGTTTAAAATCCTGCACTTTTACTTTTTGTTTTATTCCTGTCAGCCTCCTCTAATTCTGTGTCAGCCTCCTCTAATTCTGTGTCAGCCTCCTCTAATTCTGTGTCAGCCTCCTCTAATTCTGTGTCAGCCTCCTCTAATTCTGTGTCAGCCTCCTCTAATTCTGTGTCAGCCTCCTCTAATTCTGTGTCAGCCTCCTCTAATTCTGTGTCAGCCTCCTCTAATTCTGTGTCAGCCTCCTCTAATTCTGTGTCAGCCTCCTCTAATTCTGTGTCAGCCTTCTCTAATTCTGTGTCAGCCGACTTGGTTGCTCTCCGCACTCTCTGCTAACTCTTTATGGTCGCCCTCTTTTCCCTCCATGATGTCTCCACCTCTGGTGTCCACCAGGGTAGTTGTGTAAAGATCCTTCTTGTTGGTTTAGACCGTCCCTGTGATCTAAGGCTTCCCAGGAGCGAAGAGTGGTCACAATCATAAATCATAACTGAATGCGCTGCGGGCTGTTATAGACTTGCCTTTGTCGGACTTAGGTGTCAGCACAGAACAGGGAATGTGGTCGCTTCCATGATCCCAAGGACACTCCATTTTATGTCTGCTGCTGCCTCTTATGATACATGGGCCAAGTCCCCCGGTGTCATTGCCAGCCTAGTGGGTGTCCCGTCATTTATACAGACAACATCGTCTCAAGCAGGGCCTCCGAAGAGCAGTACCCTGTCTGTTCTCTCCCGACTTGTCCCATTTCTTCGCGCGGACATTGAAGTCCCCATATATCAGATACGTGGTAACAGGGGTATCCACTGAACCTTTCAACCAGTCCCAACTCTCTCTCTCTGCTCACTCAAGATTCTCCACTTACATATATATTTTTTAGGTTCCAGTTGTATCGTCCGATTTTTATCTGCATTCCCTGTACCTCTTTACTTTCCTGGACCCACCCATTCATATCCAGTATCGAATGCTGTAAGATCCCCCTATGTGTCTCCACCTTGCCGTGGTGGGGGAGCTTGCGTGTCCCTTTGACCCCATGTGCTTGCCGATGGATGAAAACTACATATCGCACAGCTTAAGGGATAGGGGCCAGACTAAGAGAGACACAACCTGCTGCCCTGCAGGTAGACTGAGGATAGCAGTCAAAAGTTTAAATCAGGCGCACGAAGGCAGAAGTTCTTGTTCCGAACAAAACTCTAAGGCTCTCTGTCGAGGGTTGAGGCTGAACGCCTCTAAGCCACAAACCCTCGGATCTGAGAGCCGGGCCGATACCCACCTACCGAAAAATAGAGGTGACATACTGAGCACGCTACATGCCCAGTTCTGATACTTGTTCGAAGGCTCTCAGCTGGGGGATATGAGGGATTCCCGGATGAGAGGGCCTGGTCGTTTCTCGTTCACTGCTGCATGGAGGTAAGGTGCTGAGCCGGCAGCACATGTAGCCTACCTCGTGAGCGAGTTCAAAAAGGCAGAAAAGTGCTCCAGTCGAATTAAATGGTTACGAAAACTGTCTGTATCTAACTCATTAAGAGTGTAGACAAAAGTGGAAAAACGTCTCAATAACACGAAATGGAACGCAGGGCTAGCGAATCCATTGCGTGGTCCGAAGTCAAAAGCAAAAGTTAACCGAGTGGATGTCGCCCGCAGACTGACCGTTCCTGGTGTGTGCTTGAGCGACCAGTGGCAAGCGAGATGCCCAACACATGGAAGTGAGGAATTACAGCAGCCATGAGCAGGACGTGGCAACTCCTTGGGTGAGCCCAGTCTCAGAGCAATATGTGCCGGCTCTGCAATTATGGAAGCCTCCTTGGATAGTGAGGGAATGCCCATGGTCTGCCCCTGCCTTCCCTTGAGGGTTTACCGAGATGTCGTTGATCGTTCTATTTTGACCAGCTGAGATGTGGGAAACATCACAACAATAAGTCTAACGTGCCTCGAAACCCGAGGAAGGCCAACCTCATTAAAAATGCCCGCCGAAGTCGGAAGTGCCGTCCTACGGGTGTGTCGTGTCCTCCTTTAAAGTGTCGTCCCTGGAGTGAGGAGAGTCAACACCCACATTATAATATTTTTTCCCTATCAATATCCTGGAGAATCCACCAGCTTCCGTCCAACACACTCCATCAGCCCGTGGACACCTTTTCCTATCACTCTCTCACTGTCGTACTATGCCCCCCTCTCATATTTCCCCAACGCAACATATTCAACAACTCTTGCTTCTAAAAATTAATACAGATTAATTTATTAAAAGAAAAGTGTAACGTATATGAGACGTGTATGCGAAGAAAATGTGTGATGTGTTCTATAATGTGTGTATGATCGGACTCTCGGATAATAGCATAGTCAGTTCATCCTTGCAAGGACACACCACAGCACGTTAAGTCAGAACAAGCCCACCTCACCCGGTACTGTATCTCTCCTGCCGGACACCGACTGTCATCTGTAGCTACCTGGTAATCCATCTTCCTAATCATCCGAAATAGATACTGTTTGTAAATTACAGCTGATCATGGACCGGTTGCCCAATGCACATAATTTCCTATCGTTCTTAAAGAATGCACAAATCCTTTGTAGTGAGTATTTAGGTATCACTGTTATTGTTAATATACTTGAACCTAACTAGTGTCTATCTAGGCTCAGGTATCAGGTCTTTTGAACTATTTCCCTAGAATATATCACACCATGTGACTATTATATTGATGTTTTTTGTGTAGGTACCAATGTTCTTATGCTGTGTGATGCATTAACAATCATCACCCATCTTAGGTGAACCATCTTTCTTCTCGGACGTTATTCCTTTTTGTAAGAAACATTTTTGTGTCCAACTGGTGTTATGTCTAATTGATGTTGCACTTCATCAAACCCAGTGTTGAACTTCCTCGTAACTGGTATGGAACCTGTGAGAAAAACAATACATCTGGTGATAGTACTAGTCACTGATCCTACCGGCTGAGTGTAAGTTTATTGCCTTGCTCAGTTATTTTATAGCTAACTTAACTCTGTCATAGAGCATATTAGCTCCTCACCTACGTCCGAATCAGGCGATGACAAGGAAAGACCCATAAACAGAGTGCACAACTTCAGTGGGCAAACCATTGAAAGATCCCCCCATTGGACACTTTCCCCATCTTAAATCTCTCCAATTATCACCCCTCTATCCTATTCATCCTAGCAGAGCCAATTATCACTTCACTACTCTAACTAGTTCTCAACTAACAGTGCTAATCATCACACTCTAGTTTTAACAAGACTACTGCCTATATTACTTAGGACTAATTAGACTATATTGACTACCTTATGCAAAACCGCCGGTCTCTCTGGCTGTGGGGTTACAACACTTTCTCTCTGTAATCCCGTTTATCACGCAGAGTCTCGCAGCGGAGCGAGAACTGAGGTGGTTCGACCCCCGCTCGTGACTTGCGGATACTGAGCCGGCCGCTCAGAAAGCAATGGCAAACTACTGAGCGTAATCTTGCCAAGAGATCAACAGACAGCTGAAAGATGCTGCTGTTGACAGCTAAGTCCTGTAAAAGGATACGCAAAACATTTTATGCAAAACCGCCTCATTCCGGGATGGCTGCTACTCTTTGCCATAACGACACATGCTAGTTAATATTAAATTAATCTAACACTGTAGAGCTCTCCCACAAACACGTCCATCCTAATCCACGGTTTTGGTCAACACTGTTTCTGCCAATCATGGTTTTTCAAACAGCCTAAAATTGGTCACGTGACGGTATTCTTCCTGTCCACACAGGTGTTATTTGGGCATATCATCCATTGTCAAGAATCTATCCTCCCTGGCTCAATTAATGTCAGAGTTGGCATCACTTGTTTTGACTCCCACAACAAGCTAGCGAGTTCCTGTGTGCTCCCAACAACGGATTTCCACAACAAACCGCCAATCTTCTTGATGTCCGGAAACTATAAATGACAGACGGATTGTTTTCTTCCGAGCTGAGTACTTCCGCTCTCAATCCAACCTGTTTATGAACTCTCAAAGCGATGTATGGACTCATCTCACTCACTTCCAAATGTTCCCATGTTGTCGACCAGATGTAAACACGTGCAGCTGTAACTTTTGACCGTCCTGGGGATTTTGACATCCAATTTGTTTTTTCTGTTAGTTAAAATAGTTTTGGCGTTGCAGATAGGCCGGTTAATCAGAAAGTCTCTATAGTAATCAACTGGTTAAATGCAGGGTTTTATTTGTGTGACATAGGCCCCCTCTTAAGAGAGTAGTCCATCTCACTCTTCTCCACCGTAAGTTTAATCCAGATGATTCATTCCTCTTCTTCAGGAGCTGGGTGTCTTGACAAGAAGTCCGCTCCAACATTTTCCTTCCCAGGAATGTACTCCACTGTGAAATTATAGGGTTGAAGTAACATCGACCACCGCATCAAACGGGCGTTGAGCTTCTGAGAAGTAACCAGGAACATCAGGGGCTGATGATCCGACTGGACTCGAAACTTAACTCCATACAAATATGGCTGGAATTTTTGCACTGCCCATACGAGAGACAAGCACTCTCTCTCTCTCGACGGTCGAATAATTCCTCTCCGCCTGGAGTAGTTTCTTGCTTGTGTATGCCACAGGTTTCAAAACCGAAGCATCGTCTTTTCCTTCCTGTAACAGAGCTGCCCCAATCCCAATCGCACTCGCATCCGTTCTCAACACAAATGGTTTGGAAAGGTCAGGGAGCTTTAATACAGGTTTGCTGACCAAGGCCTCCTTTAACTGACTATAGGCATTCTCACATTCTGGTGTCCAAATGATTTGGTCCGGGAATCCCTTTTTCAAGGTTTCCGTCAACGGAGCTCCCAGTTCAGTGAAATGTGGGATAAATTTGTGGTAGAACCCACACAACGAGAGAAAAGATCGCACATCCTTCTTCGTTTTTGGCCTTGGTGCATTTCTGATTTTCTCCAGGTTCTTCTCTTCTGGGACAATGTGTCCTGGAGTGATGGTGTGACCTAGAAATTCCAGAGTCTGGTAACCGATCATGCACTTTGTTGGACGAGCGGTAAGCCTTGCTTCATTGAGCCTATTAAACACTCTCTCCAAGGATTGCAAGTGGTCATTCAAGCTGTCACTGGAAATCAGAATATCATCCATGAAAGAGATGATGGACGGATCCTGTAAAGGATCAAGTAAAGTCCTCATCATGCGTGTAAACACACTAGGTGCATTGCTGAGTCCAAAGGGCATGACCTTGAATTCGTAGTGTCCACTGGGTGTACTGAAAGCCAACAGTGGTCGAATCTCCGGTTTGACTGGTATTTGATAGTAACCCCGACTCAGATCCACCTTTGAAAAGTACCGAGCCTTATGGAGCCTAGCGAATAACTGCGTTGGATTTGGCAAAGGTTCCACCTGAAATTGTGTATGACTGTTCAGAAGTCGGTAGTCTATACACAACCGGAGTTCTCCACTTGGTTTCCGTAACAAAACTACCCCTGCATTGTATGGGGATGTGGATGGTGCAATCACGTCATCCTCCAGCAGTTTCTGTATTTCCTCCTCCAGGGCCTTTTCCTTAGAGAATGGCACTGGGTAAACCCTTTGACGAACAGGCTCCTGAGTGGTCAAAGTCATCTCGAACTCCACCAACCTCGTTCGTCCTGGTTTATCAGTCAGTATCTCCTTATGAGACTGGAGAACCTGGGTTATCCTTTCCCTCTCCTGGGAGGTCAGATCAGGGTTCACTTGCACTTCCCTATAGGTTCCTAGTGTACCAAGAGAGATTCCCTGCCCTCGTTGGTTCCCACTTCCGTCTCCACTGCAACTGCCATTGCCATGAGGTGTGCTGCCTTGTCTCCCGGTCTCTCTTCATATTTCCGCAAGAGATTGATATGGAAAATCTTCGACCTTCCCCGGATCCGGATCTGATAGTTGGTTCTGGATATCACCCTTTCCACGGGAAATGGTCCTTGCCAACCTATCTCCAGTTTGTTGTTTCCCGTTGGGAGTAGCAACAAGACTTTGTCTCCCACCTCTAGAGATCTTTCTTTAGACCTACGGTTGTAGTAAGCCGCATGCCTTTTTCTGGCCTTTTTCAAGTTTTGATTTGCCAGAGTCCATCCCTTGTGAAGTTTTTCTTTCAGTTCCTCCACATATTTGTAGGATGAGATCACTTCTTCTGACGTCCCCTCTTCAGTCCAACTCCTCAACATGGCTTCCAACGGTCCTTTGATTGGACGACCAAACAGCAACGTAGCGGGTGGTAGTCCTGTTGAGCCATGAGGAACTTCCCGATAGGCAAAGAGTGCGGCTGGGATAAATTCATCCCACCTATCAGGTTTTTCCTGCGCTAGTTTCCTGAGCATTGTCATCAACGTGCCGTTGAAACGCCCTACTTGTCCATTGGCTTGAGGGTGGTAAGGGCTGGTATGTATGTGGTTAGAGTGAAACACCCTAAATACCTCCTCCATGAGTTTTCCACAAAACTGAGACCCATTGTCCGTCAGAATTTGATCCGGAAAGCCTAATCTGGTAAAGGCCTCCATCAGTGCGTCCGCCACTCGTTTCGAGTCAATCGTTGTCAACGGTATGGCCTCACCCCACATTGTACAGCAATCCACCATTGTGAGTATATACATGTTCCTCTTCCTAGTCCTGGGAAGTGGACCCACGATATCGATGGCTACCCGCTCGAAAGGAGAGTTCATGATGGGCATCTCACCCAACACCACCGGTGCTGTCCAGTGTTTCGGTGCCACCCTCTGGCACTCAGGGCAGGACTTCACATACCGACGCACATCTTCTGTCATTCCCGGCCAATAGTAATGGTAGGAAATTCGCTGCATGGTGGCGGCAATACCCATGTGTCCACTAAAGGAGATGGTATGCCCCATATGAAGAATCTGGGACCGGTGAGCTTTCGGGACGACCAACTGACCGTATAGGTTGTCTCCCCTTCCTGATCTCCTATAGAGTATCCTGTTCTTCATGTAGTACTGTCCCCGACCTGATGGATCAACACTTTTCTGCAGCTTTTTGTAGCAAGGACGTAAAGTAGCATCATCACTCTGGGCAGTTCGTAGCTCCCCCGGCATTGGGTTAGTCACAATTGCTTCTGCCTCTTCCGTTCTCGTCTGAGAGCGAGTCTGTATTGCTCCCATATGGATTGGCTCCCTGGGCATTCCCAGAAAGACATACCGGCAACCGAGGATTACTGGAAAAATGGGATCGGTCAATACAGCGGCCTTGATGGTGCCGATGACATACCACGACCGAATCTCCACATTAGCAATGGGCAACTTCATGGCTACAGCACTCTTCTGTGCAGGCTGTATATCCAAGGTCTCACCTGTGAATTGTTCTGGATGTACCAGATCCGCAGAAATCACGCCCCCCGGTCCAGTCCTGTGTCGTATAAACACTCCACTTGACGACCGTTAACCTCTACCACTTCCACTACATGTGGTTTTTCCTGGTCTGGAGTCTCTTCCTCGGCCTCGACCTGTTCGGTGGGCTCCACCTTAGGTTTCCCGGGGCACACGACGAATTTAGAGTCTCCTGACTTTCCCTTGCAGTCAATAGCATTGTGCGTGTTTGACTTGCATTGGTTGCACCATTTCCCTGTCCTAGATTTTCTAGTGCCGGACTTGAGTGAGCTCTCCTGGTGGCGAGCTTCCTTGTTGACCTTGGCATTTTCCGTAACAACCTCCTTGGAAGTCACTTGACATGCTGCGAAGTGAAGGTTCTTAGCCTTCGATTTGCAGTCCCTCGTATTGTGAGAGGGTGACTTACAAATTGAACACCACTTCTCCGACCACGGTCGTTTTGGTGTAGAGCTTGAAATGCTCTTGCTTCCCTCCTTCATCTTCTCTGAACTATCCTCTGATTTTTGCACATAAGGTTCCCACTTTCTGGTTCCTGAGTTTTTGGCTTTCTTCTTGTCATGTTTCTCCTGACTTTTGGTGTTGGTGGAAAGGTTTTCCCCTGCCTCCCCATGTACCTCGACGAACCGTTCTGCTAATTTTGTCACGAGGTCAAAACGTTCCGCTCCTTGTTCTCCCAGGAACGTCCTGAGAGGTTTAGACATTTGCTTCTTCAACTGGTCGAACACCATGAGCTCTTCCAGACTCTCATAGTCATGTGCGAACCCAGCCAAATCCATCCACTTATGGAGATAAGATTTTAGACGCAAACTGTAGGCGGCAAACAACTCCCCCGGTTCTCGTTTCGCTGCTCGAAATTTTTCCGGTAGGTATGTGACGTAACCTCGAATCGTTTCAGCAGAGCCGTCTTTAACTCGTCATAATTGTTCTCATGTCCTGGTGGCAGGCGAGAATAAACCTCGTAGCCGGTCCCGCGTAATCCCTGGGATAGCTTGAGATTCCATTTGTTACGCTCCAGACCCATAGCAACAGACATTGCCTCGAAGCGTTGAAGGTACTGGTCAATCTTCTCTTTGTCCTCCTTGTAGACCGCTAGAGGGAACTTCATAGCATGGTAACTAGGTCCACCTGCTGGGGTTGAGCCTGGGACGGAGGAACCTCCAACTGCTCCCTCAGTTTCCCCATTAGATTGCCTCTTGAGCTCGAGTTCCCGCATCCGGTACTCGTGCTCCCTTTTCTGTGCTTCCTGTTCAGCTTCTAATTTCTTAGCAGCCTGTTCAGCTTCAAGTTTCATAGCAGCCTGTTCCGCTTCAAGTTTCCTAGCAGCCTGCTCAGCTTCAAGTGTCCTAGCAGCCTGCCCTGCTTCAAGTTTCCTAGCTTCTTGTTCCAACTCCATCCTTCTCAATTCCAACTCGGCCTTTCGATCTTCCCTTTCTGCTTGACGATACTCTCTCTCCACTTCCTGTATGTAATCCGTTAGCGCAGAACCCGACAATCCCATGTCTTCCCACTTTGCCTTTAATTCTGTTGTGCTTAGTTTAGGAGTGGCCGTTTTACAGAGAGGTAAGCTAGCAGGTTGATTATCTATTTACTGCAAATAATATATAGATAGATGAACAAGTACTCTAAATCTATATATGCACCACCTCCAGCACACCACAACACCACACAATCACTCAGTGACAAGAGTAGAATCAGGACCACAGACCTATGCAGACGTGTGAAGTGTGAACAGGTAAGATATTAGTCCCAACCCCTATCAACATTCACTCTAGCTGGATTCTCCAATATGATATTTCCGTCTTATAACTAAGGATCCCGTTTACGAGAGATCCCGCTGTCCAAAGATCCCGTTTACGAGAGATCCCGCTGTCCAAGGATTCCGTTTACGAGAGATCCCGCTGTCCAAGGATTCCGTTTACGAGAGATCCCGCTGTCCAAAGATCCCGTTATCGAGAGATCCCGCTGTCCAAAGATCCCATTATCGAGCCCCTAATAATGTCGTGTCCTCCTTTAAAGTGTCGTCCCTGGAGTGAGGAGAGTCAACACCCACATTATAATATTTTTTCCCTATCAATATCCTGGAGAATCCACCAGCTTCCGTCCAACACACTCCATCAGCCCATGGACACCTTTTCCTATCACTCTCTCACTGTCGTACTATGCCCCCTCTCATACTTCCCCAACGCAACATATTCAACAACTCTTGCTTCTAAAAATTAATACAGATTAATTTATTAAAAGAAAAGTGTAACGTATATGAGACGTGTATGCGAAGAAAATGTGTGATGTGTTCGATAATGTGTGTAGGATCGGACTCTCAGATAATAGCATAGTCAGATCATCCTTGCAAGGACACACCACAGCACGTTAAGTCAGAACAAGTCCACCTCACCCGGTACTGTATCTCTCCTGCCGGACACCGACTGTCATCTGTAGCTACCTGGTAATCCATCTTCCTAATCATCCGAAATAGATACTGTTTGTAAATTACAGCTGATCATGGACCGGTTGCTCAATGCACATAATTTCCTATCGTTCTTAAAGAATGCACAAATCCTTTGTAGTGAGTATTTAGGTATCACTGTTATTGTTAATATACTTGAACCTAACTAGTGTCTATCCAGGTTCAGGTATCAGGTCTTTTGAACTATTTCCCTAGAATATATCACACCATGTGACTATTATATTGATGTTTTTTGTGTAGGTACCAATGTTCTTATGCTGTGTGATGCATTAACAATCATCACCCATCTTAGGTGAACCATCTTTCTTCTCGGACGTTATTCCTTTTTGTAAGAAACATTTTTGTGTCCAACTGGTGTTATGTCTAATTGATGTTGCACTTCATAAACCCCAGTGTTGAACTTCCTCGTAACTGGTCTGGAACCTGTGAGAAAAACAACACATCTGGTGATAGTACTAGTCACTGATCCTACCGGCTGAGTGTAAGTTTATTGCCTTGCTCAGTTATTTTATAGCTAACTTAACTCTGTCATAGAGCATATTAGCTCCTCACCTACGTCCGAATCAGGCGATGACAAGGAAAGACCCATAAACAGATTGCACAACTTCAGTGGGCAAACCATTGAAAGATCCCCCCATTGGACACTTTTCCCATCTAAAATCTCTCTCCTAAAACCTCTTCTCCTCAGCTCCATTCTCTTCCCGCTGGATGCTGTTAAAGGTATCGAGCACAAAGCACGAACTTCGTTGCTTCGGTGATAATTCTTTTTATTGTCCACAGTTCGTTTGATTTAAAGGCAGGAACTAAACGGTCACCCTAGTAGAGCCTGCCTACTAGGGAAGAGGAAAGGGGTTCCCTCAGGCGTCCATATGCCTGGCGCCGCCCCGCCCGCATACCAGACGTTCCACGGTCACAACCACCTCACCCGTGGCCATTATTCCTCGGCACGTCGGTCCACCTTAAACTTGGGAGTTTATAATCTGAGTTTTCCATCTTTTAGATTAGCCGCTGTAATGACAGCTTTGATATTCACCAACACACGCCTCCATCTGTCCACTGACACCTCCGATGTTCACTTCATCAACATACGCCTTCGACTGTCCGTTGACAGCTCTTATGTTTAAAAATACACGCCTCCAACTGTCTGCTGACAGCACTGATGTTCACAAATACACGCCTCCATCCGTCCGCTGACAGCTCAGATGTTCACAAACTCATGCATCCATCTGTCCGCAGACGGTTTTGATGTTGACCAAGACATGTCTCCATCTGTCTGCTGAAATCTCACAAACACACGCCTCCTTCTGTCCGCTGACAGCTCTGATGTTCACAAACACACGCGTCCACCTGTCCGCTGACTAATCTGATGTTCACAAATACACGCGTCCACCTGTCCGCTGACAGCTCAGATGTTCACAAACACATGCATCCATCTGTCCGCTGACTGATCTGATGTTCACAAACACACGCGTCCATCTGTCCGCTGACTGATCTGATGTTCACAAACACACGCGTCCACCTGTCCGCTGACTGATCTGATGTTCATAAACACATGCATCCACCTGTCCGCTGACTGATCTGATGTTCACAAACACACGCCTCCACCTGTCCGCTGACTAATCTGATGTTCACAAACACACGCGTCCACCTGTCCGCTGACAGCTCAGATGTTCACAAACACATGCATCCACCTGTCCGCTGACTGATCTGATGTTCACAAACACACGCCTCCACCTGTCCGCTGACTGATCTGATGTTCACAAACACACGCTTTACAGGTCTGACCATGTTCAGCTGCTTGTTTCTGTCAGTTGTCTAAGTTTGAAGATTGAGAACAACCCACTACTGGTAACGGTGGTCGTATTCCAGTACGAACCTCAGTAGGCGCAGTCTGCGGCGGATTGGAAGCGCCAGACTTGAATTTCGCTCTAATTTGATCTCGTCGGTGGTGCATATCTCTGACTGGACCCGGGATCGAACTCCGGATCACTGGCGTGTGAGGCGGGTGCGTAACAACTTGACCACGTGGCTCATGCCAGACGAGTCCAAATTATCATACAAGAATATCACGACATCACCCATTGTATGCTGTAGCTCAGAACTTGCCTTATCTCCGCGACTGACATCCATCAATCGATGTGGCCATGAATGATCAGGTCTTCTCGATCTGGCAAGGCACACCCCGGCGCTAAAGTCACGCGAACAATGATCAAATCGATTTATTTTATTGTTTCAGGATTTGAGGTTTGAAGATTGAGCACAACCCACTACTGACACCACTGAACAACTACATAAATAATAGTCTAAATAAATAGTTAAATAAATAGTTGTTTAAATGCCAATATTGCGTCTGTGCAGCTTCTGTTTGGTCTAAAAGCCATCTGGGTTTCTGATCGTTGTCCTTCCAGTTACGGTCTCATCTTTCTTCAATGACTTTGGCACACATGTTCCCTGTGTGGCTAAGTAGTGAGACTCCTCTATCATTACTGACTGTCACATGCCTGTGTTCAGTGGCATTAAGGTGAGTGGCCGTACAATATAAATAGTTCACGAGGTGAAAGGGCATTCACCGGAAAGAAAATATAAGGAGATAAACGGGGAAGGGTGTAAGGTAGAGGGGCTGCAAGAAGGGGCAGACAGTTGGAGCAGTGAGGTGGGGTTTGTGTGGATCATTGTGAGGGGGCATAGAATTGTTTAAAAAGACAGGGACAAAGATTGACGGGGCAGTTGAGGTTTAAACTCCGAGCTGAGAGGGAGTTGAGTGTAGACCAGACCAGGAGAAGGTCGTGGTCTGATAAAGTGAAGAATTGTGACGGAGTTTGGAAGATAACTCCGCACTGTGGGTTCCAGGGATAGTGAGTGGAATTCGAGACCCATAGTGGGTTACTTTGAGTCGGGCCTAGAGAGAGGCTAGTATACCTGTCGTGTGGGACGAGATTTTAGTAGCCTTGAGAGGCAATGTTATTCGAAGTGTTCCACTGGGATGGAGATATATTCTTAGAGAATTATTGTTCCTGGATTTATATGCTACATGTGTCTGTGTTAATTCAGAATTAAAGGAATATTATGTGCGCAAATTAACGCTTGTTCACTGACTGGTGTTTGGTGGTGATGCATCTTGGTTAATCTGTTGTTAAACATCACATTTTACAAGGACATACCCTAGACACAACCATAGCCACTCTATCTGTCACTTAGTCAACATTCACTTTGTGTCAGAGTAGATTTCTGAGGGCTCTCCGGTCAAGAATAAACACCATTTTCAGTAGACAGCGCATTTCAAAAGTGTCGGAGAATTAATAGAGTCCACGAGAAACCAGATAAAAATAACACTTCTCACTCAGAGAGAGAGAGGGTGGACAGCGGAGCGTGTCCACGGGATAAACACTGGGTTTTTTCCGTGCGGGAACTGGGTAGCAGAGAGTTCACTTCACGAGAAAGCCACCACAGGTAAAACCATTGCCCACCCTGAGAGGGAAAGGGGACAGTGGGGGGTTACGCACAGTACACGGACAGGAGTGCGCTGCGGAGAGAATCGTCTGGCGGACAGCAGGCGAAAAAGTCGGCGCTGTTTAGGACAGGTTGTCCACGAAAAATAGACAGGCGCCAAAGGTGAAGGTCAGGTGAACTTGCGGACAGCGAGTGTGTGTGTACGGCGTCTTCAGAGTTCGGCGCAGATAATAAGACGGAAAGGGGCGCCAGGGGAATTACGAGGGTAATTCATGGTTAAAAACTCGCCAGGAGGAGGGGAGTTATAGGAGGAAAGTGTGGGGAACACACAAAGGTGACAATCTTTGCTCCACAGAAAAGTAAAAGTTTCTACACGGATTATTGTGATAAAGAGAAACAGAGATGACCTTGTGAGTCAAGGCCGAGAACCAGGGAAATTGACGGAAAAATTTCCACTGAGAATAACACGTTGTGTTTCTACTGAAACTAGGATCCACGTTTAACGTCTTTGTGTGTGTGTGTCATCATCGGCAAACAAACCACAACAGTCATTCAGGTGCCGTCTTCGCAAGTATGAGCCCATTTCTTCACCAAAAAAGACTTGCAAAACGGATTTAAAGCGCGTGATCATTTTCTGCCATTCGTTGGTTTAACCGGGTCAGCAACAGTGAAACCATACCATCACTTCAAAGCGACAGTGACTACGCAGATAAACATTCATTGATTTTAAAGGTATTTTCGGCTCCCCAAAACGCAACGAAAACCCAATATTTCTGGCAAAACAAGAGCGTTCACATACATTATACAATCACAGGCCAACTCTACAGGGAGGATTACAAAAAGCGTTACGGACTGTGTAGAGACAAAGCGTTGGGATAATTATCATCATCTTAAACTTTTACGACAGTCGAAAATCGTGTCACCACGTCAACAAAAAGTGACAACGCATCAGAACATTAATTCATTGTGGGAATATAACGTCGTAATTTTTTCAAAACAGTAACGGACAGACATTTCCAGGCGATTTTCGGACACTATTAAAAACAAACTAAGGACTTTTGTAAGATTCTACCATCACATTGGTGGCGGCAACCCTTGTTTGCTTCTGTTGTTCTCATCGTCCTAAGTATTGTGGTTGTTGTGCGTTACGTAAATATTTGTATGTGGTCCAGTGTTCGTTATAAGTAGGATATTTTTGCATTGTTTCTCGAAATGCGGGAGACGGCGCAAAGGTGAAATTGTCTAGGTACATATTGTATGTTGTTGAGAGACAGCTGACGAGTCAGTTTGTTTTGTGCTGTGGCATTGGGTCGTCTCGACATTATACACGGTGTCCAAGTGTCTACGTCAGATCTATGTACATTATTCATTTTATATTTGTTCTTTTTACTGTTTTCTCTTTACTGTTACATATAATATTTGAGTTCTTTGGATATATGGTATTGGTGTAATTCTTATGTTAATATAGCTTCTATCTAGATGGTATTTGTCAGTTTATATTATGCGCACGGTATGGTCTTTCATGGGCATGTTTATGTCAGTGGTTTTTATTTCTATGTAATCATCCGTCTGCGTTTCACCGGCCTATGCGTCTAGCGTTTAATAGTTGGCACTTAGTGTGTATCATGCATTTGTGTATGTATATGTATGTTTAAAACTATTTCCAGGAATTGTTCTACAGTTATTTGATATATATATATATATATATATATATATATATATATATATATATATATATATATATATATATACGAGGGAGTATAGTTAATATTCCCACCTCATCTACCTAGTGCTTATAGAGTGACTGGGTGAGTACAGAGTGATATTGTAGCACTACGGATTTACGTACACAGGGAGTGCGGGTGTACTTAGGGAAGTGACACAAAGACTAACAGCAGAGTCTGTACATTTATAGTTGGCTGATTCACAGCAACGTGTCCACAAGTACAAGATGCCTACTTTAATGGGTTATATTGAAGCAGGTGAAAGAATAGGCCTGAAAGGTAAAGAGTTACAGGAGTATGCAGAAGCGAAAGAACAAAAGCAGACGGAAAGAGAGGAGAGGCATAATGAACGCGAGGCAAAGCGTCTACAGGAAGAGAAAGAGACGCAAGTAAAACTAGCTGAAATGGAAAATAAGCGTCTACAGGAAGAAAAGTTAGCTGAGAGAGAGACACACATGAGAATGGAAATTGAGAAAGAGAAGATCAAGTGCCAGATGCAAACTGAAATCGAGTTAAGAAAACTAGAACTATCTTCGAAAGGTCAAAGTGAGGAAAGCAGAAGACCGTCGCAGTCGTCACAGAGATTAAAACTGCCATATTTTACAGACTGGGACCATCTTGAAACTTATTTGTCTAGGTTCGAATCTTCAGTGAAAACTTTAGGCATTCCAGAGGGGGAATATTCTATGAAACTTGGTGAGTTGCTTACGGGTAAGGCTCTAGATACAATGTTTAATTTACCGGTAGAAGAAAGAAACAACTACACTATCTTACGTCAACGTTTGCTGACAAAGTTCCAACTCACTGAGCATGGATATAGGACAAAGTTTAGACAGTTAGTGCCAGAGACAAATCAAGATTTCACAGACTTTGTTAACACTGTAAAGAATACATTTAACAAATGGATGGAGCTTGCAGAAGTAGGGAAAGATTTTAATAAATTAGTAGATCTAATGTTAAGAGACAAGGTAGTATCTGCATGCAATTCTAATTTAGTGGCGTTCTTTGAGGAACGGAAGCCAAAGGACATAGACACAATGTCTCAGTTAGGGCAAAACTATATGACTGCACATCCTAACAGTTCTATTGGGAAACTAATGAGTGAGGAAATAGTCTGTGCAGCGTACACTAAACAGGACCAGAATCCAGTCATTAGACCAAGGGCGAAAAGTGTGGATTCAGCACAGAAAGGTGAGCAACAAGAACTTCAAGATAATGGTTCCCGTGGCAACTATTTTGGCAGAGCAGGACGGTACCCATACAAAAGGGGGAATTTTCAGAGACGGCCAAATAGTTATGCCGGATGTTGGAATTGTGGGAGCTGGAGACACAAAATGGCAGATTGTGATGCACAACCATCAGATGGACCAACGAACAACAGTAAAAGGGAGATCACTTGTTTCAAATGTGGAAGGAAGGGGCATGTCAGTCATCAATGTAGGATGAGAGAAACAGAGCACTCAAATGCAGCACAAGTAATTGAGACGCTGAACAATGAAGATTGTAATGGGTGCAAACCTCTTTTTGAAAAAGATGGTCAGCCAGTCTTAATATGTGGTCATACAGTGAAAGCAGGATCAGCAGTCCATGAAGGAGGTAGTCTGAAGATGCATCATGGGTTTGTTAATGATAGGCCAGCGTTAACAATTAGGGATTCCGGATGTACGTCCATCGGGGTGAGAAAGTGTTTAGTGCATCCCTCGGATTATACAGGAAAAAAGATTAGATCCATAACATTTAATGGGACAGTAGAGTTCTACCCACTAGCCATAATAACAGTAAAAACACCATATATCACTGGAAGAGTGACAGCGTGTGTTTTGGACTCACCAGTGGCTGATTTGATCATAGGAAATGTTATAGGAGTTAAAGATTGTACAGAAGAGGAAGTAGTTTATTGGGACCAAAAATATAGTGTAAGCAATAATGAGGTAGTTACCACAAGAGGACCTAAATTAGAGAGTATAGCTGAGGTAGAAGATGCACTTGAAGTAGACACAGGAACTCAGGACAAGGATAGTACAGCTGAGCAGATGAGTATGGATCCCAAATATAGTGCTAGTGAATCCCAGAGACAAGATACTACTCTGAACAAATGTTCCCAAGGATGTAGTAGAGTAGAAAATAGTCAGTCAGGGAAGGGTAGATGGTGTTTCGAGAGGAAGAATAATGTTCTCACTCGCAGCTTTTCAGATAGCAGAACTGCACGTGGGCAAGGAGCAGTACCTTTAGCACATAGAGACCGATATACTAGAACAGCTCAGGATAGTGCATGTGCAGGGCACATAGGCATAAGGCATATGCAGCAGAAAGCAAGGTGCCAGATAAATGGGCCAAGATTGAATAAAGAGTTTAGACTAAACAGAGACTCAAGTGTAACGGTGCAATATGCAGATAGAAAAGTTGAGTTAGGTCTAAAGAGTGTTCGCGACATTACTGACTCAGGGCTAGGGATAGCAAACAGATGTTGTAATTGTAGAGGTACCATGAGTCATGGGTACATGAAAGGTAGACACAGCATCGACAGGAATCAGAGGTGGGTTAATGCAAGAACAGAACCACCTGATATAGGGTCGGTACACAAATAGTATTGTGTGTTCGTGAAGTAGTAATAGACCTGTGGGTACATAAGTATAATGCTTTTCTATGACGTATTATTATTATTATGTGATGTAGTAGTTCATGCATTGGTACACAAGATAGAAAGTTGTTTTGTATTTATGTGTGGGGAATAGGGGAGTGTACTATGAGCATTTGATGTATTATTTAGTGTGGTAGCTAGAGTAATTTGGATTTATATTTACGACTACCCAGGCAATGTGTCTGGGTCACATATTTGATAAGTATTAGTCTCCCAACATTTGAAAACGATGTTTTCTTTTGAGGGTGGGGTAGTGTCACATGCCTGTGTTCAGTGGCATTAAGGTGAGTGGCCGTACAATATAAACAGTTCACGAGGTGAAAGGGCATTCACCGGAAAGAAAATATAAGGAGATAAACGGGGAAGGGTGTAAGGTAGAGGGGCTGCAAGAAGGGGCAGACAGTTGGAGCAGTGAGGTGGGGTTTGTGTGGATCATTGTGAGGGGGCATAGAATTGTTTAAAAAGACAGGGACAAAGATTGACGGGGCAGTTGAGGTTTAAACTCCGAGCTGAGAGGGAGTTGAGTGTAGACCAGACCAGGAGAAGGTCGTGGTCTGATAAAGTGAAGAATTGTGACGGAGTTTGGAAGATAACTCCGCACTGTGGGTTCCAGGGATAGTGGGTGGAATTCGAGACCCATAGTGGGTTACTTTGAGTCGGGCCTAGAGAGAGGCTAGTATACCTGTCGTGTGGGACGAGATTTTAGTAGCCTTGAGAGGCAATGTTATTCGAAGTGTTCCACTGGGATGGAGATATATTCTTAGAGAATTATTGTTCCTGGATTTATATGCTACATGTGTCTGTGTTAATTCAGAATTAAAGGAATATTATGTGCGCAAATTAACGCTTGTTCACTGACTGGTGTTTGGTGGTGATGCATCTTGGTTAATCTGTTGTTAAACATCACATTTTACAAGGACATACCCTAGACACAACCATAGCCACTCTATCTGTCACTTAGTCAACATTCACTTTGTGTCACTGACTTTGTTTTTCCAAATTATTTCAGTTATTGCTGTTTGCCAATGGTGTGTCTTGGTGTTGTGGTTGTTGGTGTGTCTTGGTCTGACAGGCGATGTGGTCAATTCGGCCCCAATTTGGCCCCATTTCTCCTGCAGCTTTGGTGTCTTCTGTAGGTAAATCGTCCAACTTGTCGCTTTCAGGTTTGGTCGAATTTAATCACTTGTTCTGCTTCTGTCATTGATATTTCTGGTTCCATGTCTTCTATCTTTCTTTGCTTCTACATTATTTATTATGTTATTTGCATTTTGTCTGTTTTATTGAAAGTAAGCATTTCTTTAAAATAATTTATCTTTCTGTCTAAGATAATTTTGGGGCCTTAGTATAGGTTGACCTTTTTCATAATTTAGTATCTAATCCCTTTTAATTTCTTGTAGTAGTTTGTTACTGCTGCTTTGTTTGCTCATCTCATCTCATCATGTTCCTCTTGTACCTTGCGGTGTCGAGGTGAAGTATAAACATCGTGAGAGTGCCCGATTATGGGCTTCATGTATGGATATTCTCATGGACTCTGCTATTCCCTCCGTCCAACGTTTACGTAGTCGACCTCTTCCTCTGTTTCCATCTGGTCTGTATATCATTGCTTGTTGTGGCATGCTGTTGACTGGTAACCTACTTGCATGGCAAAACCATTTGGCTTGCTGCTTTCTAATAAAATCTAGTGCAGCTATAACCCCCACTTTAGTCCTGATTTCTTCATTTCTGATCTTATCTCTTCTTGATACATTGAGTATTCTTCTCAGGAATCTCATTTCTGTTGTTGTGATTTTTCTTTTCTCTTTTTCTGTCATTGTCCAGATTTGGCATTGGTAGCATAGAGTTGGTAGGAAGATTGTGTTGTAAAGTGCTTTCTTAGTAATTATTGATACATGTTTGTTCTTTAGTATTGGTGCCATTTGTCCAACGAGTTGGTTTGCCTTATTGCATCCATTTTCGATCTCGTCTTCTGATCTGCCATTTGATGATATTATACTTCCTAGGTACTTGAAAGTCTTTACTTGTTTCAGAGAATGTTCGTTTAAGTGAATTGTTCTTGTTTTTTATTCTTTAGTTATAGTCATTACCTCTGTTTTGCATTTGCAGATGGTTCTTCTTCTGTGTTCTCGTCATGCTATATTCTTGCGGTCGCTGTTTGGCTGATTTCTGTACATATGTTGTCATATATGTTATGAACAAGAGAGGGGACAGAACACAACCTTGTCGTACTCCAGATCTTATGGTGAAGGGTTCTGAGTGCCATCCAGTTGCTTTCTCTGTGCATTCACTTTGTTTTCTTTATGCTAAACTTTCTCGAAAATATTCCCCTGTATCGCTCTTAGCTCTTCTTTTTGTTCTGTTTATGTCTCCTGTGATTTGTCTGTACTCTGAATAATTTTCTTCTGTCCACTCGCTAATCAGCATCTATAAACTTTCTTTTTCTTATTCACGGTGACTTTTAAGTCATATATTCCACCAGGCTAATAATTTGCAACCTGTATTTCCTTTATTGTTTTTTGCTCCATTTATTTCTTGGGCTGCTTTCACAGTGGTTACTTTGAAAATTAAACCGTTCTTCATTTACTGTAAGTGTCTCCTGAGGCAGGTTTTCATAACTTTGTTGTAAGTTTTCATGGAAAGCGTTTTCATATTCTTCTCCATCTAGTTCTTCTCAACTGATAATTTCAGTGTTCTATTTCTTCTGCGTGTGTTCATTATGACTGTTCTGTCTGTGACTCCTTCTTATCCTCGTTGTGTCGATGCTTATATTGGGTTTGGTGCTGGCAATTGTGATGTCACAGAAGTCTCTTTCCTTTGTCAACATAAAATTCTAGGTCTTTGCATGTATTCTACGTGACCAGCTGTGAGGTTTATTTCTGGGTCCCTCCATCCATGCCACGTGAACACCTGTGAGGTTTATTTCTGGGTCCCTCCATCTATACCACGTGAACACCTGTGAGGTTTATTTCTGGGTCCCTCCATCTATACCACGTGAACACCAGTGAGGTTTATTTCTGGGTCCCTCCATCTATACCACGTGAACACCTGTGAGGTTTATTTCTGGGTCCCTCCATCTATGCCACGTGAACACCTGTGAGGTTTATTTCTGGGTCCCTCCATCTATGCCACGTGAACACCAGTGAGGTTTATTTCTGGGTCCCTCCATCTATATGACGTGACCAGCTGTGAGGTTTATTTCCGGGTCCCTCCATTTATGCCACGTGAACACCTGAAAGACTATATGTTGAATTAGAAATGCAGTCATGCAGGAAATTGACAGCCTGGCGTCCATTCTTGTGTCATATGACAGTTCTCATTTATTAGTTCTCCAAAACCGACTGCATGGATCTGCGTGTCCTGTTTTCATTTGCATGCCATCACACAGAACTGTGTGACTTACTTATTGACTCGACCGTGTAACTTTTTCTACCCAACTATGCACCGCTTTACTGGAAATTACTTTCGGCTAAATCCACTGAAAAACCACCTAGGCGGGAGACATTTCGTGAATGACGCCGAAGTTGAATGTGAAGTGAAAACGTTGTTTAAACAACAGAGCAGGCAGTTCTATGCAGCCGGTTTGGCAGAAATAAAAAACGATTGGATAAGTGCATCAATTTTGGTGGAAATTATGTTGAGAAATAAAGGGACAATGCATGTATACAAATAAACTGGTTTCAAGTTGTTATCATGTTTAGTTATTTTTCTACAGCCATTTGTGACTTTCTTATTAACTTACCCTTGTATTATCTTTGTTTTTACTATGTTAAGATATAAATTGTTATTTTCATTATTTCTATGGGTTGAGGTTATTAAGTTTTCTATCCGATTCTGTGATTTGGATAGTAATACTGTATCATCAACATATCTAATCTCTGGTATTTCATGACCACCGATATTTAGGGCATCGTAATGCTCCCTGGTTATATCATCTCTGACATTTCTCATTATATTTTCGATGTACAGGTTAAACAAATATGGGGACTGCACACAGCCCTGACGGACTCCTTGCTTGATGTCAAAGTAGTCAAACCAATCTGATGTCTCTCCATCTATTCTAACTGCTGCTTGTTGGTCTAGATCAGTGTTTCCCAATGTGGGGCCCACGCCCCACAGGGGGGCAATTTGACTGTTAAGGGGGGCAATTCGAAAATGTAAGAAATCGGCTGAATATAACAAAACAGGGAGACTTGAGACTGAAGTTAACTAAATTGGAACCTGACATAAGATCTCTTTGCAGCAAGCATCAAGCGCAAGGATCTCACTAAATTTAAATAATAAATAATTACTAATAATTAAAATAATATAGAAAAATCTTTCATTAAAATTATTTTGTACTTGAATTTCAGTTGTCCATTATATGTTTTGAAAATTTACTTACTGTGTTTGCTCAATAATTACCTAGTGATTTCTTCCTAAAACCAATCATTCAAGTTTCTTTAGTGAACATTTCAATTTTTGAATATTAAAAACAATGTATATGTTGAGGGGGGGGGGGCATGGGGCGGGGGAGGGGGGCAATATGAATTTTAGAAAGGCTTAAGTGGGGCATGGTACAAAAAAGGTTGGGAAACACTGGTCTAGATACATCATTTTTATGAGTTCTGCTACATGTGATGGAAAGCCCATATTCCTCATGGTTTCCCAAAGTTTCTGATGTTGTAAACAGTCAAATGCCGTTGAATAATCCACAAAACATGAGAATAGGTTTACATTAAATTCTCTGCACTTCTCTATTATTAAACGCATGATGAGTATGTGCTCTCTTGTTCCTCTTCCTTGTCTAAATCCAGCTTGAACCACATTAATCTATTCTTCCATTTTCCTACGAAGTCTTCCCATTATGACTTTTAGTAGAATTTTACTTGCATGACTGATCAGGGAAACAGTTCTGTAGTTGGTGCATAATTTCAGGTTGCCCTTTTTTGGTATTGGAATGAAGATAGTTCTCTTCCAATCTTTTGGCCATATACCATATTTCCATATCTTTTTACACAATGCGTGTAGCGGTTGGCTGAATGGCTAGAACGCCGAATTTTCATTCAGGAGATCTGGGTTCGAATCCTCGGTAAGGTGTGGAGTTCTTTATTTTTTTCTGTCGGGGGCAAAAAGAAAATTCTAACCGGCACAGTTCGCTGCGACTGCACTAGCCAGGCGGCCTCAGGCTCAAAGACCCCCTGCCATACACTGCAAGGTACTGAGTGGCACCTTGCAGTCTTGACAGACCAAAGTGTGTGAGTTGGAATGTTGCCAAAATTCCATCACAATGTCTGGGCAGAGCTTCAGAAAACATGTGGTGCCCAAACGACATGTTCCCTCTCTCGGCCTTGCCTTGAATGGATAACCAGTACATCTGGAACAAGGTAGGCTGCCGACGCTGGCGGCTCAGCGTCAAACCTCCGAGACCTGGCCTCCACGAGCAGGTGGCGTGAGGTGGCCAGACCCTGGAACCCGACTGAGAGGCGTTCAGCCAAGTCCCACAGGTGAGGGCCTCATACGGGCCTGGACCATAGAACGCGTACATCTGTCAATCGCAAGTGTCTGGACCTTGTAAGTGTGTACTACCGTCAGACTCCCCGCCTGACTCGTGCGGATCCCGCGTCCTCCGGGAATAGGCCCGCCGGAGATATTGCTCGTCTGCTGTGAGCAAATCTCCCAACCTTCCACTGTGCGGATCTCGCGAGCAGCGAGAATATGACTGAATAAGTAAAGAAACGATAAAAGTAGTGGCATTTCAATTGCGCTTGCGCTCCCACCTATGCTACACCCTTCATGTGTCTTCACAAAGTCGGACTAGAGTCAATATTGGCAGTAAATGACAGTTTTAACATAATGAGTGATAGATTTGTATGCTTTCTTCCGCTCCCGCTTTAATTAGTTCAGCTGGTATCTCGTCACATCCTGGTAATTTACCATTCTTCAGATTCTTTCATCTAATGAGGGTTCAGGTTCTGTCTCTGTTGTCATTGGTTCATGTATATCATTCATATCCTCACTGTCATTCATATCATACATTCCACTGCAGTACTCCTGCCATCTTTCTAGAATTTGTCTAAATTATGTTAAGGTATTTCCCGACTTGTCACAGATAACATTAAATTGAGGTTGAAAATTTCTTGTCAATAACTTCATTTCTTTGAATATTTGGTAATCTCTTCCATTCTTATGGTATTGCTCTACTTTTAATGCAACAATCTTGAATATATTGGTTTTGTTCCTTTCTTGTGTTCGTTCTTATTTCTCGTGTTAAAGATGTATACTTCATCCTACTGTTATCGGTTTCCCCTTTCTTTTTCAGTTTCCTTCGTTGTTTTATTAATTCTAACGTACATGGTTTAATCCATGACTTATGTTGCTCAGTCCTGGCCGGAATTAAATCTTTGGCTGCTGTTATCAAGATATCTCTAGCTTGTACTGCCAGTTCATCGGGTGTCATTTCTTCTTATCACAACAGCACAAATGCTGGTTTTGACTGCGATGTCCTGTAAAGGATATGCAACTAACTAACCTAACATATACATACGGCACAATATAATTGATTGACTGTGCAACTTACGACGGTCTTCTCCTAGAGCTTGCAGGCAGAGAACACCCAATAGCAGCACACAGAATACGGCTTTCATGTTGGTGATCACGGTCAGTGTTTGCAGCGTGGTAGACTTGTTGGCAATGAGATTCCCTGATCAGAAGGCAAGTGTTGTCCGTTGTTGATGAATCGGCAGCTGGAATATCTCGTCTGCTTGTGTTGTCTTGCTTATATTCTCTTGACCTGACACGTATATATATATATTTAAAAAAAAAAACAGAGCCACATTTTGTAATTGCAACTGTTTATTGCACAAAGGTTACATTTCCATGTCAACATGGATTTGTTTATCACGCTTCGGTGAATATCACAAAAAGTAATACCTACTGGAAATTAATTCACAGCTGGCGGTTAACATGTATTTGGAAGCAATGAAATCAGAGATCACATCAGACAAAATCCACATGAACCGGTTCTCAAACTGTTGCTATGAAACGACCCATCTTGCATTTACGGCGCTAGCATTATAATTTGTATACCAACCGGATGATGTCAACAACACGTCGTCCTCCAATACATCCCATGTCATGTTTCTGATCGGCCGGGTCGTCCTGAGAGACGATGTCACAATTTATTTTTAACATTCCACATATTAGGGGATTCCAACCAATCATCAACAGGCCGGTAGGCTACGGTATCACCCTTTGAGCCACCTCATCTCTCTAGCGGGATCTGAGCAACGGTATCAGCCATTGTGTCACCTTGTCTCTGTAGCGGGATCTGAGCAACGTTATCACCCTTTGAGCCACCTCGTCTGTCTAGCGTGTTCTCAGCAACAGTATCATTCACTGAGCCACCTCGTCTCTCTAGCGTGTTCTCAGCAACAGTATCAATCACTGTGCCACATCGTCTCTCTAGCGTGTTCTCAGCAACAGTATCAATAACTGAGCCACCTCGTCTCTCTAGCGTGTTCTCAGCTACAGTATCAATAACTGAGTCACCTCGTCTCTCTAGCGTGTTCTCAGCAACAGTATCAATAACTGAGCCACCTCGTCTCTCTAGCGTGTTCTCAGCAACAGTATCAATAACTGGGCCACCTCATCTCTCTAGCGTGTTCTCAAAAACGATATCAGTCACTGAGCCACCTCATCTCTCTCGCGTGTTCTCAGCATTAATATAATCAAATCAAATCAAATCAACTTTATTAGGGTCACAAATTGGGCGCGCAGGCCCGTCTTACATTCGGCCCTTCCAATCACTCGTCTTTCGTTCATCAAGAGCATTATACATTTACATAGGAAGAAAAATAAACATTGTGAAATGAATGTTGTAAACATAAACAAGGCTAAACATGGAGAAAAATGTGTACATAAAAAATATGTGACGTAAAAGTAGTGATGCCAGCGCGTCCCACACACACACACACACACACACACACACCACACACACTCTCTCTCTCTCTCTCATTCACTCTCACTCTCACTCATTCACTCACACACACACACTCTCACTCATTCACTCTCCCGCTCACTCATTCACTCTCCCGTTCACTCATTCACTCTCCCGCTCACTCATTCACTCTCCCGCTCACTCATTCACTCTCCCGCTCACTCATTCACTCTCACGCTCACTCATTCTGTCTCTCCCGCTCACTCATTCACTCTCCCGCTCACTCATTCACTCTCCCGTTCAATCATTCACTCTCCCGCTCACTCATTCACTCTCCCGCTCACTCATTCACTCTCACTCATTCACTCTCATGCTCACTCATTCACTCTCACTCATTCACTGTCCCGCTCACTCATTCACTCTGCCGCTCACTCAGTCACTCTCACGCTCACTCATTTACTCACACGCCCACTCATTCACTCTCACGCTCAATCATTCACTCTCCCGCTCACTGATTCACTCTCACGCTCACTCATTCCTTCTCACGCTCACTCATTCCTTCTCACGCTCACTCATTCACTCTCACTCATTCACTCTCACTCATTCACTCTCACTCATTCACTCTCACGCTCACTCAATCACTCTCACGCTCACTCATTCACTCTCACACTCACTCATTCACTCTCACGCTCACTCATTCACTCTCCCGCTCACTCATTCACTCTCCCGCTCAATCATTCACTCTCCCGCTCACTCATTCACTCTCACTAATTCACTCTCCGGCTCACTCATTCACTCTTCCGCTCACTCATTCACTATCCCGCTCACTCATTCCTTCTCACGCTCACTCATTCACTCTCACTCATTCACTCTCACACTCACTCAATCACTCTCACGCTCCTCATTCACTCTCACACTCACTCATTCACTCTCACGCTCACTCATTCACTCTCCCGCTCACTCATTCACTCTCCCGCTCAATAATTCACTCTCCCGCTCACTAATTCACTCTCACTAATTCACTCTCCCGCTCACTCATTCACTCTGCCGCTCACTCATTCACTCTCCTGCTCACTCATTCACTCTCCCGCTCACTCATTCACTCTCCCGCTCACTCATTCACTCTCCCGCTCACTCATTCACTCTCCCGCTCACTCATTCCTTCTCACGCTCACTCATTCACTCTCACTCATTCACTCTCCCGCTCACTCATTCACTCTCCCGCTCACTCATTCACTCTCACGCTCACTCATTCACTCTCACGCTCACTCATTCACTCTCACTCATTCACCCTCACTCATTCACTCTCCCGCTCACTCATTCACTCTCACGCTCAATCATTCACTCTCCCGCTCACTCATTCACTCTCACTCATTCACTCTCACGCTCACTCATTCATTCTCACGCTCACTCATTCACTCTCACGCTCACTCATTCACTCCCACACACAGACACTCTCACTCATTCACTCTCACGCTCACTCATTCGCTCTCACGCTCACTCATTCACTCTCCCGCTCACTCATTCACCCTCACGCTCACTCATTCACTCTCACGCTCACTCATTCACTCTCCCGCTCACTCATTCACTCTCACTCATTCACTCTCCCGCTCACTCATTCACTCTCACGCTCAATCATTCACTCTCCCGCTCACTCATTCACTCTCACTCATTCACTCTCACGCTCACTCATTCACTCTCACGCTCACTCATTCACTCTCACGCTCACTCATTCACTCTCACGCTCACTCATTCTGTCTCTCATTCACACTAACTCACTCTCTCACTCAAACTATAGTAATGAACATAAGTTTAGATTATACATGATAAAATCAAATGGTATTTAACTTATTATATGACAGATGAGAATACACAAACATATGGATTCGCGTGTTACATAACATGCGTGTTACATGACATGCATCTGCTCAGCTCTCTCTCTCTCTCTCTCTCACTCTCTCTCTCTCTCTCTCTCTGTATTCTTTCATATACACACACTCACACGCATGCGTATGCTCACACACACACACACTCTCTCTCTCTTTCTCTCTCATTCACTCTCACTCTCACTAATTCACTCTCCCGCTCACTCATTCACTCTCCCGCTCACTCATTCACTCTCACGCTCCCTCATTCACTCTCCCGCTCACTCATTCACTCTCCCGCTCACTCATTCACTCTCACGCTCACTCATTCACTCTCACGCTCACTCATTCACTCTTCCGCTCACTCATTCATTCTCCCGCTCACTCATTTACTCTCCCGCTCACTCATTCACTCTCACGCTCACTCATTCTGTCTCTCCCGCTCACTCATTCACTCTCCCGCTCACTCATTCACTCTCCCGCTCACTCATTCACTCTTCCGCTCACTCATTCACTCTCCCGCTCACTCATTCACTCTCCCGTTCAATCATTCACTCTCGCTCATTCACTCTCACGCTCGCTCATTCACTCTCACGCTCACTCATTCACTGTCCCGCTCAATCATTCACTCTGCCGCTCACTCATTCACTCTCACACTCACTCATTTACTCTCACGCTCACTCATTCACTCTCACGCTCAATCATTCACTCTCCCGCTCACTGATTCACTCTCACGCTCACTCATTCACTCTCACGCTCACTCATTCCTTCTCACGCTCACTCATTCACTCTCACTCATTCACTCTCACGCTCACTCATTCACTCTCACTCATTCACTCTCACGCTCACTCATTCACTCTCACTCATTCACTCTCACGCTCACTCATTCACTCTCACTCATTCACTCTCACGCTCACTCATTCACTCTCCCGCTCAATCATTTACTCTCCCGCTCACTCTCATGCTCACTCATTCACTCTTCCGCTCACTCATTCACTCTCCCGCTCATTCATTCACTCTCCCGCTCACTCATTCACTCTCCCGCTCACTCATTCACTCTCCCGCTCACTCATTCACTCTCCCGCTCACTCATTCACTCTCCCGCTCACTTATTCACTCTCACGCTCACTCATTCACTCTCACGCTCACTCATTCACTCTCACTCATTCACTCACACACACAGACACTCTCACTCATTCACTCTCCCGCTCACTCATTCGCTCTCACGCTCACTCATTCACTCTCCCGCTCACCCTCACGCTCACTCATTCACTCTCACTCATTCACTCTCCCGCTCACTCATTCACTCTCACTCATTCACTCTCCCGCTCACTCATTCACTCTCACGCTCAATCATTCACTCTCCCGCTCACTCATTCACTCTCACTCATTCACTCTCACGCTCACTCATTCTGTCTCTCATTCACACTCACTCACTCTCTCACTCAAACTACAGTAATGAACATAAGTTTAGATTATACATAGTAAAATCAAATGGTATTTAACTGTATAATATGACAGATGAGAATACACAAACATATGGATTCGCGTGTTACATAACATGCGTGTTACATGACATGCATCTGCTCAGCTCTCTCTCTCTCTCTCTCTCTCTCTCTCTCTCTGTATTCTTTCATATACACACACTCACACGCATGCGCGCGCTCACACACACTAACACATCAACTCTCCCACTGTCCCACTCTCTAACACACAATCCTACACACACACACACACACTCACTCTCTCAATCACACTCTCTCACACATACACGTACACATGAACGCATGCACGCACGCACACACTCCCTCACTCACTCTCACACATACACGTACGAATGCATGCACTGACACATTCCCCCACCATTTCTCGCTCAATCACTCTCTCCACACACACGCATGCACACACGCATTCACTCTCTCCCTCTCTCTGACACCCACTCTCTCTCTCTCTCTCTCTCTCTCTCTCTCTCTCTCTCTCTCTCTCTCTCTCTCTCTCTCGCTCCCACACGCACACACATATATAGTGAACAATTATAATGAACAATTATACTGAACAATTATACCAGTAAATGAATTATGGTGGCATATAGTCGGTATGGATTAAGTATTGAAAGAGTTTTCGGTTAAATGTGTAGGGACTCATTGGAGTTTTCAGATCTGGAGGCAGATGATTCCATAAGTGAGCACCAGAATAGGCAAAACATGTTTTGTATAGGTCCAATCTAGGCTTTGAGACATGTAACAAATTTAGGCGCTTGCTGTTCATTGCATTAGATTGAATCAGCGGCAGAAGATACTCTGGGGTATTTTGAGATATAATTTTATTCACTAATTTGGCTTTGTTGAAAAGGAAGCGCTTTTGTAGTGGTAGAAGTCTTAGATGACTGTACAAATTATTACTTTCAACGTGCTTTATGCCAGAAACCAGACGAATAGCGCGGTTTTGTAGAGAACATAGTCGTTTTAAATTAGATTTAGGGCAACCATCCCAAACTGTGGAACAGTAATCGAGATGTGATTGGATATAGCATGTATAGAATATTTTTCGTGTGCTTTCGTCCAGGAAGTGCTGAATTTTAGCAAGTTGGTAAACTTTTTGTGCTATTTTCTTGGTAAGAGCGTGAACATGAGAGCTCCAGTTCAAATGACTGTCTATTAAAAGCCCTAGTGTTTTATGTTCAGTCACATTAACTATAGGTAACGTGCCCATGCGGAGTTCGAGCGGTGATCCAGTTATGGCTAGTGTCTGTAGTTTTTGTCTGGTCGTTATTAGCATGGATTTGGTTTTGCCGATGTTAATTTGCATGCGGTTTTCATTGCTCCATCTAGTAAGATTATCAAGTTCCTTTTGTAAAGAATTCTCTAATTCACTACGGTTTTCTTGACTAGTATATATAGTACAGTCGTCAGCAAATAGATCACAAGTTGTATTGATATATAAAGGAAGATCATTAATATAAACTGCAAAAAGCAGCGGACCTAGTATTGAGCCCTGAGGCACACCAATATTAAGCTGTGTGGGTCTTGATAGACAGTTGTTGAAGGACACGACTTGTTGCCTGTCGGATAGAAATGACGTAATTATGTTCACCATGTTGGTGCTTGTCTTCATTTGCTTTAGTTTTCTAATTAAAATATCGTGATCTACCATATCAAAAGCTTTTTTAAAGTCTACAAACACCGCTCCACAAATTCTACCGTTGTTGATGTTTAAGTGCCAGTTATCGGTCATTTTTGTTAGAGCACTATGGCAAGAATATTTAGGTCGAAACCCAGATTGACTGTTAATTATTAGATCGTTGTTAATTAAATGGTGTAACGTTATTTTATGAATGTGTTTTTCTAGTGGTTTTGATAGCGACGATAGTAAGGAAATAGGTCTATAATTACCCAAAACGCTATTATCGATTGAGCCATTTTTAATAAGCGGAAACACTTTAGCAATTTTAAATGCAGATGGAAAGTAGTTTTTGGCCAGGCACTGGTTATATATGAACGTTAAGGACTCGCTAATGACTGGTGCAGCACAACGAAGAATTCTATTACTGATACCATCTAGGCCGTGTGAGTTTGTTGATTTGAGGTTCAAGAGATATTTATAAACGTCTGCAACAGACATTAAAGGAATCTCAGCGGGAATATTTCTGGCGCACTTCTCCTCACAGAATGATGCCAGTGAACTTAAATTACACGATGAGTCTGGTATTGAAGACTTTAGATTCTCTATTTCTGATTGAAAGAACCAACTGAATTCATCGCATGTTATAGAATTTGGCATTGCTGATTCTGTAGGGCGTTTCTTATTGGTTAGCAAGTTAATAGCCTTCCATATATTTGTACTGTTTGAATTATCTACAATCAAATTTTTAAAATGATCTTTTTTTATCCTACGAATTTCATATTTAACTTTATTCCTTAGTCTGCGGTAATTGATGAAGTCTTTATTTTTGTGTGCTGTATCTCGCTCTCTCATGATATCAATGAGATCAATAACTGAGCCACCTCGTCTCTTTATCGTGTTCTCAGCAACAGTATAAAATAACTGAGCCACCTCGTCTCTCTAGCGTGTTCTCAGCAACAGTATCAATAACTGTGCCACATCGTCTCTCTAGCGTGTTCTCAGCAACAGTATCAATAACTGAGCTTCCTCATCTCTCTAGCGTGTTCTCAGCAACGATATCAGTCACTGAGCCACCTCGTCTCTCTAGCGTGTTCTCAGCAACAGTATCAATAACTGAGCCACCTCGTCTCTCTAGCGTGTTCTCAGCTACAGTATCAATAACTGAGTCACCTCGTCTCTCTAGCGTGTTCTCAGCAACAGTATCAATAACTGAGCCACCTCGCCACTCTAGCGTGTTCTCAGCAACAGTATCAATAACTGGGCCACCTCATCTCTCTAGCGTGTTCTCAAAAACGATATCAGTCACTGAGCCACCTCATCTCTCTCGCGTGTTCTCAGCATTAATATCAATAACTGAGCCACCTCGTCTCTTTAGCGTGTTCTCAGCAACAGTATCAATAACTGAGCCACCTCGTCTCTCTAGCGTGTTCTCAGCAACAGTATCAATAACTGAGCCACCTCATCTCTCTAGCGTGTTCTCAGCAACGATATCAGTCACTGAGCCACATCGTATCTCTAGCGTGTTCTCAGCAACAGTATCAATAACTGAGCCACCTCGTCTCTCTAGCGTGTTCTCAGCAACAGTATCAATAAGTGAGCCACCTCGTCTCTCTAGCGTGTTCTCAGCAACAGTATCAGAAACTGAGCCACCTCATCTCTCTAGCGTGTTCTCAGCAACAGTATCAGAAACTGAGCCACCTCATCTCTCTAGCGTGTTCTCAGCAACGATATCAGTCACTGAGCCACCTCATCTCTCTAGCATGTTCTCAGCAACAGTTTTAGCAACTGAGCCATCTCGTCTCTCTAGCGTGTTCTCAGCAACAGTTTTAGCAACTGAGCCACCTCGTCTGTCTAGCGTGTTCTCAGCAACAGTATCAATAACTGAGCCACCTCGTCTCTCTAGCATGTTCTCAGCAACAGTTTTAGCAACTGAGCCATCTCGTCTCTCTAGCGTGTTCTCAGCAACAGTTTTAGCAACTGAGCCACCTCGTCTGTCTAGCGTGTTCTCAGCAACAGTATCAATAACTGAGCCACCTCGTCTCTCTAGCATGTTCTCAGCAACAGTTTTAGCAACTGAGCCATCTCGTCTCTCTAGCGTGTTCTCAGCAACAGTTTTAGCAACTGAGCCATCTCGTCTCTCTAGCGTGTTCTCAGCAACGGTATCAGTCACTGAGCCACCTCGTCTCTCTAGCGTGTTCTCAGCAACGATATCAGTCACTGAGCCACCTTGTCTCTCTAGCGTGTTCTCAGAAACAGTATCAATAACTGAGCCACCTCGTCTCTCTAGCGTGTTCTCAGCAACAGTATGAATAACTGAGCAACCTCATCTCTCTAGCGTGTTCTCAGCAACAGTATCAATAACTGAGCCACCTCATCTCTCTAGCGTGTTCTCAGCAACGATATCAGTCAATGAGCCACCTCGTCTCTCTAGCGTGTTCTCAGCAACAGTATGAATAACTGAGCAACCTCATCTCTCTAGCGTGTTCTCAGAAACAGTATCAATAACTGAGCCACCTCATCTGTCTAGCGTGTTCTCAGCAACAGTATCAATAACTTAGCCACCTCGTCTCTCTAGCGTGGTCTCAGCAACAGTATCAATAACTGAGCCACCTCGACTCTCTAGCGTGTTCTCAGCAACAGTATCAATAACTGAGCCACCTAGTCTCTCTAGCGTGTTCTCAGCAACAGTATCAATAACTGAGCCACCTCGTCTCTCTAGCGTGGTCTCAGCAACAGTATCAATAACTGAGCCACTTAATCTCTCTAGCGTGGTCTCAGCAACAGTATCAATAACTGAGCCACCTAGTCTCTCTAGCGTGTTCTCAGCACCAGTATCAATAACTGAGCCACCTCGTCTCTCTAGCGTGTTCTCAGCAACAGTATCAATAACTGAGCCACCTCGTCTATCTAGCTTGGTCTCAGCAACAGTATCAATAACTGAGCCACCTAGTCTCTCTAGCGTGTTCTCAGCACCAGTATCAATAACTGAGCCACCTCGTCTCTCTAGCGTGTTCTCAGCAACAGTATCAATAACTGAGCCACCTCGTCTATCTAGCTTGTTCTCAGCAATAGTATCAATAACTGAGCCACCTCGACTCTCTAGCGTGTTCTCAGCAGCAGTATCAATAACTGAGCCACCTAGTCTCTCTAGCGTGTTCTCAGCAACAGTATCAATAACTTAGCCACCTCGTCTCTCTAGCGTGGTCTCAGCAACAGTATCAATAACTGAGCCACCTCGACTCTCTAGCGTGTTCTCAGCAACAGTATCAATAACTGAGCAACCTCGTGTCTCTAGCGTGATCTCAGCAACAGTATCAATAACTGAGCCACCTCGTCTCTCTAGCATGTTCTCAGCAACAGTATCAGAAACTGAGCCACCTCATCTCTCTAGCATGTTCTCAGCAACAGTATCAGTAACTTAGCCACCTCATCTCTCTAGCGTGTTCTTAGCAACAGTATCAATAACTGAGCCACCTCATCTCTCTAGCGTGTTCTTAGCAACAGTATCAATAACTGAGCCACCTCATCTCTCTAGCGTGTTCTCAGCAACAGTATCAATAACTGAGCCACCTCGTCTCTCTAGCGTGTTCTCAGCTACAGTATCAATAACTGAGTCACCTCGTCTCTCTAGCGTGTTCTCAGCAACAGTATCAATAACTGAGCCACCTCGCCACTCTAGCGTGTTCTCAGCAACAGTATCAATAACTGGGCCACCTCATCTCTCTAGCGTGTTCTCAAAAACGATATCAGTCACTGAGCCACCTCATCTCTCTCGCGTGTTCTCAGCATTAATATCAATAACTGAGCCACCTCGTCTCTTTAGCGTGTTCTCAGCAACAGTATCAATAACTGAGCCACCTCGTCTCTCTAGCGTGTTCTCAGCAACAGTATCAATAACTGAGCCACCTCATCTCTCTAGCGTGTTCTCAGCAACGATATCAGTCACTGAGCCACATCGTATCTCTAGCGTGTTCTCAGCAACAGTATCAATAACTGAGCCACCTCGTCTCTCTAGCGTGTTCTCAGCAACAGTATCAATAAGTGAGCCACCTCGTCTCTCTAGCGTGTTCTCAGCAACAGTATCAGAAACTGAGCCACCTCATCTCTCTAGCGTGTTCTCAGCAACAGTATCAGAAACTGAGCCACCTCATCTCTCTAGCGTGTTCTCAGCAACGATATCAGTCACTGAGCCACCTCATCTCTCTAGCATGTTCTCAGCAACAGTTTTAGCAACTGAGCCATCTCGTCTCTCTAGCGTGTTCTCAGCAACAGTTTTAGCAACTGAGCCACCTCGTCTGTCTAGCGTGTTCTCAGCAACAGTATCAATAACTGAGCCACCTCGTCTCTCTAGCATGTTCTCAGCAACAGTTTTAGCAACTGAGCCATCTCGTCTCTCTAGCGTGTTCTCAGCAACAGTTTTAGCAACTGAGCCACCTCGTCTGTCTAGCGTGTTCTCAGCAACAGTATCAATAACTGAGCCACCTCGTCTCTCTAGCATGTTCTCAGCAACAGTTTTAGCAACTGAGCCATCTCGTCTCTCTAGCGTGTTCTCAGCAACAGTTTTAGCAACTGAGCCATCTCGTCTCTCTAGCGTGTTCTCAGCAACGGTATCAGTCACTGAGCCACCTCGTCTCTCTAGCGTGTTCTCAGCAACGATATCAGTCACTGAGCCACCTTGTCTCTCTAGCGTGTTCTCAGAAACAGTATCAATAACTGAGCCACCTCGTCTCTCTAGCGTGTTCTCAGCAACAGTATGAATAACTGAGCAACCTCATCTCTCTAGCGTGTTCTCAGCAACAGTATCAATAACTGAGCCACCTCATCTCTCTAGCGTGTTCTCAGCAACGATATCAGTCAATGAGCCACCTCGTCTCTCTAGCGTGTTCTCAGCAACAGTATGAATAACTGAGCAACCTCATCTCTCTAGCGTGTTCTCAGAAACAGTATCAATAACTGAGCCACCTCATCTGTCTAGCGTGTTCTCAGCAACAGTATCAATAACTTAGCCACCTCGTCTCTCTAGCGTGGTCTCAGCAACAGTATCAATAACTGAGCCACCTCGACTCTCTAGCGTGTTCTCAGCAACAGTATCAATAACTGAGCCACCTAGTCTCTCTAGCGTGTTCTCAGCAACAGTATCAATAACTGAGCCACCTCGTCTCTCTAGCGTGTTCTCAGCAACAGTATCAATAACTGAGCCACCTCATCTCTCTAGCGTGTTCTCAGCAACGATATCAGTCACTGAGCCACATCGTATCTCTAGCGTGTTCTCAGCAACAGTATCAATAACTGAGCCACCTCGTCTCTCTAGCGTGTTCTCAGCAACAGTATCAATAAGTGAGCCACCTCGTCTCTCTAGCGTGTTCTCAGCAACAGTATCAGAAACTGAGCCACCTCATCTCTCTAGCGTGTTCTCAGCAACAGTATCAGAAACTGAGCCACCTCATCTCTCTAGCGTGTTCTCAGCAACGATATCAGTCACTGAGCCACCTCATCTCTCTAGCATGTTCTCAGCAACAGTTTTAGCAACTGAGCCATCTCGTCTCTCTAGCGTGTTCTCAGCAACAGTTTTAGCAACTGAGCCACCTCGTCTGTCTAGCGTGTTCTCAGCAACAGTATCAATAACTGAGCCACCTCGTCTCTCTAGCATGTTCTCAGCAACAGTTTTAGCAACTGAGCCATCTCGTCTCTCTAGCGTGTTCTCAGCAACAGTTTTAGCAACTGAGCCACCTCGTCTGTCTAGCGTGTTCTCAGCAACAGTATCAATAACTGAGCCACCTCGTCTCTCTAGCATGTTCTCAGCAACAGTTTTAGCAACTGAGCCATCTCGTCTCTCTAGCGTGTTCTCAGCAACGGTATCAGTCACTGAGCCACCTCGTCTCTCTAGCGTGTTCTCAGCAACGATATCAGTCACTGAGCCACCTTGTCTCTCTAGCGTGTTCTCAGAAACAGTATCAATAACTGAGCCACCTCGTCTCTCTAGCGTGTTCTCAGCAACAGTATGAATAACTGAGCAACCTCATCTCTCTAGCGTGTTCTCAGCAACAGTATCAATAACTGAGCCACCTCATCTCTCTAGCGTGTTCTCAGCAACGATATCAGTCAATGAGCCACCTCGTCTCTCTAGCGTGTTCTCAGCAACAGTATGAATAACTGAGCAACCTCATCTCTCTAGCGTGTTCTCAGAAACAGTATCAATAACTGAGCCACCTCATCTGTCTAGCGTGTTCTCAGCAACAGTATCAATAACTTAGCCACCTCGTCTCTCTAGCGTGGTCTCAGCAACAGTATCAATAACTGAGCCACCTCGACTCTCTAGCGTGTTCTCAGCAACAGTATCAATAACTGAGCCACCTAGTCTCTCTAGCGTGTTCTCAGCAACAGTATCAATAACTGAGCCACCTCGTCTCTCTAGCGTGGTCTCAGCAACAGTATCAATAACTGAGCCACTTAATCTCTCTAGCGTGGTCTCAGCAACAGTATCAATAACTGAGCCACCTAGTCTCTCTAGCGTGTTCTCAGCACCAGTATCAATAACTGAGCCACCTCGTCTCTCTAGCGTGTTCTCAGCAACAGTATCAATAACTGAGCCACCTCGTCTATCTAGCTTGGTCTCAGCAACAGTATCAATAACTGAGCCACCTAGTCTCTCTAGCGTGTTCTCAGCACCAGTATCAATAACTGAGCCACCTCGTCTCTCTAGCGTGTTCTCAGCAACAGTATCAATAACTGAGCCACCTCGTCTATCTAGCTTGTTCTCAGCAATAGTATCAATAACTGAGCCACCTCGACTCTCTAGCGTGTTCTCAGCAGCAGTATCAATAACTGAGCCACCTAGTCTCTCTAGCGTGTTCTCAGCAACAGTATCAATAACTTAGCCACCTCGTCTCTCTAGCGTGGTCTCAGCAACAGTATCAATAACTGAGCCACCTCGACTCTCTAGCGTGTTCTCAGCAACAGTATCAATAACTGAGCAACCTCGTGTCTCTAGCGTGATCTCAGCAACAGTATCAATAACTGAGCCACCTCGTCTCTCTAGCATGTTCTCAGCAACAGTATCAGAAACTGAGCCACCTCATCTCTCTAGCATGTTCTCAGCAACAGTATCAGTAACTTAGCCACCTCATCTCTCTAGCGTGTTCTTAGCAACAGTATCAATAACTGAGCCACCTCATCTCTCTAGCGTGTTCTTAGCAACAGTATCAATAACTGAGCCACCTCATCTCTCTAGCGTGTTCTCAGCAACAGTATCAATAACTTAGCCATCTCGTCTCTCTAGCGTGTTCTCAGCAACAGTTTTAGCAACTGAGCCATCTCGTCTCTCTAGCGTGTTCTCAGCAACGGTATCAGTCACTGAGCCACCTCGTCTCTCTAGCGTGTTCTCAGCAACGATATCAGTCACTGAGCCACCTTGTCTCTCTAGCGTGTTCTCAGAAACAGTATCAATAACTGAGCCACCTCGTCTCTCTAGCGTGTTCTCAGCAACAGTATGAATAACTGAGCAACCTCATCTCTCTAGCGTGTTCTCAGCAACAGTATCAATAACTGAGCCACCTCATCTCTCTAGCGTGTTCTCAGCAACGATATCAGTCAATGAGCCACCTCGTCTCTCTAGCGTGTTCTCAGCAACAGTATGAATAACTGAGCAACCTCATCTCTCTAGCGTGTTCTCAGAAACAGTATCAATAACTGAGCCACCTCATCTGTCTAGCGTGTTCTCAGCAACAGTATCAATAACTTAGCCACCTCGTCTCTCTAGCGTGGTCTCAGCAACAGTATCAATAACTGAGCCACCTCGACTCTCTAGCGTGTTCTCAGCAACAGTATCAATAACTGAGCCACCTAGTCTCTCTAGCGTGTTCTCAGCAACAGTATCAATAACTGAGCCACCTCGTCTCTCTAGCGTGGTCTCAGCAACAGTATCAATAACTGAGCCACTTAATCTCTCTAGCGTGGTCTCAGCAACAGTATCAATAACTGGGCCACCTCATCTCTCTAGCGTGTTCTCAAAAACGATATCAGTCACTGAGCCACCTCATCTCTCTCGCGTGTTCTCAGCATTAATATCAATAACTGAGCCACCTCGTCTCTTTAGCGTGTTCTCAGCAACAGTATCAATAACTGAGCCACCTCGTCTCTCTAGCGTGTTCTCAGCAACAGTATCAATAACTGAGCCACCTCATCTCTCTAGCGTGTTCTCAGCAACGATATCAGTCACTGAGCCACATCGTATCTCTAGCGTGTTCTCAGCAACAGTATCAATAACTGAGCCACCTCGTCTCTCTAGCGTGTTCTCAGCAACAGTATCAATAAGTGAGCCACCTCGTCTCTCTAGCGTGTTCTCAGCAACAGTATCAGAAACTGAGCCACCTCATCTCTCTAGCGTGTTCTCAGCAACAGTATCAGAAACTGAGCCACCTCATCTCTCTAGCGTGTTCTCAGCAACGATATCAGTCACTGAGCCACCTCATCTCTCTAGCATGTTCTCAGCAACAGTTTTAGCAACTGAGCCATCTCGTCTCTCTAGCGTGTTCTCAGCAACAGTTTTAGCAACTGAGCCACCTCGTCTGTCTAGCGTGTTCTCAGCAACAGTATCAATAACTGAGCCACCTCGTCTCTCTAGCATGTTCTCAGCAACAGTTTTAGCAACTGAGCCATCTCGTCTCTCTAGCGTGTTCTCAGCAACAGTTTTAGCAACTGAGCCACCTCGTCTGTCTAGCGTGTTCTCAGCAACAGTATCAATAACTGAGCCACCTCGTCTCTCTAGCATGTTCTCAGCAACAGTTTTAGCAACTGAGCCATCTCGTCTCTCTAGCGTGTTCTCAGCAACAGTTTTAGCAACTGAGCCATCTCGTCTCTCTAGCGTGTTCTCAGCAACGGTATCAGTCACTGAGCCACCTCGTCTCTCTAGCGTGTTCTCAGCAACGATATCAGTCACTGAGCCACCTTGTCTCTCTAGCGTGTTCTCAGAAACAGTATCAATAACTGAGCCACCTCGTCTCTCTAGCGTGTTCTCAGCAACAGTATGAATAACTGAGCAACCTCATCTCTCTAGCGTGTTCTCAGCAACAGTATCAATAACTGAGCCACCTCATCTCTCTAGCGTGTTCTCAGCAACGATATCAGTCAATGAGCCACCTCGTCTCTCTAGCGTGTTCTCAGCAACAGTATGAATAACTGAGCAACCTCATCTCTCTAGCGTGTTCTCAGAAACAGTATCAATAACTGAGCCACCTCATCTGTCTAGCGTGTTCTCAGCAACAGTATCAATAACTTAGCCACCTCGTCTCTCTAGCGTGGTCTCAGCAACAGTATCAATAACTGAGCCACCTCGACTCTCTAGCGTGTTCTCAGCAACAGTATCAATAACTGAGCCACCTAGTCTCTCTAGCGTGTTCTCAGCAACAGTATCAATAACTGAGCCACCTCGTCTCTCTAGCGTGGTCTCAGCAACAGTATCAATAACTGAGCCACTTAATCTCTCTAGCGTGGTCTCAGCAACAGTATCAATAACTGAGCCACCTAGTCTCTCTAGCGTGTTCTCAGCACCAGTATCAATAACTGAGCCACCTCGTCTCTCTAGCGTGTTCTCAGCAACAGTATCAATAACTGAGCCACCTCGTCTATCTAGCTTGGTCTCAGCAACAGTATCAATAACTGAGCCACCTAGTCTCTCTAGCGTGTTCTCAGCACCAGTATCAATAACTGAGCCACCTCGTCTCTCTAGCGTGTTCTCAGCAACAGTATCAATAACTGAGCCACCTCGTCTATCTAGCTTGTTCTCAGCAATAGTATCAATAACTGAGCCACCTCGACTCTCTAGCGTGTTCTCAGCAGCAGTATCAATAACTGAGCCACCTAGTCTCTCTAGCGTGTTCTCAGCAACAGTATCAATAACTTAGCCACCTCGTCTCTCTAGCGTGGTCTCAGCAACAGTATCAATAACTGAGCCACCTCGACTCTCTAGCGTGTTCTCAGCAACAGTATCAATAACTGAGCAACCTCGTGTCTCTAGCGTGATCTCAGCAACAGTATCAATAACTGAGCCACCTCGTCTCTCTAGCATGTTCTCAGCAACAGTATCAGAAACTGAGCCACCTCATCTCTCTAGCATGTTCTCAGCAACAGTATCAGTAACTTAGCCACCTCATCTCTCTAGCGTGTTCTTAGCAACAGTATCAATAACTGAGCCACCTCATCTCTCTAGCGTGTTCTTAGCAACAGTATCAATAACTGAGCCACCTCATCTCTCTAGCGTGTTCTCAGCAACAGTATCAATAACTTAGCCACCTCGTCTCTCTAGCGTGGTCTCAGCAACAGTATCAATAACTGAGCCACCTCGACTCTCTAGCGTGTTCTCAGCAACAGTATCAATAACTGAGCCACCTAGTCTCTCTAGCGTGTTCTCAGCAACAGTATCAATAACTTAGCCACCTCGTCTCTCTAGCGTGGTCTCAGCAACAGTATCAATAACTGAGCCACCTCGACTCTCTAGCGTGTTCTCAGCAACAGTATCAAAAACAGAGCAACCTCGTCTCTCTAGCGTGTTCTCAGCAACAGTATCAATAACTGAGCCACCTCGTCTCTCTAGCATGTTCTCAGCAACAGTATCAGAAACTGAGCCACCTCATCTCTCTAGCATGTTCTCAGCTACAGTATCAGAAACTGAGCCACCTCGTGTCTCTAGCATGTTCTCAGCAACGATATCAGTCACTGAGCCACCTCATCTCTCTAGCATGTTCTCAACAACAGTTTTAGCAACTGAGCCATCTCGTCTCTCTAGCGTGTTCTCAGCAACAGTTTTAGCAACTGAGCCACATCATGTGTCTAGCAGGTTCTTAGCAACAGTTTTAGCAACTGAGCCATCTCGTCTCTCTAGCGTGTTCTCAGCAACGATATCAGTCACTGAGGCACCTCGTCTCTCTAGCGTGTTCTCAGCAACAGTATCAAAAACTGAGCCACCTCGTCTCTCTAGCGTGTTCTCAGAAACAATATCAATAACTGAGCCACCTAATCTCTCTAGTGTGTTCTCAGCAATGGTATCATTCACTGAGCCACCTCGTCTCTCTAGAGTGTTCTCAGAAAAAATATCAATAACTGAGCCACCTAATCTCTCTAGTGTGTTCTCAGCAACAATATCATTCACTGAGCCACCTCGTCTCTCTAGCGTGTTCTCAGCAACAGTATCATTCACTGAGCCACCTCGTCTGTCTAGCATGTTCTCAGCAACAGTATCAATAACTGAGCCACCTCGTCTCTCTAGCTTATTCTCAGCAACAGTATCAATAACTGAGCCACCTCGTCTCTCTAGCGTATTCTCAACAACAGTATCAATAACTGAGCCACCTCGTCTCTCTAGCGTATTCTCAGCAACAGTATCAATAACTGAGCCACCTAATCTCTCTAGTGTGTTCTCAGCAACGATATCAGTCACTGAGCCACCTCTTTTCTCTAGCGTGTTCTCAGCAACAGTATCAATAACTGAGCCACCTCGTCTCTCTAGCGTGTTCTCAGCAACAGTATCAATAATTGAGCCACCTTGTCTCTCTAGCGTGTTCTCAGCAACAGTATCAATAACTGAGCCACCTCGTCTCTCTAGCGTATTCTCAACAACAGTATCAATAACTGAGCCACTTCGTCTCTCTAGCGTGTTCTCAGCAACGATATCAGTCACTGAGCCACATCGTATCTCTAGCGTGTTCTCAACAACAGTATCAATAACTGAGCCACCTCGTCTCTCTAGCGTGTTCTCAGCAACAATATCAATAACTGAGCCACCTCGTCTCTCTAGCGTGTTCTCAGCAACAGTATCAATAACTGAGCCACCTCGTCTCTCTAGCGTATTCTCAGCAACAGTATCAATAACTGAGCCACCTCGTCTCTCTAGCGTATTCTCAGCAACAGTATCAATAACTGAGCCACCTAATCTCTCTAGTGTGTTCTCAGCAACGATATCAGTCACTGAGCCACCTCTTTTCTCTAGCGTGTTCTCAGCAACAGTATCAATAACTGAGCCACCTCGTCTCTCTAGCGTGTTCTCAGCAACAGTATCAATAATTGAGCCACCTTGTCTCTCTAGCGTGTTCTCAGCAACAGTATCAATAACTGAGCCACCTCGTCTCTCTAGCGTATTCTCAACAACAGTATCAATAACTGAGCCACTTCGTCTCTCTAGCGTGTTCTCAGCAACAGTATCAATAACTGAGCAACTTAATCTCTCTAGCGTGTTCTCAGCAACGATATCAGTCACTGAGCCACCTCGTCTCTCTAGCGTGTTCTCAGCAACAGTATCAATAACTGAGCCACCTCGTTTCTCTAGCGTGCTCTCAGCAACAGTATCAGAAACTGAGCCACCTCATCTCTCTAGCGTGTTCTCAGCAACGATATCAGTCACTGAGCCACCTCGTCTGTCTAGCATGTTCTCAGCAACAGTATCAATAACTGAGCCACCTCATGTCTCTAGCGTGTTCTCAGCAACAGTATCATTAACTGAGCCACCTCGTCTCTCTAGCGTGTTCTCAGAAACAGTATCATTAACCGAGCCACCTCGTCTCTCTAGCGTGTTCTCAGGAACAGTATGAATAACTGAGCAACCTCATCTCTCTAGCGTGTTCTCAGCAACAGTATCAATAAATAAGCCACCTCATCTCTCTAGCGTGTTCTCAGCAACGATATCAGTCAATGAGCCACCTCATCTGTCTAGCGTGTTCTCAGCAACAGTATCAATAACTGAGCCACCTCACCTCTCTAGCGTGTTCTCAGCAACAGTATCAATAACTAAGCCACCTCGTCTCTCTAGCGTAGTCTCAGCAACAGTATCAATAACTGAGCCACCTCATCTCTCTAGCGTGTTCTCAGCAACAGTATCAATAACTGAGCCACCTAATCTGTCTAGCGTGTTCTCAGCAACAGTATCAATAACTGAGCCACATCATCTCTCTAGCGTGTTCTCAGCAACAGTATCAATAACTGAGCCACCTCATCTCTCTAGCGTGTTCTCAGCAACAGTATCAATAACTGAGCCACCTCATCTCTCTAGCGTGTTCTCAGCAACAGTATCAATCACTTAGCCACCTCGTCTCTCTAGCGTAGTCTCAGCAACAGTATCAATAACTGAGCCACCTCGACTCTCTAGCGTGTTCTCAGCAACAGTATCAATAACTGAGCCACCTAGTCTCTCTAGCGTGTTCTCAGCAACAGTATCAATAACTGAGCCACCTAGTCTCTCTAGCGTGTTCTCAGCAACAGTATCAATAACTGAGCCACCTCGACTCTCTAGCGTGTTCTCAGCAACAGTATCAATAACTGAGCCACCTAGTCTCTCTAGCGTAGTCTCAGCAACAGTATCAATAACTGAGCCACATCGTCTCTCTAGCGTGTTCTCAGCAACAGTATCAATAACTGAGCCACCTCGACTCTCTAGCGTGTTCTCAGCAACAGTATCAATAACTGAGCCACCTAGTCTCTCTAGCGTGTTCTCAGCAACAGTATCAATAACTGAGCCACCTCATCTCTCTAGAGTGTTCTCAGCAACGATATCAGTCACTGAGCCACCTCGTCTCTCTAGCGTGTTCTCAGCAACAGTATCAATAACTGAGCCACCTCGTCTCTCTAGCGTGTTCTCAGCAACAGTATCAATAACTGAGCCACCTCGTCTCTCTAGCGTGTTCTCAGCAACAGTATCAATAGCTGAGCCACCTCGTCTCTCTAGCGTGTTCTCAGCAACAGTATCAATAACTGAGCCACCTCGTCTCTCTAGCGTGTTCTCAGCAACAGTATCAATAACTGAGCCACCTCATCTCTCTAGCGTGTTCTCAGCAACAGTATCAATAACTGAGCCACCTCATCTCTCTAGCGTGTTCTCAGCAACAGTATCAATAACTGAGCCACCTCGTCTCTCTAGCGTGTTCTCAGAAACAATATCAATAACTGATCCACCTCGTCTCTCTAGCGTGTTCTCCGCAAAGATATCATTCACTGAGCCACCTCGTCTCTCTAGCGTGTTCTCAGAAACAATATCATTCACTGAGCCACCTCGTCTCTCTAGCGTGTTCTCAGCAACAGTTTTATCAACTGAGCCATCTCGTCTCTCTAGCATGTTCTCAGCAACAGTATCAGAAACTGAGCCACCTCATCTCTCTAGCGTGTTCTCAGCAACGATATCAGTCACTGAGCCACCTCATCTCTCTAGCATGTTCTCAACAACAGTTTTAGCAACTGACCATCTCGTCTCTCTAGCGTGTTCTCAGCAACAGTTTTAGCAACTGAGCCACATCGTCTGTCTAGCGTTTTCTCAGCAACAGTATCAATAACTGAGCCACCTCGTCTCTCTAGCGTGTTCTCAGCAACAGTATCAATAACTGAGCCACCTCGTCTCTCTAGCGTGTTCTCAGCAACTGTATCAGCCATTGAGCCACCTCGTCTGTCTAGCGTATTCTCAGCAACAGTATCAATAACTGAGCCACCTCATCTCTCTAGCGTGTTCTCAGCAACGATATCAGTCACTGAGCCACCTCGTCTCTCTAGGGTGTTCTCAGCAACAGTATCAATAACTGAGCCACCTCGTCTCTCTAGCGTGTTTTCAGCAACAGTATCAATAACTGAGCCACCTCGTCTCTCTAGCGTGTTCTCAGCAACAGTATGAATAACTGAGCCACCTCGTCTCTCTAGCGTGTTCTCAGCAACAGTATCAATAACTGAGCCACCTCGTCTCTCTAGCGTGTTCTCAGCAACTGTATCAGCTATTGAGCCACCTCGTCTCTCTAGCGTATTCTCAGTAACAGTATCAATAACTGAGCCACCTCATCTCTCTAGCGTGTTCTCAGCAACGATATCAGTCACTGAGCCACCTCGTCTCTCTAGGGTGTTCTCAGCAACAGTATCAATAACTGAGCCACCTCGTCTCTCTAGCGTGTTCTCAGCAACAGTATGAATAACTGAGCCACCTCATCTCTCTAGCGTGTTCTCAGCAACAGTATCAATAACTGAGCCACCTCGTCTCTCTAGCGTGTTCTCAGCAACAGTATCAATAACTGAGCCACCTCATCTCTCTAGTGTGTTCTCAGCAACGATATCAGTCACTGAGCCACCTCTTTTCTCTAGCGTGTTCTCAGCAACAGTATCAATAACTGAGCCACCTCGTCTCTCTAGCGTGTTCTCAGCAACAGTATCAATAATTGAGCCACCTTGTCTCTCTAGCGTGTTCTCAGCAACAGTATCAATAACTGAGCCACCTCGTCTCTCTAGCGTATTCTCAACAACAGTATCAATAACTGAGCCACTTCGTCTCTCTAGCGTGTTCTCAGCAACGATATCAGTCACTGAGCCACATCGTATCTCTAGCGTGTTCTCAACAACAGTATCAATAACTGAGCCACCTCGTCTCTCTAGCGTGTTCTCAGCAACAATATCAATAACTGAGCCACCTCGTCTCTCTAGCGTATTCTCAGCAACAGTATCAATAACTGAGCCACCTCGTCTCTCTAGCGTATTCTCAGCAACAGTATCAATAACTGAGCCACCTAATCTCTCTAGTGTGTTCTCAGCAACGATATCAGTCACTGAGCCACCTCTTTTCTCTAGCGTGTTCTCAGCAACAGTATCAATAACTGAGCCACCTCGTCTCTCTAGCGTGTTCTCAGCAACAGTATCAATAATTGAGCCACCTTGTCTCTCTAGCGTGTTCTCAGCAACAGTATCAATAACTGAGCCACCTCGTCTCTCTAGCGTATTCTCAACAACAGTATCAATAACTGAGCCACTTCGTCTCTCTAGCGTGTTCTCAGCAACAGTATCAATAACTGAGCCACTTAATCTCTCTAGCGTGTTCTCAGCAACGATATCAGTCACTGAGCCACCTCGTCTCTCTAGCGTGTTCTCAGCAACAGTATCAATAACTGAGCCACCTCGTCTCTCTAGCGTGCTCTCAGCAACAGTATCAGAAACTGAGCCACCTCATCTCTCTAGCGTGTTCTCAGCAACGATATCAGTCACTGAGCCACCTCGTCTGTCTAGCATGTTCTCAGCAACAGTATCAATAACTGAGCCACCTCATGTCTCTAGCGTGTTCTCAGCAACAGTATCATTAACTGAGCCACCTCGTCTCTCTAGCGTGTTCTCAGAAACAGTATCATTAACCGAGCCACCTCGTCTCTCTAGCGTGTTCTCAGGAACAGTATGAATAACTGAGCAACCTCATCTCTCTAGCGTGTTCTCAGCAACAGTATCAATAAATAAGCCACCTCATCTCTCTAGCGTGTTCTCAGCAACGATATCAGTCAATGAGCCACCTCATCTGTCTAGCGTGTTCTCAGCAACAGTATCAATAACTGAGCCACCTCATCTCTCTAGCGTGTTCTCAGCAACAGTATCAATAACTAAGCCACCTCGTCTCTCTAGCGTAGTCTCAGCAACAGTATCAATAACTGAGCCACCTCATCTCTCTAGCGTGTTCTCAGCAACAGTATCAATAACTGAGCCACCTAATCTGTCTAGCGTGTTCTCAGCAACAGTATCAATAACTGAGCCACATCATCTCTCTAGCGTGTTCTCAGCAACAGTATCAATAACTGAGCCACCTCATCTCTCTAGCGTGTTCTCAGCAACAGTATCAATAACTGAGCCACCTCATCTCTCTAGCGTGTTCTCAGCAACAGTATCAATCACTTAGCCACCTCGTCTCTCTAGCGTAGTCTCAGCAACAGTATCAATAACTGAGCCACCTCGACTCTCTAGCGTGTTCTCAGCAACAGTATCAATAACTGAGCCACCTAGTCTCTCTAGCGTGTTCTCAGCAACAGTATCAATAACTGAGCCACCTAGTCTCTCTAGCGTGTTCTCAGCAACAGTATCAATAACTGAGCCACCTCGACTCTCTAGCGTGTTCTCAGCAACAGTATCAATAACTGAGCCACCTAGTCTCTCTAGCGTAGTCTCAGCAACAGTATCAATAACTGAGCCACATCGTCTCTCTAGCGTGTTCTCAGCAACAGTATCAATAACTGAGCCACCTCGACTCTCTAGCGTGTTCTCAGCAACAGTATCAATAACTGAGCCACCTAGTCTCTCTAGCGTGTTCTCAGCAACAGTATCAATAACTGAGCCACCTCATCTCTCTAGAGTGTTCTCAGCAACGATATCAGTCACTGAGCCACCTCGTCTCTCTAGCGTGTTCTCAGCAACAGTATCAATAACTGAGCCACCTCGTCTCTCTAGCGTGTTCTCAGCAACAGTATCAATAACTGAGCCACCTCGTCTCTCTAGCGTGTTCTCAGCAACAGTATCAATAGCTGAGCCACCTCGTCTCTCTAGCGTGTTCTCAGCAACAGTATCAATAACTGAGCCACCTCGTCTCTCTAGCGTGTTCTCAGCAACAGTATCAATAACTGAGCCACCTCATCTCTCTAGCGTGTTCTCAGCAACAGTATCAATAACTGAGCCACCTCATCTCTCTAGCGTGTTCTCAGCAACAGTATCAATAACTGAGCCACCTCGTCTCTCTAGCGTGTTCTCAGAAACAATATCAATAACTGATCCACCTCGTCTCTCTAGCGTGTTCTCCGCAAAGATATCATTCACTGAGCCACCTCGTCTCTCTAGCGTGTTCTCAGAAACAATATCATTCACTGAGCCACCTCGTCTCTCTAGCGTGTTCTCAGCAACAGTTTTATCAACTGAGCCATCTCGTCTCTCTAGCATGTTCTCAGCAACAGTATCAGAAACTGAGCCACCTCATCTCTCTAGCGTGTTCTCAGCAACGATATCAGTCACTGAGCCACCTCATCTCTCTAGCATGTTCTCAACAACAGTTTTAGCAACTGACCATCTCGTCTCTCTAGCGTGTTCTCAGCAACAGTTTTAGCAACTGAGCCACATCGTCTGTCTAGCGTTTTCTCAGCAACAGTATCAATAACTGAGCCACCTCGTCTCTCTAGCGTGTTCTCAGCAACAGTATCAATAACTGAGCCACCTCGTCTCTCTAGCGTGTTCTCAGCAACTGTATCAGCCATTGAGCCACCTCGTCTGTCTAGCGTATTCTCAGCAACAGTATCAATAACTGAGCCACCTCATCTCTCTAGCGTGTTCTCAGCAACGATATCAGTCACTGAGCCACCTCGTCTCTCTAGGGTGTTCTCAGCAACAGTATCAATAACTGAGCCACCTCGTCTCTCTAGCGTGTTTTCAGCAACAGTATCAATAACTGAGCCACCTCGTCTCTCTAGCGTGTTCTCAGCAACAGTATGAATAACTGAGCCACCTCGTCTCTCTAGCGTGTTCTCAGCAACAGTATCAATAACTGAGCCACCTCGTCTCTCTAGCGTGTTCTCAGCAACTGTATCAGCTATTGAGCCACCTCGTCTCTCTAGCGTATTCTCAGTAACAGTATCAATAACTGAGCCACCTCATCTCTCTAGCGTGTTCTCAGCAACGATATCAGTCACTGAGCCACCTCGTCTCTCTAGGGTGTTCTCAGCAACAGTATCAATAACTGAGCCACCTCGTCTCTCTAGCGTGTTCTCAGCAACAGTATGAATAAATGAGCCACCTCATCTCTCTAGCGTGTTCTCAGCAACAGTATCAATAACTGAGCCACCTCGTCTCTCTAGCGTGTTCTCAGCAACAGTATCAATAACTGAGCCACCTCATCTCTCTAGCGTGTTCTCAGCAACAGTATCAATAACTGAGCCACCTCATCTCTCTGGAGTGTTCTCAGCAACAGTATCAATAACTGAGCCACCTCATCTCTCTAGCGTGTTCTCAGCAACAGTATCAATAACTGAGCCACCTCATCTCTCTAGAGTGTTCTCAGCAACGATATCAGTCACTGAGCCATCTCGTCTCTCTAGCGTGTTCTCAGCAAAAGTATCAATAACTGAGCCACCTCGTCTCTCTAGCGTGTTCTCAGCAACAGTATCAATAACTGAGCCACCTCGTCTCTCTAGCGTGTTCTCAGCAACAGTATCAATAGCTGAGCCACCTCGTCTCTCTAGCGTGTTCTCAGCAACAGTATCAATAGCTGAGCCACCTCGTCTCTCTAGCGTGTTCTCAGCAACAGTATCAATAACTGAGCCACCTCATCTCTCTAGCGTGTTCTCAGCAACAGTATCAATAACTGAGCCACCTCGTCTCTCTAGCGTGTTCTCAGCAACAGTATCAATAACTGAGCCACCTCATCTCTCTAGCGTGTTCTCAGCAACAGTATCAATAACTGAGCCACCTCATCTCTCTAGCGTGTTCTCAGCAACAGTATCAATAACTGAGCCACCTCGTCTCTCTAGCGTGTTCTCAGCAACAGTATAAATAACTGAGCCACCTCGTCTCTCTAGCGTGTTCTCAGCAACTGTATCAGCAACTGAGCCACCTCGTCTCTCTAGCGTGTCCTCAGAAACAATATCAATAACTGAGCCACCTCGTCTCTCTAGCGTGTTCTCAGCAACAGTATCAGTCATTGAGCCACCTCGTCTCTCTAGCGTGTTCTCGGAAACAATATCAATAACTGAGCCACCTCATCTCTCTAGCGTGTTCTGAGCAACAGTATCAATAACTGAGCCACCTCATCTCTCTAGCGTGTTCTCAGCAACGATATCAGTCACTGAGCCACCTCGTCTCTCTAGCGTGTTCTCAGCAACAGTATCAATAACTGAGCCACCTCATCTCTCTAGCGTGTTCTCAGCAACAGTATCAATAACTGAGCCACCTCGTCTCTCTAGCGGGTTCCATTGGCACCTTGCCATCTTAACAGACGATAGTTTGTTACATTGTGCTTCAAAAAGGCATAATAACTACAGCCCATGTTTGCAGCGAATATGATTGATCAGACCAATTTGCGCTGTAAATGTTCGTCCACAATGGATGCATGTGAAAACATGGTCATTTCCACCATCATGCACCATTGGACATCTCACACGCTCAGTATGTGACCTATCTGCAATCATTTTCTCCTTTGTCTTTATTCCATTTCTAATATTTGCCCTCTATGCAACACGTTCAGCGGCGACTTGCTCCGAATGTGCATTATCAATGAATGTATAAATCATGTCCCACTTTTACACATCTTTGTATCGTAGTAGAGGCCAGCCCTGAGATCTCTTACCCATCTGTCATTTTCTGCCAATATAGAACCTTACGGGGGGGGGGGGGGGGGGGGTTCCTTGAACCTGAGGAATTAAGGCCGCCTGGCTAGTGCAGTCGCCGAGAACTGTGCAGGTTAGGATTTTCTTTTTGTCCCCGACAGAAAAAACAATCCCACACTTTACCGAGGATTCGAACCCGGGTCCGGCGTTCTAACCACTCGGCCAGCCGTTGCTCGATCTGTAATCTGTACCCATCTGTAATTCACCAAAAAGAATAAAAAGAAAAACAGATGTCCTTTGGTATTCTACCGTCATCCATCTTCCTAATGTGTTCCTATCCATCTAAGTCTACGAAGACTGAGCATGGAATAAACCGTCACACAACCTGATCTTTCCAATACTTCAGTATTTGTGATTTTGTCTTGCCACTTAATACCAAGAATTCTTCGCAGACACCGCATATGAAAGCTGTTTAAATGTTTCTCTTGGAGTGAGTAAGTTGTCCAGGTTTCACTGCCATAAAGAAGAGTACTAAGGACACAGGCTTGATAGACAAGGACTTTTGTTTTGGTAGTAAGCTTCCTGTTCTCCCAGACTCTTTTTGATAACCTGTTCATTGTTGTTGCTGCCTTACCAATCCGGATGTTGATTTTCTGATCTAGGGATAATTTGCTATTTACCACTGATCCTAGATATGTAAAATGGTCTACTATCTCCAGTTCGGCGTCGTCAATAAAGATTGATGGTACCCCATGTGCACCTTGTGACATAATCTGTGTCTTCTTTTTGCTAATAGTTAAACCAAATTCAGAACAAGCATTGGAGAATGCAGATAGTAGATGTTGCAATTCTTCCTTAGAGTAATTGCACCTGATTATTGCAAACGCATATGTTACATGTCTATGTTAATGTGTAGGCAGCATGGCGTTTGCTAATCAGACCAGCAAATATCGCTGGTTAGCTTACACAGACATTGGCTAGAGTAGACTGACAAATCTGGTTAACTTACACAGACATTGGCTAGAGTAGACTGACATATATGGTTAACTTACACAGACATTGGCTAGAGCAGACTGACATATATGGTTAACTTACACAGACATTGGCTAGAGTAGACTGACATATATGGTTAACTTACACAGACATTGGCTAGAGTAGACTGACATATATGGTTAACTTACACAGACATTGGCTAGAGTAGACTGACAAATCTGGTTAACTTACACAGACATTGGCTAGAGTAGACTGACATATATGGTTAACTTACACAGACATTGGCTAGAGCAGACTGACATATATGGTTAACTTACACAGACATTGGCTAGAGCAGACTGACATATATGGTTAACTTACATAGACATTGGCTAGAGTAG